>OZ025239.1:91352504-91410004 GCA_964019155.1 Osedax fenrisi | reverse complement strand
TCTTACTTATTTTGAATAATTACTTTCTTTTGTTATTTCATATTAGTCATCTGGATCAAAGTGATATAATTATATTGTTTATATCATATTATTACTAAATTATATTATTTAACATTGTTTTATAAAAAATCTAATAACAAATTTGTTATTCAATATTATATATATATATATATATATAGGTTAAAGTCCTTATATATTATAGTATTACCAAAGGGCTTTGGTATTACTTATAAGTTATATATAAGTTATATATTTTATATAATATATATAGTGAAAATTGCTTTTATTATTTAAGTTTATTCAAGCTGTTTTATTATTTAATACTTATTAATAAATAATTATTTAATTATTAGTAATTATAAATTAATTTAGTAATTATTATTATAATATTTATTAATTAATTATTTAATTTTAATAATTATTGGATAATTAATAATTATTAAAATTAAATTATTATAAATTATTAATAATTATTAAATAATTAATAATTATTAATCATATAATCATTAAAATTAAATATTTAATAAATAATTATTAATTATTATAAATTTGTATTAATATTTTTATTATAATATTTATTAATAATAATTATTAATTATTTATTAATTATTTATTACTATTTAATGTTAATAATTTTAATTATCAGGGTTTCTGAGTTAGCGGTTTAATTTTATTAGTTAACATTATTATACAAAAATTTAATAATAAATTTATTAATATATATTATTATATATATTATATTATTATCAATATTATATTTATATATATACTATAATAAATCAATACTATAATTAATCATAACAGTATGTATTAAATATAAATATATTATATAATTTTGAACAATTTATATAAATATATTTGATATTTAAAGTAATACATATTAATCTATAGAGTAATAATAGTATAAATAATCGTTATATAATAACATAAATATAATTAAAATTAAATATTTTCAAATATATGATGAATTTCAAAATAAAAATGGTTTATTTCATAAATTACATGTTTCTCACATACAAGCTATTACATGAACTTATGAATATTGAAGTGTCATAGATATTTGCGATATAAAGGAATAACTAAAGAGGTCCTTGGATCAAAGTTGATTTCCAAGTGCAGATCCACGGTGGATCATCCACCTGAACTAATTTGGATATAGAGTGACGTCTTAGTAAAAACTAAATCAACCTTAGTCATTTTCTAAATGATATTAATTCATCTATATTACAGTATACAGAATTCCATATATATAATAATCTCATTTAATTTTATTTAATTGTAGTTGTTTGCTTTAAATTTGTCTACTACATATATGTATATGTATATTGAGTCATTATATTCGAAATGTTATGTATTACTCTAGTAATACATAACATACAATCATCACTTTCATATGCTCCTCTCATTCTTGTATTATATGCTAGTAGGCTTTATTTTGATTAGCCCATATATATCAATTATTTATTTATTATTATTTTGTTTAAATATTTTTTTTTTCCGTGTTATTTTGATTTTATTTTACAACATTACACTTTATATCTATCATACAAATATTAAACAATCGTCTTTAAAATATCATATTACACATACTTCAATTGATGGATTATAAAAGTCAATATTTTCAAAATAATATATTGGTTATCTCATGAGTCTAGCAAGAACATTTCTAAATACTAGGATCAATTTACCAATTCGAATTATTTTGAGTATGGCATATATACATATTGAAAAACAACCATTGGTAAACAAGCATTAAATACACTACCCATAAATAAATATGCATATAGATTAGAAGAAAAGTATAATGAAAACATATATGTAAATGTTATGAATGTAATAACACTTATGAGTTATCCCAATTCCCAATCCCATATCCGTTTCTAGGAGCACACACTTATCTAACTAATCAATATATATTACAAGATATAGATAATGATTTATTATAATAAATAATTAAATTACTATAGTAAATAGATGTATATATTAAATAAATAACAATTATATAATATTTATTTGTATTTATACTATTATGATTAATATTATTTTTATATTTATTCTATATAACACAATTTATTAACAATATATTACTTTAAATTTATATTTCTTTATTTATTCAAATAGTAAATTATTTACCTATTATGGTAAGAGTATTTACTGCAGACATGGCTATAGTCCATAGATATTAGAGTGAAGTCCCAACTGAATATATATGCTATAATCCCATACACAATATAATTTTAATATTATAAAATTAAATAATATAATTTTTTTTAAATATAATATGTCTTTAGAATAAAGTAATTTATAAGTTGGTGACCTATTACCATTAGTACAATTGGGTTTTTTGCCAATTACTGTATATTATCAATATGATATTATTAGCCTATATTGCTGACTGTGTAATTGGTTATAACTTATTATCATGGTGATCCGCAAAAAAGAGACCAGGTAAAAATATAGAGAACAAAAATAACAGAAAAAATGTATATAGTGATATTTAATAAAAATATTATTACATATACAATTAACTCTATATATTTCAGAAACACGCTAACTCAGACTTTACAAATATTAGTTTGGTTTTGTACCTATGTAACCTCATGCAAGTATTATATATCTCAGAAAAATTCTTCGGTTCCTTGAATTGTTAGATATCTACATTACATTACATGTTTCGGTTTTCTGAATGCAAACTGTGCTTATAAAGCAATCGGCCGTCAATATATGGGTGAAATTAATTTTGAGATTGAATAAATGTGTTTTCAGTAGTTTCTTGAAGATTAAAGATTATGATGTATTATGAATGGATGTAAGGATAATATTCCAGGAGTATGGGATATTTACCAGGTGTGAGGGATATTTACCAAGTTGAATGTAAGTTATGTTCAGTAGGTAATTGAAATAGAAACTTATTGGTGGAGCGTGTGTAGTGTTACTAGTTATTAATTTAAGTTTGAGTAAGGCTGCTAGGTAGTCATAATAGTTATTATGGATTGCTTTATGTGCCAGTAGTATGGTTTTCTAGAGGATTCTATGACATACAGGTAGCCATTATTTTGGTTTTTTGAATATGCACCTAGCTAAATAATTTTGGAGAATTTGAAGTTTAATAATATATGATAAGGGGATATTAAATAGGATGACATTTTGGTACTCGAATAGAGGTAGGATGTAGGCAGAATTTATAATAGTAGTTGTGGATATTGATATTGAATGACGAATAAGGAATAGTGAACGTAGTTGATAGTTTAGTAGCTTTGTTATGTGTGACAGTTGTCAAAAAAAACTAAAAGTATTGTCAAATATAACACCAAGATTTTTGATATGGGTTGAAATCTAGAATTAACTTTATATATAAATATATATATATATAGAGTCAAACGCTAACTCAGAAACCCTGATAATTCAAATTTTTTAGTATGGTTTGTTTTGTATCCACATAAATATATAAGCACAATTCGATATCTCAGAAAGTTGATATATCAGATACATTTGTTCTTCAAGTCTAAGTTAGTGGGAATTTACGGTATATATATCAAAATACAATTTATAAAATCAATAAAATCTATATATCTATAATATTTGACTGTCATTTTTTTCAGTTAATTTTTTTCTTTTTATTTTTTTCTTTCATTTATTATCACAAGGGCATAGTTACAGAAAAGATTTTGTCTAAGCTCTATACAAAATAGTTGGTTATAGTTGAATTAAGTATTAATAATAAATTTAAAATAATACTAAATTTAAAATTAAAAATAATATTTATAATATAATATATGTGATTTAAAAATACACCATTATTATAAATAATATATGTATTTTGGAGAGTTAAATATTAAATAAATAAAATATTTATATAATTATTAATATTATTAATAATAATTATTAATAATTTAAAATATTATAAAATTAACAAATAATAAATAATGATTTATTATAATTGATAATTGATAATTAATAAATAATTAATAATTAATAATTATTGTTATTAATTATTTATTAATAATTATTAAAATTAAATAATTAATAACAATAATTAATTATTAATTATTAATTAATTATAAATAATTAATAATTATTATTAATAAATATTATAATAATAATAATAATATACAAATTTATAATAATTAATAATTATTTATTAAATAATTAATAAATAATTAATAACATTACTATTAATTATTAATTAATAATTATTTAATTATTAATTATAATTTATTATAAATAATTATTATTAATAAATATTATAATAATAATTATAAAAAAATGTAAAATAATTATTAATTATTTAATAATTATTAATAATTAATAATAATTTAATTTTAATAATTATTATTTATTCAATACCTATTAATAATTATTAAAATTAATTAATAATAATAATAAGAAATAATTAATAAGAATAATTATTAGTTTTTAATTAATTATAAATAATTAATAAATAATTAATAGCATTAACTAATTATTAATTAATAATTATTTAATTATTAATTATTAATTTATTATTAATAATTAATAAATATTATAATAATAATAATAAAAATTATTAATAATTAATAATAATTTAATTTTAATAATTATTAATAATTATTAAAATTAAATAATTAATAATTATTAATAAGAATAATTATTAATTATTAATTAACCATAAATAATTAACAATTATTATTAATAAATATAATAATAATAGTAATAATAATAATAATAATTAATAATAATTAATAATAATTAAATAATTAATTATTAATAAGTATTAAATAATAAAACAGTTTAAACTTAGATAATAAAAGCAACTTTCACTATATATATTATATAAAATATAATAATATATACTAAAAAATATAATAATTAAGTAATATACATGGATTTAGCCTATTTTATATATATATAATATTAAATAACAAATTTGTTATTACATTTTGTAAAATAATGTTAAATGATAAAATAAAGTAATAATATGATACAAATTAAATAATATAATTATATCACTTTGATCATGATAACTGATATAATAAATAAATATAATAGAATCAAATTCAATATTTTAATTTAATTAAATCATAAATAGACTATATAGAATATTAAATAACAAATTTTTTTTCAATTATTAAAAAATATTAAATAACAAAAGAAAGTAATAATTTAGTATATATATATATATATATATATATAGATTATATTTATATTAGTTCAATTACTAGTACTATTATAGTACTATTTAATATAGTAAATTTAGGATATAACATGCATTACAGATATGTGTTTATAATATAAATATAAACTTTATATGTATATGTGTATATGCATTTATGTGGGTATGTGTATATGTATATGTATGTGTATATATATGTGTATATGTGTGTATATGTGTATATGTATATATCATTATATATATATATATATATATATATATATATATATCATTATATATATATTATAGATTATATTAGTTCAATTAATATAGTACATTTAGTATATAACATGCATTATGTGTATATGTGTTTATATGCGTGTGTGCCGCGCGACGCGCGTGTGTGTATGTGGTTGTGTGTATGCATGTGTATACGTGTAAGTATGTTTATATGTGTGTATGTGTGTGTATCTATAATATATATATATATATATATATATATTGTAGATTATATTAGTTCAATTAATATAGTAAATTTAGGTTATAACATGCATTATAGCAAAGCCTTTGATTATAGTGTGTGTGTGTGTGTGTGTGTGTGTGTGTGTGTGTGTGATTGTGTGTGTGTGTGCGTGTGTGTGCGTGTGTGTTTTTGTTGTTGTTGTTTAAGTATTTATTTTAAGCATATCATTAATAATTATAATTCTATTATGTGGATCTAACAATATATATCACATATAGTTAAAAATAGCGAATGTATACATTATATACATTATGTGTGTGTGTGTGTGTGTGTGTGTGTGTGTGTGTGTGTGTGTGTGTGTGTGTGTGTGTGTGTGTATATATATCTATCTATCTATCTAAGATAGATTATATAATTCATATAGTAAAATAAAGTAACATGCATTTACACATTACATCTCCTACTATTAAACCGAAAATACAGGTGGAATACTAAGATAATAATAAATACATACATACACACACACACACACACAATATTATATTGAATATACATACATGTATGTGTGTATGTATATATGCGTGTATGTGTATATGCGACGCATATTATGCATATCACGCATATTATGCGTGTATGTGTATTCGTGTATCTTTATATATAATATATAATATATAATATATGTGTATAGCACCCACATATAGTATATGATATACATTGTATATATAGATGTTACTCGTTCAGATTATTTTAAATTGTGCAGCGGTGCGTAACATATGTAATTGAGTGACATATATAAGCACCGCCCATATCGAACTCTAAAATTCATATCATAACAAACGGCGGCCTGCTTCGATGTTCACGAAATAATTATTAATAAACATAATAGTATATTAATTGTTCATGAAATTATTATCGTAATGTAATAATAAATTATTATAATAATAATTATATAATTATATAATTTTATAAGTATATAATTATATTATATATTATATAATATAATTATAATAATTGTTAAAATTTATTATAAAATTTATATAAATTCATCAAAAATGTATATAATAATTATATTAATTAGTATACTTTGTATAGTGTGATAATGCAATAATTTCATATAACCATTTTGTTAATAATTCGTTAATTGGGAATATTAAAATAAGTTGAATATAAAAGATAAATTAATTGAATGAAATAATGTTTACGTTGTCAATGAATTAGAAAAATGCTATCAAAAATAAGAACCCTAGCGAGTAAAAATATATGAAATATATCCTATCGAGTAATTTATAATTTAATATTCATATTTAATTATCTTATGTCATTGTAAATACAAAAATTATTACATTCAAAAATATATATTCAAAAATTAAATTATAATAATTAAATTATTAATTGTCATTAAATTCATAGAATTATGGTATGTATTAATTTGTATTGTTCAATATAACCTATATAGTTAATTAAAATCATTTATATATAATCTACCTACTTATAATTATGTTATATAGTTTAGTATTTTGTATACAAATCGGATATTTTGTCCGACTGTCAACCATCAAATTGATGATCATCATGATGATCAATATTATATTGAATTATATTGAATACGTAGTTTTAAACTTTATAATACGAAAGTTGATAAGCAATTGAATGTAGTGTATGTAACTTTGAGATATATGCGCTGCAGTCGAAATCTACTAATACATACCTACGGAACACGATCAAAACCGGCGCCAAAAATCTACGACTAATAGTTTATTCAATATCAAAGCTCGCGCTTTCGTAGTTGAGACGCCCGCCTCTAGATATAGGCGTGTCATACTAGATAAACTCCGTCTATAGATATACTAAGGACATGTATGTCCGTAGTATATACTACGTGTACATGTAATATACATTGCAGTGTATACGTAATATATATCTATATATATATATATATATATATATATATAGATATATACTACGTATATTACATGTACACGTAGTATATACTAAGGACATACATGTCCGTAGTATATCTATAGGCGTAGTCTATCTAGTATGACACGCCTATATCTAGAGGCGGGCGTCTCAACTACGAAAGCGCGAGCTTTGATATTGAATAAACTATTAGTCATATATTTTTGGCGCCGGTTTTGATCCACAACCTATACCTACTACATTTTAAATTAATATTATTTAATTATACATTATCATAATGATTATGTATTACCAGTGATGGGCAGGATCGCGATCCGATCCGGATCGGAAAAGTGTTGTATAACGAATGGAGAATCGGGATCGGGAAAAGGATAGGGATCGGCGATCCCGATCCATAACAAAAGAATAGGTGCCCACCATTGCATATACGATACTAAAATATTATTATATTAATTTATAGGAATATTAACAACATTTTAGTATTGTATTATTACATTGATTATCATGGTATATTATAATATTTAATATTATTTTATAAAATAATTATAATAATTATAATTTGATATGCTATTGTACTGATTATTAATTTATAATGTTTTCAATATTATAAATTGTAATATCATATAAGTAAACAACCGACTTTGACTCAAAGTACATTATACGATGTACGTTGTACAATGAGTAGATATGTGTATCCAATTCAATGCATTTATATAAATAAATTATAATTAATTCACTATATAGCAGGGTTGGCGGTTTTTTTGGTTTTTATATAATTAAAAGTTAAGATTATTAATTAGAAAATATTATATATACCTAGATCGATTATTAAATGTCTGTGCAAAACATACATATATAGAGTAAGTATAAAATATACAACACTAATGAATATTATTTATATATATTATATATATATTATTAAATTTTCGATAATATATTATTAATATTAAATGTTAATAAAATTATTTTATTAAAATATATTTATTATAAAAATAAAGTAATATATAATACAAAAATAGTTACAAATTGTAACAAAATAATAATTTAAAAAATAACAATACAGTAATTAAAATAAAATGTCAGCTCACTGAGTCATCCCCTTAATAACAAAAGAATACAATTAATTAAAATATAAAACAAATAATAAATAGTATTTAGTAAATACTATTTACTAAAAACTATTTCAAATTAGTTTTATATTTTATATTCTTTTGTAATTTATTTTAAATGCCTGGTAATAGAATATATTCAATAGATGTATCAATTATATTGAGAACGTAATACAGTTCTAAATGTTACAGCATTAGTATAGGATATATAATTATATATGGCAGGAAAAAGTAATTACATATCCAATAGATATTAGCCATATAACACCATATTAATGAAATAATGCTTTTATAATGTTAAAAAAACCAAAAAAAACAAAAAAAAACAAAAAAAAACCAACCCTACTATATCATATAATCTATATATGAATTTAATTCAATTGAATTATTATTGAAATAAAATCGTATTAATTAAATATATAAATAATATAATGATCGGGTAAGAAACGTAGGATCGGGAAAGGATCGTGTAACAAAATGAGAATCGGGATCGGGAAAAGGATCGCATAATAGAATAAGTAGAGGATCGGGATCGACGATCCAGGAAAAAAAAGGATCGGTGCCCATCACTGTGTATTACATATATTATATATTATATATTATATATTGATAATTCCTACCAATTTTAATGTACTATCTAATAGATAATCTATACTAAAAATAAAATTATATATTTAAAATACATCATATATAAATTATTCGTAATTTTGTGTATTTAAATTGAAGATATAATAATATTTTATTGATATTTATAATCTAAACCCATTGATATAGATAGAAGTTACTTCAATCCATTTCAACTAAAAACTTATTGTTTTAATATTTTACATATATAATATGACTAATATCTAATAAAAATCAATGATGCCATTTTGTTAATTTATCGATAAAATTGCCATTCACGTATCTATCTTTTATATGCATTGCGGACGTCAATTGCGTATCCACTTTCTTTCAGTGATGCTGCCAATACATGAATTTTAAAATTTCATGAGTTATTTATAATATAAATTTTATATTGCAGGAGTTGATATATTCTTGGATATAAATTACAAATATTCTAAAAAAATCAATTGAATTTTAATTATTATATAAATATATATAGACGATTATTATTAATACGAATTTCAGAGTTCAAGGTGGGCGGTACTTATATAAGCACACTTTAATATAATTTTATTGATAACGCATTACACAATATTTTATAGGCTCATCAAGGGATATAATACAGCTAAAAAAAACAGAAAAATAAAACCAATCCAAATAAATCAAACGAATTATCTCAAAGCTAGCCGCGGATTGTTATTATAAGAATTCAAGGTTAGGTTCAAGGTGGGCCGTACTTACTAGTGATCTAAAAATTCAAATCTTTGCTTGGCTTCGAAGACTTTCAAATCACTAAAAAAATGTTTGGAGACATCAAATCTCTACCAAGTCATGGCTTCGAAGACTTTCAAATCACTAAAAAAATGTTTGGAGACATCAAATCTCTACCAAGTCATGGCTTCGAAGACTTTCAAATCACTAAAAAAATATTTGGAGACATCAAATCTCTACCAAATCATGGCTTCGAAGACTTTCAAATCATAAAACAATGTTTGTCATATAAATTATTGAATTTATTGATAGTAAAAACTTCCCATCATCTAATATACAGTTGATCCCCTATACTTCTACAAACAAAGTCTAATGTGAGAGCACAGTAAAGCTAAACAAATTCCATTGAAGATTTCCTACATACCTACCTACTATAGCTACATATCTACATGAATACCTACTTACCCACCTATATACCTACCTACTTACAAATCTAAGAATATTCATGACTACCTACCCACCCACCTACTTGCTTATATACATACCCTACCCAACAACCCACCTACCTATCTATCTACCTACTCACATATCTACCTATCCATCCACCCACCTAACTATCCACCCATACATATACCTACCTGACTACCTACCAACCTACTTGCCTATATAACTACCCTATCACCCACCTACCTACCTCCTATCTACCCACCCATCCATATGCCTACTTACATACATACCTGCCTGACTACCCACCTATCTACCTACAACCTACCTAACTATACTACCCATCTATCTACCTATATACATACCTACCTCTTTCACAATATATATATATATATATATATGTAGGTCCTACATACCTGACTGCCTACCTACCTCCCCACCTGTATACCTGCCTACATATTTGCCTGCCTATCATTCTATCATACCTATCTAACTAAATAAACACCTACCTACATATCCACCCACCCACCTACCTACATACATGCATATATACACACATATATAATATACAAACACTAAAATAGTTAATAAGTGTACCTATTTCTCTACATAGAGTTATATATTGAGAGTCTATCATACACTGTATGCCATCCAATGTATCATATAAAATCGAATCATGAGTATTATATAATAATAACTTAGGATACTCAATTAACTAATTACGCCCTTCTCTATTATCTATCAATACATGTTTTTTCACTAACTTAAATCACTACATCTAGCTTAATAATAATCTGTCACTCCGAATCGTATAAAAAATCGTATAAATTCTCCTTTTTTTCGAGTTTATTCCAAATTATAGTACTAATCGAACTTATTAAATATATTCCTATTATATATACAAATAAATAATGACTTATATAAATTATAAGTACATAAATTACATATAATGTAGCTACAATACTATGATAAATAGTGAATTTAATCCATACAAATGTTTGAAAATAGGTGTGACTCGAATTGACTCGAAAATTAGATTTAAGATTTGAAATAATAATTTATATAAATGTTTGAAAATGATGTGACTCGATTTGAAACTCGATTTGAAAGATTTGAAAATTTAGATCCCTAGTACTTACACATGCACCATCGCAAATTATACATATTATAAGATATTTGATAAGCTCACTTGGGGATATAATGCATCAAAAAAAATAGAAAAATAAAACCAAACCGAAGAAATCTAACAACCCCAAAATAAACATTGAACTCTGAAATTCGAATAATAATAATCGGCGTCCTTCTTCGAAATTCACTATATATATATATATATATATATATATATATATAATTATTATATAATATATATATTATATATATTTAATAATATTATTATTATAAATATATATATATATATGTAGTAAAACATAACTGACGAGGTAATAATATAAATAAACTGAGTATACCTCATAAGTTATATTTAACAACATATATATATATATATATATATATATATATATATATATATATATATGAATTACTAAAATTCATAGATGTTATCAGAATAAGTATAATACTGTACTATATAGTGTACAGTAGGAGAGCCCGTTTTGGTAACTTTTTTAGTTCCCTTCATATAAAATTGCCATCTCGCTCGGAATAACTCCTTTTAATCATTACAGATATAATAAAAAAATAATAATTGAAATCTGACAAAAATTCAGAAAGCGAAACCATATTCAAAAATAGATAGGAATTTACATTGAAAATTTATGAAAAAATTTAAATTACAGATATATGAAAGAAAAAATGTTGTACAAGTAAAAATTGCATATTATCATATGTAGTATATAACAACCTCCTTAAAAAATATTTTAAAATAATTAAATCGATCTACGGAAATTTTAATTTAATTTTTTAATTTTTTCTAAATTGAAAAAAAAAATTAGCAATGGAATAATAAAAAAAAAAATATATATATTATATATGTCTATCATCAGTATATAAATATAAAATTATAAGTATTGTTATAAAAATAGAATATATTTACTCAAAAAATTACTTTTATTGAGCATTTTAACAACAAATTAATTTTGGGGTAAAATAGTCGTACAAGTTTTTTTGTCAGAAAATTAAATATTTTTTTTTTTATTATACCTTGTAAATATCAATTATAGGCTCATAACAAAGTATGATCCTTAATTAAAATAATTTATCAAAAAAATAGTCGAATAAATTACATTAATTAAAAAATTAAAAAAAAATTAAATTAATTTTAAATTTTTAAATAATTTTTTACTTTATTAATATTATAATATATTTATACACGTATTTGCGAAATATTTTATTTTTATGACAACGCGCGCTTGCACAAATATATAAAATACATAAGAAAAAATGTCTATTTATAGAAATTTACATTGTAAAATAAATGAAATATTTCTTCATAAAGTACACTTCGCTTTACCAATATTACACATTTTATGATGAAACTTTCCAAATATATTTATTATGACATGTATGACCTACTGTAACTGAGAGAGAAAAACTTTCAAAAACGGGCTCCCCTAGTGTACAGTCACTCGTATTTAAATGATATAGAGCGCATGCTGTATTCATTTTATCAATAAATGTATACATTCATATTCAGATGCATGCATATATACACCCTTTATTAACAGTAATTTCTACTTCCGCTTCTATTTTTTAGAAAATTTCGAATAACATTCCTACCTATTCAGTAACCAATATATATTGTGTACAAAGATATTTTTAAGGATCTAAGGATGCTTCGCGAAATCTTTGTCGTGTATAATCATACTATTATATATTCATTATAACAATGCCTGAGTTTATATAAAATTATAATCAAGTAAATATTGGTCTGTTAGTAATAAGTTTATAATGTTATATCTACTAGACTAGTAGTACTAGTTATTGTGCCACCTATAGTTTAATATGTGAATTATTGCTTTTAGTTAACTGTAATCATCATTTAAAATAATTGTTTTAAATATAATTTAAAAGTGAATATTAATTAATATTTAAAGAGTTGTTCATGTGCGCAATGGGGTGAAATAACGCATGCACTCCTATAAATATTTATTTTTTTCTGCGACCATTGTAAAATATTCTTATTTGAGATAAAGCGACACAATTGATGAGTAATTGACGAGGAATACACGCACGAATTTACTTACAAGTATAAATGCATACGCATTAATGTTTAATGTGTCAATAAATTTATAAACTATTTAAAAAATAAATAAATAATACTATATATTTATTTACTTTTAAATTCACATTTATATGCGTTTCTCAGTTTAATCTATTAAATATAATTTTATTAAATACAACTAAATTCTGAAATATATTTTATATAAATATTCAAAATATTCAAAATATTATCAACTATTCATTTTCTCTTGAATAATATATAAAATAATATATAATGTATATATGTATATAATGTATAAAATGTATAAAATGATTAACAATATATGAACATATTTACACATAAAGCCTATATATATAATATAATAAGTTAATATAATTATTCATTTATAATATTAAATTATAAGTTCATATAAATAATGTATGTATATCATATATTGTATATATTATAAAGAATGTATAAATGTACTCATGTATAAATTATATCAAATAATCATAAGTTCATATAGTTTATCTGTGTTTTCTTGTATAAAAATGTATGAAATAATTTCTCATGGTAACACCCCACAATTTATAATGTTAATGGATTGCAGGATTTTGATTATGTATTTTGTTTGTCTGTCACGTCATCATATCATAATGATTAACTAGTTGTAGTGTGTTGGTTGGAGGATCAGGCACATTGATTTGGAGATTTGTGAAAAATAATTGATCGATAGGTATTAATTGTATTCACAAATGATCGGCTCTCGTTAAAACCATGGATGCATGAGAGCGGCTTCGAAGGGACATTAGAGCCATATATGGTTATAAGTGAAAACTTCATCTAAGTTACTGGATGGGATGAAAGGACTCCACCAAATACCAATAACAATATATATATATATTTTTAACGATACATTTTCTGGTTTTTATTCTTTAAAGTACATTTCAATTAAAAAAGAATTTAAAGGTATCGTAAATTAACGTCACCACTACTTTACATAAACCATATCGTTATCGTCGACGATACAACGTAAACACTATACAGGCGACCAATAGCAATGGAGGAGCGACCAATGGCAACGGAGGAGCGACCAATGGCAACGGAGGAGCGACGACGACTACGACGCCGACCAGATTCACGGCCGAAGGAACCGCCTACCTGATGTTCCAGCGATGCGAGCCGCCTCTATTCCTGGGTCACATGACCACCACCGTCGGCGGCGAGGGGGGGCTCCACTTCACCGGCGGACTGGACACGACGTCACCGCCGCTAGAGTACGACGCCTGTTGCGTATCGGAGCCACCCCACCGCTACAGGGTCGACGTGATCGCCGCCGCCGACCGCACCTATACCCTAGAGTCGGTGGTACGCCCCGACCCCTCGGTACATAACTGTCGGTTGAGTTCGGCCGAGTTCGAATTCACCACCGACCTGTTGCACGTTAACCGATCGGTGCGCAGAATACAGGAGCTCGTGTTTCCGCTGTTCGACCCGGCGATGATCGATTATATTTGCGAAGGTCATTTGCGTATCGATTTCGATCTCGCTAAACATACCGTTTCCTGATACTCCAACATCGTTAATAATCAATATCGTTTATATTAATTTTATGTATTAATATTATATACGCGTATGAATATGTATACTGTATAATATAATATTTTCTAAATCAGTATAATGTTATTTTGAAGAAAATAAATAATTTATTCCATTTTAAAATTGTTATAAAAAACAAAATGTATCATATTATTAAACTATATCTAATATATATCTAGCAATCACTCTAGAACGACATGTTTTAATGAGAAATGTACATTGTCAGTATTCATAAATATATATTATGTTTGCTATGTTTAAAAATTACTTAATTTAACATTATCTAAGATTTCATTATATGAATAATTATATGATATTTTTCTATAATTTAGACTTCTGGATAATAAATTATTACAATTTTTAATTACTACAAAATACCTTTATATCATATTTTCTATATTTACAAAGATAATTTATGAATTATTACACATTTAATTCACACACTTAATACTATTAGGTAATAAACTATAAGTATTACTATATAATACACAATTAGAAATTAACAAAAGAATTGAATGTATCATTCTCTAGATTACTACATATCTAAAAGATCCGTAGTATCACCTATTTATGATTGGCTGTGTTCACTGCTTACCTCGGAGTTATCCTTGTAAAAGTACTTGTTATTTCTCTTAGTGATCAC
The DNA here is from genome assembly GCA_964019155.1 of Osedax fenrisi. Classification (NCBI taxonomy): domain Eukaryota; kingdom Metazoa; phylum Annelida; class Polychaeta; order Sabellida; family Siboglinidae; genus Osedax; species Osedax fenrisi. The sequence continues at coordinate 91,394,221 of OZ025239.1, read as the reverse complement.
TGTTATATCGTATATATATATATATAGTAAAAAAGAGTTCCTTTTGTACTTATTATATAACTCTATTGTAATGTATACATATTCCATGTGTATTAATTATTTATTTATATTATATAAGTAAAATAAATATTATTCATTCATTCATTCACTTTGATTCAATATCTAGAATATTACGACTTTTATTTTGTCAATATTCCCCATTCAATAATGCAACGATTCCTTCTAGTTATAACCCAGATGATTCCTCGTAAAAATGTTCCTTAATCAGAATATCTCACTGACTCGTAAATGATTCCTCCACAACTACATTTCTGAAATACTCGATTATCTGATAGGCTCTACTTATTACTCCATTGGGTGTAACTCTGCCATCCCTTGGGTGTAACTCTGACATCCCTTGGGTGTAACTCTGCCATCCCTTGGGTGTAACTCTGCCATCCGTTGGGTGTACCTCTGCCATCCCTTGGGTGTAACTCTGCCATCCCTTGGGTGTAACTCTGACATCCCTTGGGTGTAACTCTGCCATCCGTTGGGTGTAACTCTGCCATCCGTTGGGTGTAACTCTGCCATCCCTTGGGTGTATCTCTGCCATCCCTTGGGTGTAACTCTGACATCCCTTGGGTGTAACTCTGCCATCCCTTGGGTGTAACTCTGACATCCCTTGGGTGTAACTCTGCCATCCCTTGGGTGTAACTCTGACATCCCTTGGGTGTAACTCTGCCATCCCTTGGGTGTAACTCTGCCATCCCTTGGGTGTAACTCTGCCATCCGTTGGGTGTAACTCTGCCATCCGTTGGGTGTAACTCTGCCAACCGTTGGGTGTAACTCTGCCATACGTTGGGTGTAACTCTGCCATCCGTTGGGTGTAACTCTGCCATCCGTTGGGTGTAACTCTGCCATCCCTTGGGTGTAACTCTGCCATCCCTTGGGTGTAACTCTGCCATCCCTTGGGTGTAACTCTGACATCCCTTGGGTGTAACTCTGCCATCCCTTGGGTGTAACTCTGCCATCCCTTGGGTGTAACTCTGCCATCCGTTGGGTGTAACTCTGCCATCCGTTGGGTGTAACTCTGCCAACCGTTGGGTGTAACTCTGCCATACGTTGGGTGTAACTCTGCCATCCGTTGGGTGTAACTCTGCCATCCGTTGGGTGTAACTCTGCCATCCCTTGAGTGTAATTCTGCCATCCCTTGGGTGTAACTCTGACATCCCTTGGGTGTAACTCTGCCATCCCTTGGGTGTAACTCTGCCATCCATTGGGTGTAACTCTGACATCCCTCCGGTGTAACTCTGCCATCCGTTGGGTGTAACTCTGCCATCCCTTGGGTGTAACTCTGCCATCCGTTGGGTGTAACTCTGCCATCCCTTGGGTGTAACTCTGCCATCCCTCCGGTGTAACTCTGCCATCCGTTGGGTGTAACTCTGCCATCCCTTGTGTGTAACTCTGCCATCCGTTGGGTGTAACTCTGCCATCCCTTGGGTGTAACTCTGCCATCCCTCCGGTGTAACTCTGCCATCCATTGGGTGTAACTCTGCCATCCGTTGGGTGTAACTCTGCCATCCCTTGGGTGTAACTCTGCCATCCGTTGGGTGTAACTCTGACATCCGTTGGGTGTAACTCTGCCATCCGTTGGGTGTAACTCTGCCATCCCTCCGGTGTAACTCTGCCATACGTTGGGTGTAACTCTGCCATCCGTTGGGTGTAACTCTGCCATCCCTCCGGTGTAACTCTGTCATCCCTCTGGTGTAACTCTGCCATCCTCTCTGTTATTAGTGTTCCCTCTTCGTCAATACATTACGCATCTTTTCCCATATGAAAAACATGATTTTGAATTCTCCGCCTCTATCCAGTCATTCCAACACTTCCCGTACTACCTACCTCTCATCTATTGCATTAACTCGTCAGGTTTATATTTTATACAATATTGTTGTCATGCATACACCTACAAAGGATTTCACATTCACTTTGTTTTGTGCCTAATAAACTAAATTTATCATATATAGTATACATTATATACATATGTTTAACATAGGTATTCATATTTTATATATTTACCCTATACCATATATTGTATGTATACAAGATATTCAAATATATATATATATATGCGGCATGTAATACAAAATAATACTTAAAAATCATATAGTAGATGCTTTTTTTTTTAAATATTCACTCCTTAACTCTTCTAAATAGATGTAGAATAAAATGTTACTCTTTTATTGATTTCTCCATGTAGTAACACTATAATAAACACAATCGTACTTATATTGAAATCATTATTTCTCACCTCCTGTCTATAGATGGATATATCCATCTATAGTAATAATATATTAAATCATCGGATACAAAGCAGATTCCATATACATCAATTATACATATAATAAAATATAGATTATTATTAACGTTATTTTATATGCTATATTAATAACAGAAATTGATTATTATCATACATTTAAAAGGTTACAAATAATGTTATTTTATTATTAAATACTATTTAAAAGTATATTATTATAATTAATATTTACTTACTTATATAAAACTCATATAATAAATATTTTTGATATTAATTTATCTTAAATATATACATAGAGAATTTTTGATTGTTTAAAATTAAAAATAACAACTATATATATGAAATTACTTACATAAATGTAGCTGTAAAGAAAAGAGTCGTTAATAAATTATATTGATATGATTGATGCCAATTATTAATTATGCATAATGTGTATAAATATAACAAACTATTGAAGAAACATCTGATGAGAACTAGCTGAGAGTGCATTGTTATCATTAGCAGAGTTAATCCTAAAGACATAGTTATATTCATGGATAACGAAGTATATCACTTCGTTCACTATGGTTATATGTGTATTTGTCTTTGATAAGCACCCATTTATTAGAAAGCAATCAAGTTCAATATATATTTTAATATATATTAAATACATATATACAGTATATAATATACTATATAAATGCTATATTTATAATTGTTGTAAATTATTTTTCTAATGAAAAATTTAATTTTAATAAATTGTATACAAAAATTCCAATAGATAACAAAAATTGTAGCATATTATTTTTTATTTACTCTTTCATTATATTTTTATTTAATAAAGTTCCTTATGTTCTTACCAATAAGTTATACGATTGTTTCACTTTAGTAACCCAGCAAACAGTAAGAGCAGCATATGCTGTTATGCTGCTATTATGCTGCTCTTACTGTTTGCTGGGAATCGTTACTACCCTATTATCTAGTTCGTAGATGTCATTATTATTATCAATATCAACACGATATTACCCAGCAAACAGTAATAGCAGCATAACAGCATATGTAATAGCCTCAAATGTTTACATTGTGCTATTATGCTGCTATTAAATGTCTATTATGCTAATATTATGCTGCTATTAATTTTAAAAGTATATTATACTGCTATTATGCTGCTGTTATTAGAATAGCAGCATAATATACTTTTAAAATTAATAGCAGCATAATAGCATGATAAATTAATAGCAGCATAATATACATTTAATAGCTGCATAATAGCACAATGTAAACATTTGACGCTATTACATAAACTGTTATGCTGCTATTATGCTGCTATTACTGTTTACTGGGTAGTCATCATGGAAGATTGATCTCGCGGTGGCCGTCTTAGCCATAGATATAGAGTACCATCATAGATATTGAGTACCACTAAATCTGGTCTAAAAATGGTACTCTAAATCTATGGTCTTGGCCGACTAGCTACGTCGTCTTCTATATATTCACCAGATGACACTAGGAATATAAATAGTGTTCTATAGGTACAATTAATGTCTGGCCGATTCCAGATTTCATGTTTATCGAAAAATACATACGACATATATATATAATATATATATATTTAATATATAATATTATACTAATATAATTCGCATCTTCGTCCATAGATTTACTATAGTAAACTATCATAACTACCATAATTACTATGGTAAACTATAAATCTCTAAATGAGTCATTCATACATTTGAAGCAATTTTAAAATATGCATATAGAGTATATTATATATTATATACTATATACACTGTATATTATACAGTATAAAATATACTATATAGTTACTATATCGTATATACTATAATAGTATATACTATTATTATAATAGTATAGTATACTTAGTATAATAATTATACTAAGTATACTTATATATACCCATATGGTTACCATAATCATTATGATAATGGTATCAACTTATATCATGGCCTCATTTAGCTACATATAAAGGAGGCAATTCCCATATTATAATTATATATATATATATAATATTATATATATATATATAAAATAGTTAGATTTTGACTATCTTTAATTATACTGATATAAACTTTCGCCCTCTACATTTGAACTATGGCATATTTTCTGTTGTGTTGTTGTAACCTTTTATAGTTATATAATTTTAATTTGATTTAAATATTGTATATAATAGTACGTATTATTTTGTTTAAAATTATTTATTTATGTATATAATATCATTAATGCTATTATACATTGTAATATCTATGTTATTATTATATAATATATTCCATTATTATTATTATAAAAAGTTACATTATATAAACTTTATAATAAAGTTACAATGTAACTTTATAACTTAGTTACATCATATTTAATATGATATTTGTCAAATAATTTGATGAAATATAATATTATATTAAATATATGATATATATTATAATAATTATAATATTATATTAAATATATGATATATATTATAATAATTATAATATATATCATATATTATATCATATAATTTATATGTCATCAAATTATTTGACAAATATCATATTAAATATGGTACACACGCGATAGAGGCGCGCGAATATATGATGAGACGCCCAACTCTAGATATGGGCGTGTCTTAGTTATTTATAGATGTGGACCAGAGAGTCATATATAAATATGTTTATTTGCCAATTCAGCATAAATGCGTGTTACATATCATATGTCATATGTACATACACACACAAACACACACACACACACATATATATATATTAATATATAAACACACAAATGTGTACACACACAAACACATACATATATATATATATATATATATATATATATATATATATATTATATATATATTATATTTATATATATATATATATATATATATATATATATTAGTTTATAATTATTGAACAAAGGAATGCATGCATTGCATGGTATTAACCTTGAAATTGTTATTATATATGATACAATACATTATCTTATTTATTGTGCATCAACATATGTACAGTGTACATTGTACACACTCACATATATACAACCATATATATATATATATATATATAGTCTTATTATATAATGTCATATTAAGATGGTACAAAGACAAATATATGTGTGTGTGTGTTTGTGTGTGTATTTATATATTAATATATATAAATATAATATATATATATATGTTTCTGTGTGTTTATATATATATATATATATATATATATATATATATATATATGTTTGTGTGTGTGTGTATTTGTTTGTGTGTGTATTTATATATTAATATATATAAATATAATATATATATATATGTTTCTGTGTGTTTATATATATATATGTGTGTGTGTGTGTGTATATACATATGTAACACGCATTTATGCTGAATTGGCAAATAAACATATTTATCTATGACTCTCTGGTCCACATCTATAAATAATTAAGACACGCCCATATCTAGAGTAGGGCGTCTCATCATATATTCGCGCGCCTCTATCGCGTGTAATCCTTAAATATGATGTAACTTTTAAAGTTACTTTATTATAAAGTTTATATAATCATTATATAAACTATACCAATATCATTATAATAATGTAACTTTTTATAACTTTTATATAATAATTATATAATAATTATTATAATAATTGTAACATTATTATAATGATTATATAATGATTATATAATCTATACAATTAATAATAATAATGATTAATCCATGCTTTGTTTTTTTTTATCATAGAAAGATATAATTATTATTATAATAATAATTATATATAATATTATTATATATTTAGTATAATATTATTATAATAATTATAATTATAGTATAGCCTATACAGTATAGGCTATACTTAGTATAGGTACGAGAATGATATTTTGTATATTAAATATAATATTGATGCTATTATAATAATATTGGTATCATTGGAAAGATTATCAAATTCTATAATGTAAGTACTATCTTAGTTTTTTTTTAGTTTTGATTAAAAAAAAAGTTATGATCAAAAATGTGCAAAAAAAAGTGGTACAAATTGTAGATGGTGTAGATAGGAATTATGCATGTTTTAATATATTTATAATACATATTAGTCCATAACTCATTCAATAATGAATATTTTTTAATAAAATTAACATACTATGATACTATCATAGTATGATAGTCACTATCTTTATTAAATATTTATATATATATATGCATAGTTGGCATCGTGAGGTTTTTGGTTTTTTGGTTTTTTCAAAATGCAGGTTTTTTGGTTTTTTGCTAAAATATAAATTAAATAGCCTATATTAAATATATGATATATTCTATTTTATTATTATAATAATGATATGCACTTTAATTAATAATTCATTTTAAAACTTCAATTTTATTAAATAAATAATAGTTTATTAAGATTACTTTGTTTTTTTTTTGTGAAGGTTTTTTGTCTAAATATAAATTAAATCTCATATAATATTATATACATTTAAATGTATTAAATTTAATTCATGTTTACACTTTAATTATTAGAGTATATTATGTTTATACTAGTAGTTTATTTATATTAGTAGCAACGATTTTTCTAAGGAAAGATACAAGTTATATGTTAAAATTGAATCACACGATTTTATCGTTAGTTTTAGGTGCGTTTTTTTGTGACATACAAACATACCAACATATCAAGTTAGCAAGTTTTTTTTTGTAATGTACCAACGTCCCATCTGTATTCTTATACATGTAAATGCAGATTGTGCGTTGGGATATTGGTACATTGATATGTTAGAAAAAATGCAACATCCCAATGATAGTATATATTATGAATGCATTTTCCGTAGACATACCAATGTCCCAATGTACCATCGGACGTTGGTATATTACAAAAAACGCTCTCTTATATCATATAAAACTTATGAGAAATCAGTGTGATTCAATTTTGTATACAAAATACCTAGAGCGCCACCTATATCGGGTTATATGATTTTAAATGATATAATATATAGATATAGATATATAGATGTAGCGAGTAAATTCTAATTTATATTGCATGTAATTTAATTATGCTATATAAATATTGTTGTATGCAAACCGCGCAGCACCTAAACTATTTAGGTGATTCGATACTACTGCTAGTAGCGGCTGGTAGTAGTTATTAATTATGTTGCATATATATGTTATATATTATGTTGGATATATACTATATTATATAGTCTATATATATATATTATATATGGAGTGTTAGATATAAGCTTAGAAAAATTGTTGTTAGTAGTATATTAACTTTTTTATTAAGATTAGTTTTTTTTTTAAATATTATTTTTTTGGTTTTTTGATTAAATATAAATTAAATAGCTATTCTATTATATATAAATATTATGTATTTACATACTATATTAAAATGATCATATATTACAAAATATAATTTTTATATTATTTTACAATAATTATAATTTTATTAAATAATTATTTTCATCAATGAAAAAACCAAAAAACCATAAATAAACCTTGAAAAAACCACGAAAAAAACTAGCAAAAAAACTAGCAAAAAACCTATAAAAACTAGGAAAAACCAAAAAATCTGGAGCCAAAAAAAAGGTTTTTTGCCAACTATGTATATATGTAACGTTATAAAACGATGATCCTAATTAATTTATATGGAATACATGCATTTTTTATAGTAATTTTTTTTTATCTAAAAATAATTTATATTTTTACAAACTCTTTACTTTATATGCTATGACCATCGATATAAAGAAAGTGGATAAGCAATTGACGCACGCAATGCATGTAAAAGATAGACACGTGAATGACACTTTTATCGATAAATTTACAAAATGGTATCAGTGATTTTGATTGGATATTAGTCATATTATATATGTCAAATATCAAAACAGTAGTCTTTTCGTCGAAATAGATTTAAGTGACTTCTATCTATATCAATGGATTTAAATTATAAATATCAATAAAATCAATAAAATAGTATTATATCTTCAATTTAAATACACAAAATTACGAGGAATGTTGATATTATGTATTTTAAATATATAATTTTATTTTTAGTATAGATAGTACATTAAAATTGGTAGTGATTATCAATATATATATGATAAATACATATTATTATAAATAAAAAGTAGTGGGCCAGATAGTGGGTTTCGACTGCAGCGCTCGTAGCGGATAGTGCCATACACTACATTCAATTGCTTATCCACTTTCTTTATATCGATGGCTATGACTTGTATCTTGGTTTTTACAAATTTTGAAATGAAAAAAAAGTATAGCCAAAATATAATTTAATAATTTATACAAAAATTTCTAAATCCTACTTTATTTATTTATTATTAAAAATAAAATTATAAACATTAAACACATTTCAATAATACATACCATCAAGTTTATATATAATATATATAATTTATTTTAACATTAAGTACAAACCTATATATACATATATATTATTATATATATATAATATATATATATATATATAATAATATATATGTATATACAATATATAATATATTAATACACAAATATATTTAATACGATATTAACATAATATTATAATTAATATGGAAAATTTACAATAATAAAATATTTGTCTTTCCTTTAGTCATCAAGATCATCTTGATCTTGAAGATGTTTAACTTTTAATCCAGCAATAAAATAATAATAAATTAATGATGGATACATGTAAATTTAATTTAAAATTAAATATACTATAGTTTATAAACTTGTATCAATTCTGTGTTATCACTTTTCTTTAGTTGTAAGATACACCAATGATACATTTGCTATAAAACATATTGCTATAAATATTGCTATAATAAATATTGCTATAAAACATATATAACATATTAATTATTTTATGAATAAAACGTATATAAATATATCATATATTCAATTTATTTAATAAAATACATTATAAAAATTAATATTTTAATATTTATCTAAAACAGATTCGGTATATTTGATTGATAAATCATAAATGTATTTAATTTATTTGTATTTATGAGTAGTTATAGTTAATAACACATTACATATATATTTTTATATCAAATAAATTACAATTATCAAAATCAGATTGTGTATTTAATAAATACTATTTATATATGTGTATTTATATATTAATCATTAATCAGAAATGTATTTTAATTTTAGTATATATGTATTGTTTAGTGTATTAATATTTGAATAAGAATACTGTGTACCATTACGATTACACTGGCCATAATAGGCTGACCAATGTCCAGTATTATATAATAGCTATTAGTAAGTGTCCAAATTCAGCACTGTATGACTCATAATCTTATATACATTTGTGTATATATACATATATATATATATATATATATATATATATATATATATATATATATATATATATATATATATATATATATATATATATATTAGTGTAGTTGAAAGAGTAGTGACAGAGGTATCCCCACTAACTCAAAATTGTGATGAGGCTAAGTATATTTCGCTCAACCCTATATATATATATATTTATGTATTTATACATATGTTATTTATAAATATCAAATGACAAAGTTCAACTCCTACAAATTATACTAAATACTATAATAATATAATATTTTTTTAATAAATTGAAAATTATACAATATGTTATCTTTAAAAAAATGTGTTTATATACGATCAAAAAGGACGAGTTGAGTAGCAAAGGTTACATTTTAAATGTGAAATAAATTTATATAGGCTCATTTTGATATGTAATGCAGCTAAAAAAAAACAAGCAGGACAAAACTAAATCAATTAAACCAATATATCCCACAAATACCAATTCAATATAAACATATATACCAAAGATTTTGCGAAGCAAAGATATAACACTCCCTATGCATGCAACGTAATTTAGTAATATCCCCTGCCGCTGCTAGCAGTAGTATCAAAATCACTGAAATAGATTTAGGTTTGGATCTGTTTGCATACAACAATGTTTTCATTGCTCTATTAAATTACATGCAATATAAATTAGCTTTTACTTATAAAATATATACTTATAGAATTTAAAACATACATATCATATTTGTTTGTTATATATTAGTAATGAACACTTAGTTTTCATCATATACATATTAATTTAAAGCATATTATTTAACATTTTAAAAGTGTATAGTTAAATACGAATTTACATTATAAACAACTAGTGTTGTGAGTTAATAAAAAACACATTTTAAACAGATGTTTTAAACGCGTTTTAAACATAGAATAAAAAACGAAAAAAATAGAAAAAAAAACAAGATACATAAATTTATACATATATTTATTTAATTTTTAATATTTAAATTTAAATTTAAATTTATTTTAACAAATAATAATTTTCTGCTCTTTTTTGTTATAATAAATTGTATAATAATTGAAAAATTAATGATTATTTAATAAATGTATAAAATAAATGTATAAAAATATAATATTATTATTATAATAATAAAGTTAAATTAGATTTCTTTTATGTTTTGATATAATAAATTGTATAATAATATATATTATGTTTAATATTATATAAAAAAATAGTATGAATTTTCATATTTTTTTAATAATAATATATTAATATATAAAAGAAATATGAAAGTTCATAATATATATTATTATATAATTTATTATATCAGAACATAAAATAAATCTAATTTTACTTTATTATTTATAATAATTTATTATAAAATAAATATGAAAGTTCATACAGCTTTTATAATATTAATTATATAATGTACATATATCTATAGATTGTGATACAATATCTATGTCTATAACATTAAGTAATACATTTAAGTAATACAAAAATACTCAGTGTTATATTGTAACAAAATAAATATTATAATTATTATAATTGTCATACTAATGTATAGTTTGACAATATGATTTAATGATGCTAATAATACAGATAATATATTATTGAATTATTACTGATTATTCATATTAATATGTACTTACTTTATTATTATTTTATTATTTAACAACATATCTACTTTATTTAAATAATTTTATTTTTTGTAACAGAAAAAAACGGTTAAAAAACGAATAAAACGTATTAAAAACGAAAAAAACCTTTAAAAACATGTTTTAAACAAACATTAATAAAAAACGCGTTTTTTAACAACACTATAAACAACACATAGTTCCTAAAAGTAACCCGATATAGGTGGCACAGGGGTATTTTGTATTCAAATTCGAATTACACGATTTCGCGTAAGTGTTATATCTTTCCTTCGGAAAATCTTTGTATATACTATTAACTCGTATTTCAAATGTAACCTCTAACCATCAACTCGTTCTTTTTGATCGTCTCCCTAATATAATAGTAACACATATATATGTATATATATCAGGGTTCTATTATTTTCGGTAAAACCGGTTTTTACCGGCAAAACCGGTAATAACCGGTAAAAACCTATCTCTACCATGTTAATTTACGGTAAAAACCGGTAATTACAGGTAAAAACCTAGTACTCATAAAATATAATACCTTTAAAAAAAATTTATATTGAAATTTAAAGTAATATTGATTCATTTATATATAAATGTTATGGCTAATTAATCTAGCAGATTTATTTGAAAATTTGTTAACATTTGTCTGCTTTATTATGCCATTTATAGTACATTTATTATTTTAAATCCAACTGGATTTTGAGGTCTGCCACCCTTATATTGTAAAATTAACAAGTTGATGTAATTGGATATATTTTATAAATGAAATAAAATCATACTGTGTTATATATTCATAACATTACACAATGAAAATATTACTAAATAGTTATACAGTATTGTAAAAAATATTTGTATAAACTATATTTAATTTCATATATATAAAAATAAATATTCTATTCAGTATTTATATATATATATATATATATATATATATATATATATATAAATAGAAAAAATATATATAATTAACAATATATATAGATATATTTAATATATTTAATTAAATATCATGGTATAAAATCAAATAATGAATACATTCAAATAATTTCTCAATGAAAATATTATTAGTTCTATTGTTTAATATATATATTATTTTTTACAATATTAAGTCCCTGTCACACCGAAAAAGTTGGCCGATTTTTCACCAATATCGTACAGATTTTTCTCTCTCTCTCTGTGCTACACCCCTACCGATATATCACCAATATAACATCGATATCGTGACAATATCACTATTCATCATTTCGAGATATCTCTAAATATTTAACTATTTCTCGACGATTTCGTTACTGCGCATATCGGTGAAAAATCGCTCGCTTTATTTGGTGTGAATGGGCTTCCCTTTTACTAATGCAAAAATAAATATATTATTATATTCAATATTTTATATATATATATATATTGACTTATTTACTCATTTATTTCAATATCATATTATTTATTTTAAAAATGTTTTCTTTACATAGAGTCAAAATTAATAAAGTTTTTTTTTTAATATAAAAAATCTTATAATATTGATTTTAATGTAGTATTATTTAACTTTATAATTGTATATTATCTATTAAATATAAAATCTATAAATAATATATAATTGTAAATTATATAGACACTAGTAGGTTTAATATAATATAGATAATATTATATTTAATTATATAGACAACACTAGGTTTTTACCATGGTAAAAACCTGTTTTTACCGGACAGGTTATTACCGGTTATTACCATAGGCGGTAATAACCTATGGAACACTGATATATATATATATATATACTTATTATTTTAATAGACAATATAAATACAAAAATGGAATTCAATTCAATATTATATAATAAATTAATATGGTGATTTTAAATATGTAGTTTACATTGAATTATACTATTATTTAACTAGTATATTTATCAGTTATACTATCAACTTAATGTATTATAATAATGTGTGTATAATAGGGTATGGATTATATATATATAATAGGGTATGTATATAATTTATTATTAATAAATAATAAATATATAATTTATTATTAATAAATTAGAGAATTAATTACCTTAAGGTATATATATATATATATATATATATATTATTATTATATTTAAACTGAATTATTTTTATAGATATTATGTATATGGTTATAACTTTATAAGTAAATACAATTATAAGAATTTGGTATGTATATTTTTAGACTAGGATGTATTTCGTATGATAAAATTATAATTATATTAATAAAAAATTTTTATTAGAAATTATACGAGAGAAGGTATATTAATATATATATATATATATATGTATATATATATATATTACATACATACATTTTATCTAATTAAAGTTAGTTTTAAATTAGTGTTAGGGTAAAATACAAAATACTACATTATATATTTATTTCAAATATAAAATATAAATATTAAAAAACTTTATATTTGCCTTCATAAATTAACTTACTTTATTTAAATTCTTTAGAACATATTATATATATTTTGTTAATATATTTGATCAAATATACCAAATACACCAACTATTGCGTACACATATTAATACATTTACGATTAATCATTCAAATATAAATATAACAAATAGTATTTTTAATAGTTCAAATATATATATATATTAACCCCATCACTCGTCCTGTATAACACCGACCCTAAGAAACGACTATAACTGATGCCGTTATATAATGATTGTCAGGTGATACATCGGAGACAAGCAACACACTGTCTTCTTCGTCTTCTTCAATTATCTGAAAGCCATCAGTTCACTGTGAATGGGAGGACGGTAAGTCAATATAATGATATACTTTAATAGCAATATTTAATATTGTGATATTATACTATAGAATATTATAATAATAATAATGATTATAATATTGATATATATATATATATATATATATATATATATATATATATATATATATACATTCAATGTAGTATATCTACTAGGTATGAATATGTTATTGTAATTTTAAGATATTATAAAAATAAAACAAGAATACATGCTAAACGAGATAAGAATCTGAAATGTCATTGCAGCCCGCATGTTATACCTAACTGTATCGCCACATGTGTTTTCACACACACGTATACACACACGTAACGATTCATCTGATTGTAGTAGTAGCTGTTCTAGCAGACTGACATCATGGATACTATTATAGATTATGAGCTTGACTACTACGCAATACTTCAAGTGGATCGCTATGCCCCCATAAAGAAGGTATAGTACCACTATTCTACCAGCCTATACCTATAAATAGACTAGACCCATAGCCTAGACCTATAGCCTAGATATATATGTCTAGTATACTACTATAATCTAGTCTATTCTGCTTTATTTATTATAGATACAATCTGCTTTTCGGATGCGTTCTAGAGAAATTCATCCGGACACGAACAGAGATGACCCTGAAGCAGGTTAAGAGTTATTTATTATTATTGTAATAATATAGTAATCTCCTATAATTAATATTTAAATGATTTCTTAAATAAGAGTGTAATATAGAATTTTAATATAAATTCAAATTAATTAATAAATTTATTTAGTTTAATTAATTATGATTATTAAATTTATTATAATCATTATTTTTGTATTTGTCATTAAATAGTTCATTACATTCTATTATATTAAGATTCACAATTAATGTAATCACTTTTTCTTTTATATATTACTTATTTTTAAAATATTTATTCAATATATAATCCTATTATTATTTTTTAAAATTTTTTATAGTATTAATTTCTAAACGATAATTTTATAAATATATTATACAATAACTAGGCTTGTATTACATAACGTATATATATATATATATATATATATATATATATATATATATATATATATATATATATATTATAATTCAGTATGGTTTAATAAAAAAACACCAGTATATTAAATTTGTATTATATATCTTTAAAATATTTTAGAAAATACAATTAAATATTGATGACATTTTATTGCGTATGTGCAGATAATATAATATATATTTATTATAAAGATATTTATATTAGTTTTATAATTTGTGATATATATTTTACTTTTTCACAGTTACCTTATATATTATTTACTACTGATGTATTATTATTAGAATTTATATATTATTTGTATTATATATTTTGTATATTATTAGTTTTAGAGACATATTATTATTTTTAGAAATTATAATTATTACTTATAGTATTATAATATAAATTAGTGTTATTTATTAGTGATAATAATAATTGTATTTTAGTAAAACTTTGGTTATAGTTATTCAGAATATTTATTTTTCTGAATCTTGTTTATCAATATTTATATATAATATAAATTATTATAGATATTCAGAATATTGTGTTACTATTATATACTATCAAATCTATTTTATAATGTTTAATCTATAAACAAATGTTGATAAATAATAATATAAAAAATGCAGAGCTATATTATCAATAGTGTATTTATAAATAATTTCCTAACATAAATTTCTATAGAAATATTGAAAATAAATCATATGTATGTATACATATATGTGCATATTCATATATATGATAAATATTATAAATATTGCTTCTTGGTGTTGTGTCAATATATATTTTGTATACTACAAACAATAAATACATTCATTGACCTGTTTATATATTTAAGCTTTGAATAGACTTATATAGGTATATTTAAATACATATGTATTTAAATAGAAATTTCTATGTATTTACATGTGATGGTGTGAAATGGCATGTATTTGAGATTTCTTAAATAGAATATTTTATATATAATATTTATATCAAATATTACTTAAGAAATAAATATGAATTTTAAATAGCAATATCAATATATTTAAATTAATAATAAAAATAATATTTTCAGCAAAAAAATTCCATAAACTATCAGAAGCCCTTACAATTTTAACGAATTTACAAACGAGACAACTTTATGATGAACGTTGGAAAGACCTATTGGATGAAAGGGAGAAAAAGGCTGAAGATGAAAAGAAAAAGAAATTTGAGGAAGATGAATTAAAAAAAAAGAAAGAAAAAGAAATAATTAATCGATTAAATAAAGAAAAACTGGAAAAAGATAGAATTGAAAGAGAGGCTAAAATTAGAGAAGAACAATTACAAAAAGAAAGGGTTGAACAAAAAAGAATTGAACTAGAATTACAAAAGAAATTAGAAAGAGAAAAGGAAGAAGAAAATAGAATTGAGTTTGAAAATCAACAAAAATTAAAGGATCAAATTTTAGAAGCAACACGTCTTTACGCTCCTTCATATTTACATGCTAAGTTAATCGGTAAAAGAGGGGAAAATATTAAGAAAATTAGAGATTCGTACAATTCGGTATATAATTATTAAATTACAAATATTTAAAAATTAATTTTGTAAAGTCATTTTATTTTGTCATGCCAGGTGTCTGCCGATTTCCGCGATGATTACATCTATTTTACCGGGCTCCAGTTTCAAATTGATTTTGTTAAGGAAGAACTCCAATCTCAAATAAACTCATTGGTTTGAAATCACATAATATTGATTGATAATAATCTTAAACCATGGTTATATTTGTCTAGCTAGATTCATACGCTCAAGATGAACTTATAGTGGATAAAGATGTCTTTAAAAACCTCTTTAAAATAGGTATAATATCATAGCATGCTCGTGCTGCTATATAACTGCGTATATTAATTATGTAATTAAATTGTAGTTGAAAAATTGAGAAAAACTCACAATATCATGATAAGAATGCCTAGATGTATCGGAGCACCCATTATATTTGAAGGAACACCAACAAGTTATTAGTAACACCGTAATTTATAACATATATAAATATATTATCATACTATATAATTAATATATACTTTAGTGTTGTTTATATTTTTTATTAATATTTAACACATAATTTATAAAACATATATTTATATATATATATAAGTTTGTATGCGAAGTAACAACAAAAGTATAACATTGGAAAATGTGAGGCGCGCGCGTCTTACTCTATATTACACATGTCAGTGCGTACCAGAAATGTATGTGCCTATACGAATTCACATTCACAATAGCCTATACTATATTATATATTACCATTATTCTATGCTATTACATAACATCATAACATCATTAATTGAATGTATAATTGTAATAGTATATCTGTGGTAGTGGTAGTGTATGATAGATAATAATGTATCTGTACCATTAGGGATGAGTTATATTATATTTATGAATAATTATTTTATATATATATATATATAAAATATGAATTAAGTAACAAGAAAGTTGAGTGATTTCCTTATGTTTATATATGCTTTTATTATAGGCTAACTTCAGATGTTATGCATCTTAAAACCTGGACATATCAAAAATAAAACAAACCAATCGATTAATGTTATCTATACCATACTGATGTTATATAATAGCATTGTATAATGGTAATAATAATATATGTGTAGGCTATTAACTGTATTGACAAATATAAGTTCTTGCATGCACTGACATGTAATAGTTACTGAGACAACAGCCTCACATTTTTTATTTTCAAGTTTGTTGTTGCTACTTCACAGTTTCCCCATATATATATATAGTAAAGCATAGTTAATACAAACCCATATATAATAGATTCTTAAATTAAACAAATAATTTGAGCTAAATGATTATTCTTATTATCCTTTTACCTGCAATTAATGTATAACCAAAGATTTTGCGAAGCAAAGACATAACACTGCCTATATATGCAGTATAATTAATAACATACCTTCCATTGCTAGCAGTAGTATCGAATCACTGAAATAGATTTAGGTTCGGCATGGTTTCCATAAAACAATGTTTTCATTGCTCAATTAAATTGCATACAATACAAATTAGCTTTTACTCACCACATAGATATGTATAGCATTTAAAACCTACATATTCTATTGATTTGTTATATATTAGTAATGAACACTTAGTTTTCATCATATAAATAATATTTAAAGACATTATTTAACATTTTAAAAGTGTATAATTTGATAATAATTTACATTATAAACAACACATAGTGTCTACAATCAACTCGGTATAGGTGGCGCTGTATATGTTTTGTATATAAAATCGAATTATATGATTTCTCGTAAGTGTTATATCTTTCCTTAGAAAAATCTTTGGTATAACTTCAGAATTCTCATTCGCAAAAATATTTACTATCAAAATTACTTATTGAATTATTCATTTCATATAAAAATCATATATAAATATGCTATATAAGTAAGAAAAAACGATCCTTTATAATACCTAGTATTCAAAATATATATAATTTATATTTGTACAAAATTATATATATATATTTAATAAATATATTAAATATATATATATATATATGTATTCACTTAAATATAACATTTGTTTAATATAGTTACAATTATAATATATATATATTAAGGGGACGCGATACCATCGTTTGGTTTACATGTAAAGATACGAAAAAATTCTATTTTTAGAAATCAATTAACTCAAAAAATATTCACTTTTTTTTTTTGTTTTAATCTATTAATAATATTCCATATTTTTATAATATATGTTGACATTTATAGATCATTAACACATCTTTATGTTATACGTTTTTTCTATAAAAAAGAATTGAAATATCTGATAAAAAATTTTAATTTTCTAACTAAATTGCTAATTAAAATTTTTTAAATAAATATTTTTTAATTTTGATAAATAACTTTAATCTTAGAGATTTTATCTAGTTATATTGAAAAAATTAAGAAAAAATATTCAATTGTACAAAAGTTAATACTAGTTATGTCAGCATGATTGGTCACAAATAATTATTCTGAGTAAATCAAGTTTCAAATATAATATATGAATATAAACAATATGATTATATAGGTACAAATAATATAATATAAACAAAATGAATAATGTAATGAACATAATTTAAACACCATTTTAAAGATAATAATTGAAATTTTATAATTTTACATTAAAAAAATTTGAAATTCAATTTTTTTTCGAAAAAATCAATGATATCGTGTCCCTTTAATGGTTGTCTTTTTATTTGTTAGTTTATAATTTCATTGAAATATTTCAGTAAAATGCTAAAAATAACGTATATGTTATAGCTGTGTTATTTTGACTGATTTGTTATTGAAATGTTCATTATATATAAATAACATTCATATTTAAAAGTTAATTATAAAACTTTTTATATTATATAATTATATAATAATTAAAATATTACATATATAAAAATATTTTCCTGGTTGCAATAATTTCACACTATTGCACTACTTCTTTATATATGTGAACGGCACTTTAAATTAATAACATTACATTGATATTACTATTAAAAGGAGTTGACAAAGCTAAGAAAGAAATTATAGATTTCATTGATGCATTAAAAAGTGGAATAGAAAAAACTCTTATTATACCACATAGATTGCATAAATACATTATTGGTAAAAGTGGTGTTGAGATAAAAAAGATGTACACACTTTTTCCGAAAACAAGGGTAATATTTTTATTCTATAATTTTAATTTCAAATGTATTAATATTTATAAATTTGTTTAAATATAAATTATATTTTAAATTATTTTTTTAAATTATACAAGTTTATTAATTTATTAATCTAATTTAATTATAATTTTTATATAAAAATGATATATATCACTCACTAATTATATATTAAATATTATAAATAACTGTTTTTATAAATTAGAATTGTTAATTTCATAATATAAAAATTCTCATATTATTAAGCCATCAAAATTATTTTAGATTAATTTCCCTGAAATGAATAGAAAAAGTGACATTGTTATAATTACTGGAGATAAGAATGAGATATCACAACTTGAGATTAAACTTTCATCTATAGTTAAAAATTTGGTTAGTAATTTCAGAAGTTGTAAAAGTCAATCTAATCCTTCTATATCATTTATATGTTAACGTATAATCTTTAATCAGTATTGTGTTAGCATATATATATATATATATAACGTTAACTATTACATATTGAGAAGTATATAGCTATGATTTGTAAGCTGGTTTCTCCCGAATTCTATATAATATATCGCATTCTAATGTATTGTTAGTAACTCCATACGCTTAATTATCTACGCTGGCATTGCAATTCTATATAATATGAACTTTATACTCTAGTCCTATTTACAAACATGTGTTTGCCCCTCTAGCCAGTTATCTAGTAACAATACACGCGACTAGATCTAAGTCAGTAGTCTAAGGGTGCGGGTTAAACCTCATTACTATGATCAGTGTATGTGGATAATAACAGTACACTCGTCATCGCTATACCTAGCATCGTGTCGTAGAAGTATGATCTAAAGCTTGAAGATTTACTGAGGTGGGGGCGGTGAGGAGGATATTCATTTACTTATTGTATAAATACCTGTGGTGAATTTCTATATCATCGTATCTCTTTTTCTATACGTAGATTCATAGCCTACAATTTCAATAATATATTTAGTAATAATTTCTAACAATCAATTTCAATGGAAATATTAAAAGAAAATCATATGTAAGAATTCTAATTTGTTGTAGTCTATTTATATTTATTAGTAAACTGTGTTATTAATATTTGTTTGTAATGAGCAATTTGTAGTACAATTAACTATTATTTTTCTATTTCTTCAGTATAACCTTAAGATGTAATTATCTATAATATATCATCTAAAGATGCGTTCACACCAAAAATTTCCGCTGGAAATTTCTGCTGGAAATTTCTGATGGAAATTTCTTGCATCCGTTCACACTGGATATTAAATTTCCGCTGGAAATTTCTGATGGAAATTCCAATATACCATAATAATGTGATAACACGAAATATGATACATGGGATTAAATACTAGGGGGCTAATATACTTGTTATAAATATGATAATCATGTGATAATCATATGATAAGAGTTTTATCAATATTTTAGTAAACATATATTTGTATTCATTATGGAGTTATAGGTACTTTATGGTTAAATGATGGTGTTTAAAAATACATATATATATATATATATATACAGAGAAGGGCCAGGCCAATCCTAGGATTGTCTGTATAGGCATTTGGAGTATAGTTTTCTGAAAGATCAATATGGAGTAATGGGATGGATTCAGAGAAGAACATTTAAGATGTCAGGATCATTTTTTACATAATAAATTAACAATACCGAATGAAAGAAATAATGATATAGAATATAATGTAGACTAGAAATGAACGAATTATCTTCTTTCAGTTGTAATGAAAGTACAGGTAACGCAAGAGAGATTCGCGATGGAGTTAATGAATTGTATTCAAATGAAGGCGCGGTTGTTTGGTAGTTAAAAGTTGAAAAAGTATAATTGTTTTTAATTTTATAACACTTTTATTAACATATATATTTTTATTACCTCGTTATATTTGTAGGTATACATTACATATATATCCTATACATTACAATAATATATATATATATATATATATATATATAGAAAATACATGTATAATATATACAATTTTATTTATTTTAATTTTCTTGTTTCTCTAGGTATTGTATTACAACTTCTTGTAATTCTTGCTGACATTTCATGATTCGTATTCTAGTTTCTAATCCTATTAATTTTAAATAAATGATATAAATAAACGATGACAATTATTTATATATATATATTATTAAATCTGCATTGATGAATTAAATAGTGATCTAAAATATATATATATATATATATATATATATATATATATAAATATATATATATAGGGAATCACATACATATATAAACACACACACACACACACACACACAGACACACATACATACACACACATACACACATACATATACACACATATATATATATATATATATATATATATATATATATATATATATATTATATTTATACATCACAAGTATAATAATACATAATATAATCATATACAAAAGTAAATATATATTATATATCATCATGGGTATATAATCATTATCATGTTATCAATAGTAGTGTACATTTTATGATTCATACAGTGCATGCATTGATATGTGAATAATATTCACTGAATATAAACATATACTCTATTTATAACTTATAAAACTATTTATAACTGTTGCGCGCTCGCCGCCCGCCTAATTTTCTGGTAACATTTTGAAAACCGTTCCCAACTCTATTATTTATCTAGTGTATTTCATTTTCAAGTATTGAATCTATACATATTATATAATATATAATTTATATATCAATATATGAAATATTCTTTTCATATTATAATAATAGTACCATTGAATAAATTATTGATAACTGTCTTACAAAACTCGACTTACGCCATTTTTACGTACCTATATAGTATATTATATAGTATATAATAATTATATACCTGTATAAATATCATAGTAGTAATTAGGTACATACATTATGTATACGGTCTTTACTTCGTATAATGGTATATACCACTAGTTAATAGTACTATCATAATAGGTTTCGCTATTATATATTATTTTAAATATAATTTATTTTTAAATATATTTATAATATTTACGATTTTATATAGTAAATATATTCCCTAAACTAAATATATTAGTAATGAATAATTATTATAAATATATCTTATTTGAAATATATGTTATAATATAATATATATTCAATATAATATTCAATTTTATATTCAATATTATATTGTAAATATTTAAAAATAACAAACCATTTAAATTCAATTCTCCTGCTATAGTATCCATAACTGCAGTTCTTTTGTTATTTTACGATAGTCTATACTATATGTATCCCATAAACATTTATTATCTCTATATTTACTTATTATGTTATGTATAATAATGTATCCATAATGTAAATAAAATAAAATGTACATAATAATTTTAAAATAACAAATACAAATTTAAATAATAAATTATGTCAAAGTTTATTCAAGTATAAAATACCCGGATGATTATCATTTCCATCGGAAATTCACAAATAAATTCAACATGTTGAGTTTCATTCCATCGGAAATTGAGTCGTTCACACCTATTTCCATCAGAAATTTCCTCTATACCCTTTTGGTGTGAACGCACCTTAAGAGCGTGTTTACATGAAAATCATCATAATCGTCAATCTGCGCCAATATACGAATATCTATTCTACCCTTTAAGTGGATCACAGAAGTATGATGACTTTCTAGCATACCTATTTATCATGTAAACAATCTACATAAGGAGTAGTTATAACATTATACATCAACCATTATAAAAGTCAATAATTAATTAATGATAAATTAATTATATAATTAGTAGAATTATATAATACATTGTAATTTAAATTTATAATACTATATCACTATCAATAAATCATTAATCAATAATATATAAATTAATATAAAATTTAAAAGAAATAATAAAATATTTATATAAATTAATATATTTATTTATGTACTCTTTAAATAGAATGAATACTATAAAACTAACATGCTGAATGACATATATCGATCATTTAAAAATTAGTTATATCATTAAAATTATGATACTATTATAAATTCCAAATTTACATGTAAAATGAAATTATCAAAGATGTTAAAATACCCTAAATATATATTGTGCTATTTTGTTCTATAATGTATGAAATCATTACAGAAAACAAGCAATACAACATATAATTACGTATAATTTAAGGCCTTGATTTATTAATTTAATATTAACAAATATTTAAAATATAAATAGAATCAATTTAGATCATAAATAATAAATATATAAACTTTCTAATTTTCTACTTAATATAGTAATATATTAACTTATCATTTTAAGCGATTAAAGTTAATTTTATTAAATAATAGTAATAATGTAGTAAATATATATACATTTATTTATAAATTTAAGTTTGAGTTATATTAATATAATTTTATATGTTAAATAAGTATTATGGATTAAGTTATAACATTATATTCTATAAATTCCATTTCGGTATTACAACTATATATATATATAGTACACTACTTTATAGTATTCTGCTTTATAGTTTTTTTTAATGATTATAATGATGATATTTTGTATTCTTGTAATATGAATATTATTATGCTATATAGTATAATAATATTCTTATTCATAAGAATTCATCTATTCATTTAAAACTGTTTATTTATATATAAATATACACTAGAAAAAATAGAATAAAATCTACACTAAGAAGCTAACCATTTTCGTAATACACATAGGTAGAGAAACATATTTATTTTGAGTAAAATTTATTTCACAATTATTAATCAGGATCGATTACTATTAGTCATCTCTATAAGGAGATATCAGACATTATAGAATACATATATCTAAATATAAATATTAATAAAATAATTTTTTTCGTAATGTGTTTATAATCTCATTATAATCATGTTTAAGTCTAGATTATATTTATACATTATTCCCCTTTTTTTCTTGATGAGAATCTAGACTCCACAATATTACGACTGGCTAAGTTCATGATACAAAATATTAAATGTTGTCTAAATTTCCCATATTACACACCAATTTATTATGAATGATACATTTATATTCTGATTTATTATTATTTATATATAAATATAAATTATATAAAGTATAACTAATAAATAAATAATATATAATTGGAAACTATTTCTCCCCGGTTTATGTTTTCGGCAAAAAATCATCTGATATTTTTCCTTTTATTTTGCGGTAAATATAATACTAGACTTCAGTTAGAGAGCCAAGTGATGTCTACCTTAGAGCCAATGTACAATATTAGACTGACTGAGATTTAACATTGTATATGGATGAGGGGTTAAGAGCTTTTTCAATTGAAGTCTAGTATCGTATTGATCACAGCATTAAATATATAATGTATCTCTAATGTTATAATGGATAGAAACTATTATAATAATGAAATAAAAATAACCTAATAAATAAAAATATATAAAATAGTAGCAATTTAATTTCTGTCTGAGTATCTCTTTATTTACGGCGAAAACTTGTATTATTAATGTTAAGCTTGATATTTAATTATTATCGATGGTTTATGTTACTATATCATGCAGGTATATATTTAATGTAATTATAGCTACAATTATTTATACAGGAATTTGAATATAATGAATGCAAAGTTACTTTTTTGGAAAATGAATATCTTCATATTGTTGATAAAAATGCTGGTCATATTAAAAAAATTTGTTCAGAAACTAATACAAGGATGCAAAAAATCTTTTCAGAATTTTCCATAATGATATTCGGAAAACAAACCCATGTGTGTATTGCAAAAGGAAAGTTACTTGGAATTAAAACCAATTATGTTATTATTTAATTATTTATATTACTATTACTAATTCATTAATCCATACCTTAATAATCTACTTATGTATATAATTAATAGTATCATATTCTAGCAACTAAATGTAAATAATATTATCCTTTTCAGTTTATATTCATAAATTAAATTATTTATATTTTAAATCTAAATTTAAATGTTGTTTAGTAAAGACTAAGAAATATCAAATTTAAAAATAGCTAAATATGTATAAGTTGATAATGAATAGATTGTGGTGATTATTTAAATTCATCTGATAAAATTCTATATTATTTGTAATATTCTATATGATATGCGATATTAAATCAAATTACTTTAGTGAATCTAAGTCAAATCGATCACAAATCACAAATAAAAATGAGATTCATATATAATATTATGTTTGACTTTACATATAGTTAATATACATTATAATGGTAACATATAAATAAAAGCGATTTATTATATTGACAAATTATTTATAATGATTGTGAAATATATCGGCAGGCTGACGTTCTTGAATATAATATGTACATATCTAATGACCTTCATGAGGAAATGAATCGATTCTCAAGATTTGGTAAATTATTAAAAACCTGTGATAAAGTTTCGTCAAAGTTATTATTTTATATATATATATATTCATCATCAGATTCTTCCATATCAAAATATACTAATTTTATATAGAAAATATCTATATAGAAAAAATAATTAGAAAGTCATTAATCAATATAACTAGTATTCTTATTAATGATCTAGTTTTTTCATGTATTTTCTGGTAGTGGTTACTGACTACATTGATTATAATCAATGATAATTATTAATTATAATTATTGCTTTGTACTCAATATTCAATACTAACTAACTTCCTCAATACTCGATACTAACTAACTTCCTCAATATTCAATACTAATTAACTTTCTCAATATTCAATACTAACTAACTTTTTCAATACTCAATACTAACTAACTTTCTCAATTCTCAATACTAACTAACTTTCTCAATATTCAATACTAATTAACTTTCTCAATATTCAATACTAACTATTCTTCTGTCCTCTATTGTTTCACCAGCGCATTTATATTTTATTTATATTATTTAATTTAATGCATAAATATATGTACCGAAAGCCTGTTTTAGGGCTAATTAATAAGCCATAAACATCATCACATATATCTATATTATTGTTTATTATTTATTTTATACTTATTTAACATAATAAAGTGGATTATATAATAATTGATTTGAATTTGAATAATTGATGAAAATAAACTTATAAAATAAAATGTAATATCTATATTTAAAGATTTGTTACAATGTGACTTATTTAGATGTCAACTAAAGTTATTATTTTATATTATTTGAAATAACTCTATTAAAGTAAAAAAAATATATTTATTTAAATAATTTAATAATTAAGACTTATAACTCATCATAAATTTAATAAATGATTTTATTGAAATATTTTTTAACAGATTTTTAAAAAATAATCTCAATATATCCGGACCTTCGAAGGACGTAGAAATCATGAAATTAAAATTAATAAATCTCGAAAAAAAGTGTAGCAATTCGATTTCTTGTACTGAAAACATATATGTAAATGACTCCGAAACCATTAATTATATTTACGCAAATATGAACAAATTTGGAAGCGAAACAAAAACAAGAATTAGTTACAATAAGCAGAATGTGGATAATAAATATTTTAAAGTCAGTATCATTACTTCTTTAAATAATGTATATATATATATATATATATATATATATAATTTTCTATTATTTTTTTCTTAATTTTCTATCTCATCCTTATGTTTAGATTGTAGGTACTGACGAGCTAGTTCAGACTGCCATACAATTGATACACACTAAATTAGATTTCTTCATGTCTCATTCTGATTTCCTGATGGACTTTTCCACAAAATATGAAGCTCATTTCCTAGCAGACGATAAGAAAGTTATGGCTGAAATTAATGCTTTCTATAGTGAGTCTATGTGATTGTATGATTAAAACCCAAGCCCCACAACTAGTGTAATGCATTATTTGTATTGTTTGAAATAATATCTATATTTTATTCAATAATATTTATCATTTATTTAAAGTAATCTTATAAATAACATATATATTTTCACTATATTGTATTAATATATAAATTATTTAATATATATATATATTTATAAATATATTGGTATATTATTACGTTATGTTTTACACGTAGATATAGCTAGTTGTTACAATTGAATACTACCTATGTGTATACATGAATTTTTACATATTACTACAGAAAACCTCCAAGTAGAATTTCCAGTGAAACATCCCAATAAAATCTATATATCTGGATTAAAAGAAGAAGTCCACTCAGCAATATCTTGGATCAAACGAATCACCAAAGAAATTGTTAATATCTAAAAATGTATACTTGTAATAATAATTAACAATATTATATTATAATATATTAATATATAATATCAAAGTATAGTTAATATTATAATTAATTAATTGGTTTATATATTGTTATATTTCACTTAATTACTCATAAATAATATCTTATCATACTAATATTTAATTATAATTATATATTCTTTAATTTTATTTTACTTCTTTATGGAGATAATACATTTTAAGGGGATGTCTCATAGCTGAAAGTTGATCAAATCTAATATATAAAATAATGTTATTATAAAATATACATTTATAGAATGTTATTTAGTACATGTCAACAAATAATTAACAAAGTCGCGCTAGAACTGCTATAACTTTTATGAACCAAGTATATAAAATAATTGAAAAATAAAAATTGTATTTATGAAAATATTAATTCATTTATATTCATAACTTATATTTACTGAATTTCATATATATATATATTTAATTCAATTTTTTTAATTTACATAGGTTATATATTTAATTTGTATACACATTTTATATAGGTACTTTTATTTTATATATAAATATTGTTTATTTTACATATACATATTTGAATACATTTTTCTATGCATATATATATATATTCTATAGAATATATCATACATGTAATAATTTATTTTAATATATTTTATAAGTACTTATTTTATATGTAAATATTCTTTATATTACATATATATATTTGTAATAAATTTTTAATTTATATATATATATATATATATACAATATAGCATATATGAAATAATTTATTTACATATATGAATATATAAATATAAAATAATGTGTTATACATCAACTCCGTTTTTAATTCAATGTGCGTAAATACTGTTGCTGGCGTTTTTTTCATGCATGGAATATTCTCCTTTTCTGCGTAAATTTCGAAGTCATTCACACCGATTCCGTATATTTGCATGCGTTTTTCAATGCAAACTAGTATTGCCCCCTATATTAATATTAATATATAATAATATATACAAATAAATATATAAATCTTACAAACATTATTTTAACATTATTCGCCTATACTTTACATTACAAAGTTTTATTGTGTACTTAAAATCAACAAATGTATATAGCCTAAATAAACTGAATTCAATCATATATACTCTTGTATAATATTAATTATCTCTCACTGGTTATAGTTATTTATAGTTATTCATAGCCTCTAACCTACAATTTAACCTACAATTTAACTTACAATTTATTTTATATTTTGTTTGTTTATTGTTTTTTTCTATTGTTTATTGTTTTTTCTATTCTGGTGCATAATTCATATAAGTCGTAAAGACTTCTTTATGTACCTTAAAGGAGCTATTTTTTATTATATTAACCAATAAATGTTTATTATATATATATTGTTTTATATAGGTTTATTATACCTAATAATGTTTCTTTAAAAAATAAATTCATTTCATTTCATAATATTAATTAGTATAGTATTAATTAGTATAATATTAATTAGTATAAATTACTAGTATTAATTAGTTTAGTATTAATTATTATAATATTAATCAGTATAATATTAATCAGTATAATATAAATTAGTATATTATTAATAATATATTAATTAATATTATACTAATTAATATTATACTAATTAATATTACACTAATTAATATTATACTAATTAATATTATACTAATTAATTCTATACTAATTAATTATCTACTAATTAATTATATAATTATTAATATTATACTAATTAATTATATAATTATTAATATTATACTAATTAATACTATACTAATTAATACCATACTAATTCATATTATACTAATTAATATTATACTAATTAATATTAAACTAAATAATATTATACTAATTAATATTATACTAATTAATATTATACTAATTAATATTATACTAATTAATATTATACTAATTAATAGTATACTAATTAATACTATACTAATTAATATTATACTAATTAATTATATACTAATTAATATTATACTATTAATATTATACTAATTAATATTACACTATTAATGTTATACTAATTAATATTATAATAATTAATACTATACTAATTATTATTATACTAATTAATTATATAATTATTAATAGTATACTCATTAATATTATACTACAGTCTACGAATACATTCAGTGTATTTAGGCTAAATATATTTGATAGTAACTATCGTTATAGTTACTATAATAGTCATAGACATTCTTTCAGTTTGCAATTCCACAGATGTGGGTTCTTTTTGTATAATTCTAATACTAAATAACGTAATTAATTTTTACCTTCTGCCATTTAATATTAAATATTTATAGCATTTTAGCATTTATATTTTAATTCCAGACACATAATTCATCTCGAATAATACGATTTGCATATACTATAGTTCCACCTATCGAAATTTCAAGTTACTATTAGCTGCGTGAAATTATTTTCATGCATATAACTAGAACATTTCCTAATTTTCACGCACTGCGTAGAAATAGTATGCTGAAGAAATATTTGTCAAATATGCATGCATTTGACAAATTCAATGCACAAAAAAAACGCACGCAACCGAATTTACGCACATAGAATTAAAAACGGAGTTGATGTTTTACCCATATTATATGTATTTATATATATTATATATATATATATACAATAAATATTGAATTCATATGTTGTGTAAAATAATGTGTTTTATGTATTGAATTATTGAATTTATAATTGAAGAACTTTGAATACAATTTATTCATAATAATTATTTATCAATACCTATAAAATTCAAATACCTATTACTCTCTGAATATGAATAAAATCAATCTAATTTGTCTGGCTATATATAAAATACATTTATAAGTATACATTGTGGGCTCAATTTTTTTTTATAATTATCATTTATATGGTCAATTATACGAAAAAAAAGTAGAATTTAATATTTTAATGCATATTTATATAATATTATATAATATTTACATATGCATATAATACATAAAATACAAAAGTATTAGGTAATCTGAGTTCTAGATGATGTAGCTATATATAGCCCTTAGTATCATGTATACATTTCACCTATATTCATTCATTAAACAGTAGTAAGACTTTTAATAACCCTATATATTTCGTATCTACTACATGTAAAATAAACAAAATGTCGACGCACTGAGACATCCCCTTTAAGTATTATACCATTGGTATCTAATATAACTACTTAATAATACATATTTGAATACTTATTTTCTATGTTAGATTATCTTATAATTATATGTAAATAAATGTAATTCGAAATTTAGATTAATTTAATATATATATATATATATCAATATATTATAATATATGTATTCTAAATATACATTATTTAAAAAATTAATGATTTATTTCTATATTACTTTATTAGTAAACCTGGTATACAACTATATATGCATCAGTATATATCATTATTTAGTAATTAGAATGGATCGCCGGTAATACTTTATTGTTTATTATGCACGAGACAATACGCAGGATGACCAGGTAACCGTTGAAATAAGATTACTGAAGGAGAACTTTGAGGTGGTGTTCGCAGACAAAGATGCCATGTTAAAGCAGATCTCTGATCTCGGCGTTAAGATTGTATCTCCGAGAGGTCAAGGTTTATACTTACCTCTTGCTCGTTTGCAGTATATTTTCTAAGTTTACACACCCTCTCCAAATAGGTCTGTTTGAAATAACTCCCTTTATAGTCAATTTTAATCTGGTTGGAAGTCAAGGCAATTGTATGTTTGTAGAGAATTTTATAATGGTTTGTATTGAATATTTTATATTGTAAGGTGACTCTATTTAATGTATTTATTGAATCTAAAATTACTAGTATTTTTTGATATACATAAATATACTTCATTATTTAAATTTTTAAATTACTATATTATTTATTCTTAGAAATGTATATATAAAAATTAACACTGTAAATTAAAATTATATTTTAAAATAACGAGACAAATTTTCTATTTAAATATCATCTTTACATGTTATTACAATGTTATACAACATTACTTATGGGCCATTTATATATTATGTTATAAACAAATGATATATCAATATGTCTACATGATTAAGTTAACGATCTTGTATAACATATAGTATTCAAATTAATTACAAATATTATAAAAAATGTATAAGTTGTATAAGAATATACTTATATAACACTTGTTTTATATTACAAATTTAAAATACTATATAATATATATTATTAGTTGTTTATTTTATATAATCAATATTATTAAAATATTTCTCTAAACGTTAAGCCTGATTTTCTAATTATTTTATTTGACCTAATACTACCCTACTAAAAATAGCGTAACTATGTTTTTATTGTTCATTTCTTGATGACATTTTTACTATATGTAGAAAATATTCATATTTATATTCTGAAATTTTTTATTTCAAATATTTACATAAATTTGAGTATTATACTAATATAAGTGAATACTATAAATTAAAAAAGTAGTCAAACTTATAATAGGGTAAACTTATAATAGGGTATGTTAGGGTGTTCAATACATATGTTATGTGTACTATTTCTATGTGTTAGTATACAACATGGGTTCGTTGTACCATTATAATTGTACCATCTAAATATAATGCATCATTTTTATAATTATATTCAATGTTTTTTAATTTTGTGAAATTCTATAGACAATAATTTTTGCTATTAACTAATAATTTTTAGTTTTGAAAATATATCTATATATAAAAAATTATCTTATGAAAATTGAGTAAAAAAAATAATACCTTAAAAATAATTGTATATTAAATATATTTTAATTTATATATATATATATATATATATATATACTTATTTTCATATATATAAATATAATGATTTTGATATATTATATAATATTTATATTAAATTTCCTATCTAAAATAAATTATATTACATATGACAATTCATAATTTACATATAAATAGGATGAAATACCCACGTCTGAAGATATCCATATTTCAGATGCACAAAAGAAATTCATATTTATTGATATTTCGTTACTCGAGATTAAATCCATGTTGTCTGAACTTCAAATCGAAATTAAAATAATAGCATCAAATATGGTACGTGTAAATATCTATTATATATGTAAATAGTGCACCCTTGTACACAGTCCAGCTCGGCACAGACCTCTTTGGGCGGTGCTATATCAAATGTAGCACATATAACATATACTATATATGCTTTAATTGTGGTTATAACGAGGATAGTGATTCATCGAGGGAGGCTGCATACTGCGTGCACATTACGCAGTACATTACGATATTACAGTTGCTAGAGTTAAGGCTTCTTTACCAACTCCGCCACTATTGCTGGCTTTTACATGTAGATAGGTAGGCGAGGGTATACTGTCACTCTGACATGTATTTGAAATACCAGTTGCCTAATTTCCATCAAATGTTCAGTATTATATTTTGATTAGGTATATTTATAAATGCTATCCATTTCAGTGAATACAATATATAATCTATATCCGTGATAGTATGTTGAAAAAGTAATAATTGTTTCAGAATTTCATTGATATAATCATTATTTAACAAAAACTATAAACAGAATACTTCTATTTGGATACTACTGTTTATTTATATATTCTATATACATAGAACAATTAGAATAAAATATACAATATGAGAATCTAAACATTTTTTAATACACATGGGTAGAGAAAAATAAATTCTGAGTAAAATGAATTTGAAAATTACTAATTAGGTTTAATTAATATTAGTGATTTCTATAAAAAGTATCATTTTTTGGTAACTTATAAACAATATAATCATTTGAAATATTCAGAAATTACAACAGCACATATCTGAATAATATTTAATATTAATAACAAAATTGATAGCATAATTATGTTTATAATTAAAAGTGGTCACTAATCACTGGTCCCTGGCACCCTAGATTATCTATGTGAAAGTTTTATTTAAATACAATCTTGTTATAAGATTTCAGGTTCTTCCAGTTTAAATAAACCCGTTTAGAAAAAACAATTTAATGACATTTTCAATTATTATTTTGAAAACTTTATTATTCATTTTTTATTATATTAAAAAAGATTATTTATAATTATAATTATTCATGATATTATATATTATATAGTAAAAATATATAAAATTAGTCGCAATATTCTGGTTTAAATATTTACCATTTGAAAACATAAATTAAACTATATATTTATATATATATAGGCTTTTTAACAAATTATTATCTTTATACATGTTATAATATATGTTCACAAAATGAATATGATCAGCTTTAATTATTAGTTTTAAGTATTAATAAATATTTATTTACCAACAACAATAATTATTGTTAGGATTATACATAAACATATAACCGAATTGTTCAAATGTTTATGATGTATAACATAAGAAAATTCTGATAACTCCACTACTAAATCAAAACTCATCAAAAATTATATTGGGTTATTCATTGGTTTATATTTAAAGTCCGCTATCAAAATTGTAGTTGTATTGCTAAACAATTTTGCTAACATTTAATTCATATTTTTTTAATTTCTATTATATGATTATATAATATTTGTAGTATTTTATTAAAGTAATTATTACCAAAATAACAAATTTTCAGATAAATGTCCATTATATTTATTTTGTCTATATATTATAAAAAAAGTATTTTCACAATTATTTTATTTATCATATTTATCTATTTTAATGTAGTATCGAAAAAATATAGAAAAATCAATAAAGTACCTAAATAGTAGTCATATATTCAGAAATCAGTACTTAAATGGTGCCGATAAAGTCTTATATTAAAAAATATCAATGATCCCTGTAGTCTCCTTTTGATGTTGACCTACAATGTCGAATACATCAGTAATTTG
Organism: Osedax fenrisi; assembly: GCA_964019155.1. Classification (NCBI taxonomy): domain Eukaryota; kingdom Metazoa; phylum Annelida; class Polychaeta; order Sabellida; family Siboglinidae; genus Osedax; species Osedax fenrisi. The sequence goes on along the minus strand of OZ025239.1, from coordinate 91,359,599 downwards.
TGAATCATTATCATAATGTTATTGATAATTAAACAAAATTGTCACGTGTTATGTATAATTTATATATTTATATAAGTATAATTTTAAAAATAAATGTATTCATTTATTTCTGTTACTAATAATATTTAATATATTTGCTTTAGGTAAATTTGCAAGGTAAAAAAGTAAATATTACTAAGGCAGTTACCAAGTTCCATGAAATTCTAAATAAACTGGTAAGATTTCATAAATCCATTTAATTTTTTATTGTAATTAATACATTTCACAGGAAAAGGAATACATATTGACGGAATTAATAATATGCAAACAATTTCATTTGCATTGTTTTAATTGTATAACGAATATAAAGAAACAATACAAATTAGACATTATTATAGGTTGTAAAAGTTGGTATTAATAATTAATAGATTTTTCTATTTATAATATATATCAATAAATATAGGAGACAATACAGGTTGGTCATATCAGCACTTTTTAGAAATTCAAGGATACCGTACAAATGTTAATCAAGCAATTACAGAAATTAATATTCAAAATAAAAATTATTTATAATACATATCAATAAATATAGGAGATAATACAAGTTGGTCATATCAGCACTTTTTTTAAATTAAAGTATACAGTACAAATATTAACGAAGCAATTAAAGAAATTAATATTCAAAATAACAATTCAATCCTAAAGCAACTACCAGATTAGATATAGAAAATTAAAAAGGTGATAAATTTATATATTAAAATATATTGAATATTTTCATAAATCGGTCATACATTAAAGTCTGAACTGAAATAAGAGTATAATTTTACAATTTTTATAAATATATGTATACATTAATGATGAATAATAACAATAAATATATTTTTAGTTTTAAATATAATTGGAAAAATGAATATATAATTCTTTAATAAGTGATTCAAATAATATTGGTTTATATTAGTTATTCCATTTTGTTAAATATGTGTTTATATTCTACACAGTGCATTATGACTTTAATATTATACGTTCTAAATTCATATAAAATGATTATTTCAATTAAATTACTAAATGTATAATCTGTGTATTATAATTTTAATTCTAGTTATTAACTATTATATTAGATATATCCCATAATATATTAAATATAGGTTATTAATTAATTTATAAAACTAAAATATTATATATAATATAAAATATTAATATATAAATATTAAGCTGTTACATTTCGACATATTTATATATATATATATATATATATATATCCAGTAATAAATATTTTATATTTGAAATCTATTTTATACTGATGTTTATTTGATAAAAAGAGTGAAAGTTCTATTAATAGAATATAGTTGATAATATAATCACTGATTAGATAATTATGAATTATAGTTTGATATACCTAAGTATGATAGGGTATTGATAAATTAAATAACACTTTCGGATGTGATGATTGCATAATTCTTGTTCATCAAACGGAAGACTACCTATAATATAGTGTTAATCAATGTCGGTTGTTTGTGATAATTGTAAGTAGGATTAGTTAAGTCTATATGATAGGATGATCTTGATACGTTGCTGCCCTATCCTATCTTACAGGGGAACAAAGCTAACGGGTGCAATAAAGATAAGATTATATGTTGGGAATCATCACCTTTTGATATATCTAGCATTTATCTTGTAACTTATCATTGATATAATATAGGTTACCTGTATAGTATCTATATAATCATGCTGAACATATATGTATAATAATCAATGACTACTCAGTAATGAATTTCTAATGCTTCTTATTCCAGTGTTACCGGTTAATATATATTGTAGAGTTGGTTTATAATGTAGTTAATATAATATCATCTTCGTCACTTCGACTACTTGTACTTCTTCCTTCATGTTCTGTAAATCCATGACCAGGTGTTCTCTCGGCAGATTCTATCGTGCACATATAACCCCATGCTCTTTAAACGCCTATGGCTCCCCATCAAAAGATAATCTATTATATAATATACCTAAGTCCATAACGCCTACAATAACAAATACCCAGAATACTTTGCTGATCTCTCCATTGCTCTACTCTCAGATAACTCTCTTATCATTACCTACCTTCTTCAATCATACATACTCTCTGAACTTCCGCAACTTTTGCCTAGTCCGCATCTAACCCATGTATATATAATCCATCCCATTACCATACCTGCTTTCAAACGTAGTCCCAGCCAATCTTTTTTGCAATGAATTTCTATTTGACGGCTGAATGTTCCGGTATAATAATTCCTTACAAGCACAACATAAATTTGAATTATATCAAAGTGCTATTCATTATAAATGTTACATAACTTAATTTTGTATGTCATAAATCTTCTCAATCAAATGGTAACTCTTCGTAATGTAATTATCAACTATACCTTATATCGAATGTAACTGAACGGATAGGTCTAACAAAATAGAACAATAGTTTAATTTAATTAGATTTATAAACAAGACTTTTGTTCTGGTTTAGAATTGCTGCATCTATGTATAGAGAATTAAAACAGTGAATATGATTTTTCATTTTTGAATATAATTAATTCAGATTTTTAAATATGCAATAACATTATGCTCAGTTTGAAGTTACTTATAAGTTACTTATATATATATATATATATATATAATATTGATATATTAATTGATATTAAATTTATTTTAACGACTGTGTCGGATCAATCAAGCGTATAAAGTAAAAACGAAACAATAAAATAACTAATAATAACGAATAATAGGAATACATAAAGTACCCAACTAGATATTTGAATTTGTTTAGTAGAGAGTAGTTTATATGGTAATACATACACCATGCACGAATAATAGGACCTAGTGGAATGTAGATTATGTTTAAATTTATTAAAGAGTAGATATATAATATATAATAAGTAGTTGGGAGATAACAGAGAGAGATATTATGAGTGGGAATATAAATTAAGGAAGATATATATTCAGGTAAATATCAATTGAAATTATATTATATAACATTCAATTGTATGTACAACATTTTAACTACATTTATGTCAGAACAAATAGTACTATAGTACTATAGTACTGCCCACCACGGCTTATATATTATTTCAATATAGTATACAATTTAAAAGTTTAATTTTACAATGTAAGTTTGTCAACTAAATTGTAGATATCATTCACTAAATTGTATTCGTATCATCAAGTGATAGTAAAATATTGAATATTGATTAGTTGATTATATTAAAAAGTATTTAATAATTATTAAATAATACATTATATTCCTAGATTATATTCAATTATAATAATACGTTTTCTTATTATAATTTAAAATTAGTTAACATATGCTAGATACAAATTTACTAATATCTAATTATTATTAAAGTAACTTATAATAATAATAATTAAATTATTTAGCACGTTTAATATATATTAAACATTTTAATTAACAAATTAAAACAATATAATAAGTAATTATTTTATATGAATACAAACAAGATCTCCTATAACCTCGAGGTTATACACAGAGCTAGAGAAAAATTTCTCTCTAGCTCTATGAGGTTATAGGAGGTATTGATACAAATGATAAATATTGAGAAAATATATTCGCTCTAGATCTATATAATAGTGTATAATAGTTTATTGATTATTAAAATCATCTTTGGTAAATAATATTGACCTATTTAATCCAAACTTATTAATATTGTAATTTATTTAAATACTATTGTTTTTTTATATGAATATTTGATTTGTATATGCTTACATATTAATATACATAATAGACATATATTTATAGATTAACAAACTTTAGAATAATAATTCCACTATTTAATTTAATACAAAACAATTAATCTATTTTATAATTTTATTTAAATAACATTTTAATTTATTAAACAATTTATTCTATCTAATACGTCCTAGAGCTATTTCATCATCATTATCATATATAAAAATTGTTTGTATGTATTATAATTGGATGAGCATAATTGATATCAAAATATTATAATATATAGATTTCTTTAGATTATAGTATACATAGGTAACCTATTAGCCTAATAATTAGGTTACAATTTCAAATTATCAAGTTGAATTTGATATATACGTCAATTAATACAATTTTAAAATATTTAATATTATATTATATTTGATATATAATTAATATTTATTATAAATTATAATTAATGTTTTAATTATAATACATATTATTAATAGATTTATAAATCATTATATATTTCTATAGACTCTAAATAATAAATTTATAAAAAAATTGAGATATGAAAAATATAAAAAACATTATTTTCAAAATAATTTTGAAATTGAAATATATTATATGATATAATTATAATTAATATTTAATATTTAATATTTAATTAATATTATATTATAATATAAATTATATTATAATAATAATTATTCTACATATTTTAATAATGATATACTTAGTATTATTAGAATTTTAAATATATTTAATAATATAATAATTATATATTGAAACAAATGCATTATTATAATGAATGTGGAGTATTGATATAATATATTAATATTAAATAGGTAAATATATAATATATTAAATGACATAATATATTAAATAATTAATACATAGTTTGATTCGTAATATTTATTAAACTAAAGATGGATACCATTCCTTCACCATCTAATCATATTCTAATTCGTAAACTTGGGAGTGGATCATATGCTACAGTATATAAAGCTTATAAAAAGGTAACTTATTATTCATATATATTCAAATTTAATATCTATTCCATAGAAAATAAATAATTTATTTTTATTACCGAAATAAAGTCAAGAATTCCTATAGCCTAACTAATGTACTTGATTATACCAAGGACATGACGAGTTACTTATTTAGTTACATTATTTCATTGAATTATAAAGAGACATATTTTTGGTGAAATATTAAATGTAATTGATAATAAACAATTTATAAAAATATTATTTAATTTAGTTGCATATGGTAATTAAAAATACGATGTATCGAATAATTATAAAAATAATATTAGATCTTATAAAACAAACTAATTATATTTATGCTCTACCATATATATATATATATATATATATATATATATATAGGGAGACAATCAAAAAGGACTATTTTAGGGTTGAAGGTTACATTTGAAATACGAGTTAATAGTATATACAAAGATTTTCCGAAGGATTGCTTCGCAAAATCTTTGGTATATACATTGTATATATATTTTGTATAGATATATGTGGGTTATTTGGTTTAATTGGTTTAGTTTTCTCCTGTTTGGTTTTTTTAGCTGCATTACATCCCAAAGTGAGCCTATACAAATTTATTTTGCATTTAAAATTTAATCTTTAACCCTAAACTCGTCCTTTTTGATCGTAACCCTATATATATATATATATATATATATATACCATATATCGTGAATAGTACACCCTATATATAAATTGAACCTCTCATGCCATAAATTAGTAGTGACTATACTCAACTAGTTATAATACCTTACCCACACGACAAATTACTTATAATATATAAGTATTAATAATATTATAATAAATTGTTTACTTGTTTACTAGAATACATTAAATAATAATGATAACTGCGCAGATATATTTAATAAAAAATAATTAATGTAGAACGTATACAATTTGTAAATGAATACATAACTTGTGTGTTGGCTATAACAATGTGTTCACTAGTAACTGAGTTCAACGCTAGTGTATAATAATGATGGCGTTTATCAATGATAAACTTATGTTATTAATATGTAATAAATAGATAATTATAATTTTAATTTGACGGAGTCTATAGTCTATAGTCAATATGTTAGAGTTAGGTGACGATTGACCGATAGGGTGGGTAGTTCAACGACACACATTAATTATATAGTTCTTTATATATTTATATTATTTTTTTTCGTATTCAATAAAAAGATGTATCATATATTATAAAAACTTATTACGTTAATAATTATTACAATGGATTAACTATATAATTAACTTTATAGATATTATACTAATTATTCTTTACCTTTACATTAAATATGTACAGGATATTAAATATTTATTAATTGTGATAAGTCATTTTTTTCGGAAATATATTATTTTATTTTATAAAATTTTATATTTTAATAATTATATTATTATACATTTATATTGATGTAATTTGATCTAAGAAGAAGTTGTATATATTAAAAAAAATTTTAATAACAAAATAAATTGAATAATATACGATTATATTGGATATAATTAATTAAAAATTAATTAAATAATCTAAAACATAATTACAAAGTTTAAGAATACTAACAGTAAGATAGTCCACGTCGTTGAAAATCTAGTGGAATAAATTAAATAATATATATATATATATATATATCATATAATAATATCATAATTTAGGCATGGGTGAAAGATGAAGCATGTGGAATCGTTTATCTTTTACACTTTCTCGAATATATATATGTAAATACACTTTCCAAATATATATATATATATACATATATATGTGTCGAGTTATATGATTCATGGCGTTTACATCGAATACTCGTATCTCAGAATAATAATCGAGAAGTTGCCGCCATTAAGTGCATAAAGAAGGACAGCCTTAACAGCCGATCTATTGAGAATATGCTCACTGAGATAGAACTACTGAAAACACTGAAACATGAAAACATCGTATATTTGATCGATTTCGAGGTTATGAAATTATATATATATTATATATTTCTAATAGGAAAATTAATATACATATATATTATCATTTTTAGTAAATATTTACTATTATTTGTATATAAAATATATTTAATACTATATAATACATGGAGTAATCATTTATAGTAATTTATAATGTACATAAAGTAATATCTATAGATATATTATTGTCGTTAGCTTTCAATTGCATCGAGTACATCACAGTTTGTAATGATGCTTTCATCACGTTCATTTCAGTGGAATCGTGACTACATATTTGTAATCATGGAATACTGTAATGGGGGTGATCTATCGGGCTATGTTTCTCGTCTGGCGGGACATTGCTCCGAATACACTATGAGATATTTCCTTCAACAAATCGGTTCCAATTCATTGAATCCGTATGCATATAATAATTATTTCTCTCACTTAATCTCTCTCTCTCTCTCT
>OZ025239.1:91267504-91350004 GCA_964019155.1 Osedax fenrisi | reverse complement strand
CTGCTTCAGTACAATATAGTGCTGCTTCAGTACAATATAGTGCTGCTTCAGTACTATATAGTGCTGCTTCAGTACTATATAGTGCTGCTTCAGTACTATATAGTGCTGCTTCAGTACTATATAGTGCTGCTTCAGTACAATATAGTGCTGCTTCAGTACAATATAGTGCTGCTTCAGTACAATATAGTGCTGCTTCAGTACTATATAGTGCTGCTTCAGTACTATATAGTGCTGCTTCAGTACAATATAGTGCTGCTTCAGTACAATATAGTGCTGCTTCAGTACTATATAGTGCTGCTTCAGTACTATATAGTGCTGCTTCAGTACTATATAGTGCTGCTTCAGTACAATATAGTGCTGCTTCAGTACTATATAGTGCTGCTTCAGTACAATATAGTGCTGCTTCAGTACTATATAGTGCTGCTTCAGTACAATATAGTGCTGCTTCAGTACAATATAGTGCTGCTTCAGTACAATATAGTGCTGCTTCAGTACTATATAGTGCTGCTTCAGTACTATATAGTGCTGCTTCAGTACTATATAGTGCTGCTTCAGTACAATATAGTGCTGCTTCAGTACAATATAGTGCTGCTTCAGTACTATATAGTGCTGCTTCAGTACTATATAGTGCTGCTTCAGTACAATATAGTGCTGCTTCAGTACTATATAGTGCTGCTTCAGTACTATATAGTGCTGCTTCAGTACTATATAGTGCTGCTTCAGTACAATATAGTGCTGCTTCAGTACAATATAGTGCTGCTTCAGTACTATATAGTGCTGCTTCAGTACTATATAGTGCTGCTTCAGTACTATATAGTGCTGCTTCAGTACTATATAGTGCTGCTTCAGTACAATATAGTGCTGCTTCAGTACAATATAGTGCTGCTTCAGTACAATATAGTGCTGCTTCAGTACTATATAGTGCTGCTTCAGTACTATATAGTGCTGCTTCAGTACAATATAGTGCTGCTTCAGTACAATATAGTGCTGCTTCAGTACTATATAGTGCTGCTTCAGTACTATATAGTGCTGCTTCAGTAAATATAGTGCTGCTTCAGTACAATATAGTGCTGCTTCAGTACTATATAGTGCTGCTTCAGTACAATATAGTGCTGCTTCAGTACTATATAGTGCTGCTTCAGTACAATATAGTGCTGCTTCAGTACAATATAGTGCTGCTTCAGTACTATATAGTGCTGCTTCAGTACTATATAGTGCTGCTTCAGTACTATATAGTGCTGCTTCAGTACAATATAGTGCTGCTTCAGTACAATATAGTGCTGCTTCAGTACAATATAGTGCTGCTTCAGTACTATATAGTGCTGCTTCAGTACTATATAGTGCTGCTTCAGTACAATATAGTGCTGCTTCAGTACTATATAGTGCTGCTTCAGTACTATATAGTGCTGCTTCAGTACAATATAGTGCTGCTTCAGTACAATATAGTGCTGCTTCAGTACAATATAGTGCTGCTTCAGTACTATATAGTGCTGCTTCAGTACAATATAGTGCTGCTTCAGTACAATATAGTGCTGCTTCAGTACTATATAGTGCTGCTTCAGTACTATATAGTGCTGCTTCAGTACTATATAGTGCTGCTTCAGTACTATATAGTGCTGCTTCAGTACTATATAGTGCTGCTTCAGTACAATATAGTGCTGCTTCAGTACAATATAGTGCTGCTTCAGTACTATATAGTGCTGCTTCAGTACAATATAGTGCTGCTTCAGTACAATATAGTGCTGCTTCAGTACAATATAGTGCTGCTTCAGTACAATATAGTGCTGCTTCAGTACAATATAGTGCTGCTTCAGTACAATATAGTGCTGCTTCAGTACTATATAGTGCTGCTTCAGTACAATATAGTGCTGCTTCAGTACTATATAGTGCTGCTTCAGTACTATATAGTGCTGCTTCAGTACTATATAGTGCTGCTTCAGTACAATATAGTGCTGCTTCAGTACAATATAGTGCTGCTTCAGTACAATATAGTGCTGCTTCAGTACAATATAGTGCTGCTTCAGTACAATATAGTGCTGCTTCAGTACTATATAGTGCTGCTTCAGTACAATATAGTGCTGCTTCAGTACAATATAGTGCTGCTTCAGTACAATATAGTGCTGCTTCAGTACAATATAGTGCTGCTTCAGTACAATATAGTGCTGCTTCAGTACAATATAGTGCTGCTTCAGTACAATATAGTGCTGCTTCAGTACTATATAGTGCTGCTTCAGTACTATATAGTGCTGCTTCAGTACAATATAGTGCTGCTTCAGTACAATATAGTGCTGCTTCAGTACAATATAGTGCTGCTTCAGTACTATATAGTGCTGCTTCAGTACTATATAGTGCTGCTTCAGTACTATATAGTGCTGCTTCAGTACTATATAGTGCTGCTTCAGTACTATATAGTGCTGCTTCAGTACTATATAGTGCTGCTTCAGTACAATATAGTGCTGCTTCAGTACTATATAGTGCTGCTTCAGTACTATATAGTGCTGCTTCAGTACAATATAGTGCTGCTTCAGTACAATATAGTGCTGCTTCAGTACAATATAGTGCTGCTTCAGTACAATATAGTGCTGCTTCAGTACAATATAGTGCTGCTTCAGTACTATATAGTGCTGCTTCAGTACAATATAGTGCTGCTTCAGTACAATATAGTGCTGCTTCAGTACAATATAGTGCTGCTTCAGTACAATATAGTGCTGCTTCAGTACAATATAGTGCTGCTTCAGTACAATATAGTGCTGCTTCAGTACAATATAGTGCTGCTTCAGTACTATATAGTGCTGCTTCAGTACTATATAGTGCTGCTTCAGTACTATATAGTGCTGCTTCAGTACTATATAGTGCTGCTTCAGTACTATATAGTGCTGCTTCAGTACAATATAGTGCTGCTTCAGTACTATATAGTGCTGCTTCAGTACAATATAGTGCTGCTTCAGTACAATATAGTGCTGCTTCAGTACAATATAGTGCTGCTTCAGTACAATATAGTGCTGCTTCAGTACAATATAGTGCTGCTTCAGTACAATATAGTGCTGCTTCAGTACTATATAGTGCTGCTTCAGTACAATATAGTGCTGCTTCAGTACTATATAGTGCTGCTTCAGTACTATATAGTGCTGCTTCAGTACAATATAGTGCTGCTTCAGTACTATATAGTGCTGCTTCAGTACAATATAGTGCTGCTTCAGTACAATATAGTGCTGCTTCAGTACAATATAGTGCTGCTTCAGTACTATATAGTGCTGCTTCAGTACTATATAGTGCTGCTTCAGTACTATATAGTGCTGCTTCAGTACTATATAGTGCTGCTTCAGTACTATATAGTGCTGCTTCAGTACTATATAGTGATGCTTCAGTACAATATAGTGCTGCTTCAGTACAATATAGTGCTGCTTCAGTACAATATAGTGCTGCTTCAGTACAATATAGTGCTGCTTCAGTACAATATAGTGCTGCTTCAGTACTATATAGTGCTGCTTCAGTACAATATAGTGCTGCTTCAGTACAATATAGTGCTGCTTCAGTACAATATAGTGCTGCTTCAGTACAATATAGTGCTGCTTCAGTACAATATAGTGCTGCTTCAGTACAATATAGTGCTGCTTCAGTACTATATAGTGCTGCTTCAGTACAATATAGTGCTGCTTCAGTACTATATAGTGCTGCTTGAGTACAATATAGTACTGCTTCAGTACTATATAGTGCTGCTTCAGTACTATATAGTGCTGCTTCAGTACTATATAGTGCTGCTTCAGTACTATATAGTGCTGCTTCAGTACTATATAGTGCTGCTTCAGTACTATATAGTGCTGCTTCAGTACAATATAGTGCTGCTTCAGTACTATATAGTGCTGCTTCAGTACTATATAGTGCTGCTTCAGTACTATATAGTGCTGCTTCAGTACAATATAGTGCTGCTTCAGTACAATATAGTGCTGCTTCAGTACAATATAGTGCTGCTTCAGTACAATATAGTGCTGCTTCAGTACAATATAGTGCTGCTTCAGTACTATATAGTGCTGCTTCAGTACAATATAGTGCTGCTTCAGTACAATATAGTGCTGCTTCAGTACAATATAGTGCTGCTTCAGTACAATATAGTGCTGCTTCAGTACAATATAGTGCTGCTTCAGTACAATATAGTGCTGCTTCAGTACAATATAGTGCTGCTTCAGTACAATATAGTGCTGCTTCAGTACAATATAGTGCTGCTTCAGTACAATATAGTGCTGCTTCAGTACTATATAGTGCTGCTTCAGTACAATATAGTGCTGCTTCAGTACAATATAGTGCTGCTTCAGTACTATATAGTGCTGCTTCAGTACTATATAGTGCTGCTTCAGTACTATATAGTGCTGCTTCAGTACTATATAGTGCTGCTTCAGTACTATATAGTGCTGCTTCAGTACAATATAGTGCTGCTTCAGTACAATATAGTGCTGCTTCAGTACAATATAGTGCTGCTTCAGTACAATATAGTGCTGCTTCAGTACTATATAGTGCTGCTTCAGTACAATATAGTGCTGCTTCAGTACAATATAGTGCTGCTTCAGTACAATATAGTGCTGCTTCAGTACAATATAGTGCTGCTTCAGTACAATATAGTGCTGCTTCAGTACTATATAGTGCTGCTTCAGTACAATATAGTGCTGCTTCAGTACTATATAGTGCTGCTTCAGTACAATATAGTGCTGCTTCAGTACTATATAGTGCTGCTTCAGTACTATATAGTGCTGCTTCAGTACTATATAGTGCTGCTTCAGTACAATATAGTGCTGCTTCAGTACAATATAGTGCTGCTTCAGTACTATATAGTGCTGCTTCAGTACTATATAGTGCTGCTTCAGTACTATATAGTGCTGCTTCAGTACTATATAGTGCTGCTTCAGTACTATATAGTGCTGCTTCAGTACTATATAGTGCTGCTTCAGTACAATATAGTGCTGCTTCAGTACTATATAGTGCTGCTTCAGTACTATATAGTGCTGCTTCAGTACAATATAGTGCTGCTTCAGTACTATATAGTGCTGCTTCAGTACAATATAGTGCTGCTTCAGTACAATATAGTGCTGCTTCAGTACAATATAGTGCTGGTTCAGTACAATATAGTGCTGCTTCAGTACTATATAGTGCTGCTTCAGTACAATATAGTGCTGCTTCAGTACAATATAGTGCTGCTTCAGTACAATATAGTGCTGCTTCAGTACAATATAGTGCTGCTTCAGTACTATATAGTGCTGCTTCAGTACAATATAGTGCTGCTTCAGTACAATATAGTGCTGCTTCAGTACTATATAGTGCTGCTTCAGTACTATATAGTGCTGCTTCAGTAATATATAGTGCTGCTTCAGTACAATATAGTGCTGCTTCAGTACTATATAGTGCTGCTTCAGTACTATATAGTGCTGCTTCAGTACTATATAGTGCTGCTTCAGTACTATATAGTGCTGCTTCAGTACAATATAGTGCTGCTTCAGTACTATATAGTGCTGCTTCAGTACTATATAGTGCTGCTTCAGTACTATATAGTGCTGCTTCAGTACTATATAGTGCTGCTTCAGTACAATATAGTGCTGCTTCAGTACTATATAGTGCTGCTTCAGTACTATATAGTGCTGCTTCAGTACAATATAGTGCTGCTTCAGTACTATATAGTGCTGCTTCAGTACAATATAGTGCTGCTTCAGTACTATATAGTGCTGCTTCAGTACTATATAGTGCTGCTTCAGTACTATATAGTGCTGCTTCAGTACTATATAGTGCTGCTTCAGTACTATATAGTGCTGCTTCAGTACAATATAGTGCTGCTTCAGTACAATATAGTGCTGCTTCAGTACACTATAGTGCTGCTTCAGTACAATATAGTGCTGCTTCAGTACTATATAGTGCTGCTTCAGTACTATATAGTGCTGCTTCAGTACTATATAGTGCTGCTTCAGTACAATATAGTGCTGCTTCAGTACAATATAGTGCTGCTTCAGTACAATATAGTGCTGCTTCAGTACAATATAGTGCTGCTTCAGTACAATATAGTGCTGCTTCAGTACTATATAGTGCTGCTTCAGTACAATATAGTGCTGCTTCAGTACTATATAGTGCTGCTTCAGTACTATATAGTGCTGCTTCAGTACAATATAGTGCTGCTTCAGTACTATATAGTGCTGCTTCAGTACTATATAGTGCTGCTTCAGTACTATATAGTGCTGCTTCAGTACAATATAGTGCTGCTTCAGTACAATATAGTGCTGCTTCAGTACAATATAGTGCTGCTTCAGTACAATATAGTGCTGCTTCAGTACAATATAGTGCTGCTTCAGTACAATATAGTGCTGCTTCAGTACAATATAGTGCTGCTTCAGTACAATATAGTGCTGCTTCAGTACTATATAGTGCTGCTTCAGTACTATATAGTGCTGCTTCAGTACTATATAGTGCTGCTTCAGTACAATATAGTGCTGCTTCAGTACTATATAGTGCTGCTTCAGTACAATATAGTGCTGCTTCAGTACTATATAGTGCTGCTTCAGTACAATATAGTGCTGCTTCAGTACAATATAGTGCTGCTTCAGTACAATATAGTGCTGCTTCAGTACAATATAGTGCTGCTTCAGTACAATATAGTGCTGCTTCAGTACAATATAGTGCTGCTTCAGTACAATATAGTGCTGCTTCAGTACTATATAGTGCTGCTTCAGTACTATATAGTGCTGCTTCAGTACAATATAGTGCTGCTTCAGTAATATATAGTGCTGCTTCAGTACAATATAGTGCTGCTTCAGTACTATATAGTGCTGCTTCAGTACAATATAGTGCTGCTTCAGTACAATATAGTGCTGCTTCAGTACAATATAGTGCTGCTTCAGTACTATATAGTGCTGCTTCAGTACAATATAGTGCTGCTTCAGTACTATATAGTGCTGCTTCAGTACTATATAGTGCTGCTTCAGTACTATATAGTGCTGCTTCAGTACTATATAGTGCTGCTTCAGTACTATATAGTGCTGCTTCAGTACAATATAGTGCTGCTTCAGTACTATATAGTGCTGCTTCAGTACTATATAGTGCTGCTTCAGTACTATATAGTGCTGCTTCAGTACTATATAGTGCTGCTTCAGTACAATATAGTGCTGCTTCAGTACTATATAGTGCTGCTTCAGTACTATATAGTGCTGCTTCAGTACTATATAGTGCTGCTTCAGTAATATATAGTGCTGCTTCAGTACAATATAGTGCTGCTTCAGTACTATATAGTGCTGCTTCAGTACTATATAGTGCTGCTTCAGTACTATATAGTGCTGCTTCAGTACTATATAGTGCTGCTTCAGTACAATATAGTGCTGCTTCAGTACTATATAGTGCTGCTTCAGTACTATATAGTGCTGCTTCAGTACTATATAGTGCTGCTTCAGTACTATATAGTGCTGCTTCAGTACAATATAGTGCTGCTTCAGTACTATATAGTGCTGCTTCAGTACTATATAGTGCTGCTTCAGTACAATATAGTGCTGCTTCAGTACTATATAGTGCTGCTTCAGTACAATATAGTGCTGCTTCAGTACTATATAGTGCTGCTTCAGTACAATATAGTGCTGCTTCAGTACAATATAGTGCTGCTTCAGTACAATATAGTGCTGCTTCAGTACAATATAGTGCTGCTTCAGTACAATATAGTGCTGCTTCAGTACAATATAGTGCTGCTTCAGTACAATATAGTGCTGCTTCAGTACAATATAGTGCTGCTTCAGTACAATATAGTGCTGCTTCAGTACAATATAGTGCTGCTTCAGTACTATATAGTGCTGCTTCAGTACAATATAGTGCTGCTTCAGTACAATATAGTGCTGCTTCAGTACTATATAGTGCTGCTTCAGTACTATATAGTGCTGCTTCAGTACTATATAGTGCTGCTTCAGTACTATATAGTGCTGCTTCAGTACAATATAGTGCTGGTTCAGTACAATATAGTGCTGCTTCAGTACTATATAGTGCTGCTTCAGTACTATATAGTGCTGCTTCAGTACTATATAGTGCTGCTTCAGTACTATATAGTGCTGCTTCAGTACTATATAGTGCTGCTTCAGTACAATATAGTGCTGCTTCAGTACAATATAGTGCTGCTTCAGTACAATATAGTGCTGCTTCAGTACAATATAGTGCTGCTTCAGTACTATATAGTGCTGCTTCAGTACAATATAGTGCTGCTTCAGTACAATATAGTGCTGCTTCAGTACAATATAGTGCTGCTTCAGTACAATATAGTGCTGCTTCAGTACAATATAGTGCTGCTTCAGTACTATATAGTGCTGCTTCAGTACAATATAGTGCTGCTTCAGTACAATATAGTGCTGCTTCAGTACAATATAGTGCTGCTTCAGTACAATATAGTGCTGCTTCAGTACAATATAGTGCTGCTTCAGTACAATATAGTGCTGCTTCAGTACTATATAGTGCTGCTTCAGTACAGTATAGTGCTGCTTCAGTACAATATAGTGCTGCTTCAGTACTATATAGTGCTGCTTCAGTACTATATAGTGCTGCTTCAGTACTATATAGTGCTGCTTCAGTACAATATAGTGCTGCTTCAGTACAATATAGTGCTGCTTCAGTACAATATAGTGCTGCTTCAGTACAATATAGTGCTGCTTCAGTACAATATAGTGCTGCTTCAGTACTATATAGTGCTGCTTCAGTACAATATAGTGCTGCTTCAGTACAATATAGTGCTGCTTCAGTACAATATAGTGCTGCTTCAGTACAATATAGTGCTGCTTCAGTACTATATAGTGCTGCTTCAGTACAATATAGTGCTGCTTCAGTACTATATAGTGCTGCTTCAGTACTATATAGTGCTGCTTCAGTACTATATAGTGCTGCTTCAGTACTATATAGTGCTGCTTCAGTACTATATAGTGCTGCTTCAGTACTATATAGTGCTGCTTCAGTACAATATAGTGCTGCTTCAGTACTATATAGTGCTGCTTCAGTACTATATAGTGCTGCTTCAGTACTATATAATGCTGCTTCAGTACTATATAGTGCTGCTTCAGTACAATATAGTGCTGCTTCAGTACTATATAGTGCTGCTTCAGTACTATATAGTGCTGCTTCAGTACAATATAGTGCTGCTTCAGTACTATATAGTGCTGCTTCAGTACAATATAGTGCTGCTTCAGTACTATATAGTGCTGCTTCAGTACTATATAGTGCTGCTTCAGTACTATATAGTGCTGCTTCAGTACTATATAGTGCTGCTTCAGTACAATATAGTGCTGCTTCAGTACAATATAGTGCTGCTTCAGTACAATATAGTGCTGCTTCAGTACAATATAGTGCTGCTTCAGTACTATATAGTGCTGCTTCAGTACTATATAGTGCTGCTTCAGTACTATATAGTGCTGCTTCAGTACAATATAGTGCTGCTTCAGTACAATATAGTGCTGCTTCAGTACAATATAGTGCTGCTTCAGTACAATATAGTGCTGCTTCAGTACAATATAGTGCTGCTTCAGTACTATATAGTGCTGCTTCAGTACAATATAGTGCTGCTTCAGTACTATATAGTGCTGCTTCAGTACTATATAGTGCTGCTTCAGTACAATATAGTGCTGCTTCAGTACAATATAGTGCTGGGGCCGGTTGTTCCGACATTTGATAAAAATAGCGTGCGCAACGCGCTAGCAAAATTGGCCTGCGCTATATTCTTAGCCATATGTAAATCGAGTTGTTCCGACAATTAAAATAAATTTCCTATCCTAGCTAATTCTAGCGCGAATTATCTCGGCGACTGTCCGACTATGCGTATTGTATAGAATAAAAAATAAATTTTTATAAAACTTTAAATCCAAAATAAATAAAATATGCTTATTTATATTCAAAACAGTGTGAAATAACTTAATACAATTATATATATTAAAATAATTAATTATTAATAATTATATTATCTTAATTCAAGTAATAAATATTAACTATTTTAATATACAACACATGCGCACTCACTATTTTTAGTTAATATAAAGTAGCGCCACCTATATAATTATTTTAATGTGTCACTAAAATCTATAAATAGAATATAGTTACTAATATATAACAACAATACGCGCATATCATGCATATAAATATACACCTATATAATTAGGTAATACAAATTATGATATTTTCAAGTGTTATCATGTATATTAGTTTGATTAATTAATATCATTAGATACTTATATTATGTTATTATTATTAATATTATGTTAAGTGAATATATATGTACATTATATAATATAGAAACAAATATTATATACATGGTTCACATTAAATTTATAATATTAAAATGAACAATTTATTTTAACACAGCCTCATTTATTTCGATTAATATATGTCATAAATATAAATTTATATTTATTCTTTAATATAAGTACAGTATATATACTATGTAATAAACTATGTAATATATATATTAATTAATTTTTCGTAGTTTATATTGAATATAATATTCTCAATATATTCAATATATTATTGTAATTATTTTAAAGATAGATTATATAGTTTATTATATATTATCTTGGGTTATACTCGATAATATTTGTAATTATATTATTATAATAATTATATATTTATATAATAGTTATAATTGTAAATAAAATGGGAAATAAGCAAAACATTTTATTTATTATTTAGCTAACGACAACTATTAGTTGTCCTTAAGAAATGGGTAAAAATTAACGCTGCGCATTTATTTTATATGTCGGAACAACTCGATGATTTTAGCGTAGAATTGTTATCATTTTTACGCGCAATATCATCGGAACAACCGGTCGCTAACGAACGCTAGGCGATTTTTTTCGATTTTTTTCGCCTTGATAAAGATCGGCTAAGCGATTTATTTTTCATCGGAACAACTCAATATCGTAAAATAAGCGTAGGATAAGCGTACGCCAATTTTATTTTATCGGAACAACCGGGCCCTGCTGCGTACTGCTTCATCAAGTACTATTTGATAATTAAGTTCAAGTGCTGTAATATATTCGGCTGAGAATATGAACAATGTTCACTGAAATACAGTATAAATTAAACTATATAAAGTTCTATTATATAGTACTATATAGAGAACTAGCGCAGAGTGCGAGTGTAGATTAGATATAACAGTCGTGCAACGCTGCCGCTGCACATGGAATAAGCGCGTGCAATAACGGGACGACGTGACGTTTTAGATTTTGGTTTCGCTCACTACCTGATCGATACGGTAGAGGCGAACATATTACGAGGTACGCCCTTGTACATGGCTCCAGAGGTCATCCTACATAAGAACTACAACGAAAGTGCCGACCTCTGGTCAGTTGGAGTTATCGTTTACGGTATGCTGCATCGTTTTGTTTTTGTTAATACTATCGTTATATTTATAATTCCATACTAATATCTATAATTATAGTATTCGATATGTCGTTTATCGTTATCATACGAGTATGCGTAAACATCTAGCAATAATTATATTCATTAATTTAAATTGTATTAAATAACAATGCATTTCTTATAAATAGAATTTTCCATTTTAAAAAATTAATTTGAAATAACCTAAATAAAGAAAATTATAATTAATTAAATGTACAACATAACTTGATTTACATAACTTATCATAATTTATTTATCAAATATGTTATCATTTGCTAATAATACAAAATTTAATTCATAATTCAAATTCCATTAGAATTTATTTACGGAAAAACTCCATTTGCATCGAAAACTGTTGAAGAAATCATGGTGAAAATATTGAATCCATCTCCAGTTAAGGTTTATCTTAATATCATGAAATAATGCATACACAAACATATAGGTGTATTTACTAAATATGGATACAAAAATAACTAAATTACAAAATGATAATGAATATATTATCTAATGCAATAAATATCATTAAATACTAAACCATTGATTGACACGGGATTAACTCGTGATGTAATCTGTCGTGATATCGTTATGACATCATTGATCATATAATTTCCCCATGAAATTTCTTAAGAAAAATATCTCTAATAACTCTAAAATTAAATGTGGATTATTTTTACACTACATATTCTCAAAATGTCGTCGCTATTTTCGTAGAGCGTACATACTAAGGTACAATCACCATTATCGCAACCAGGGGGCCATCTGTTAGCATCAATCGCTCGACCTAACTTGCAGCTGTATCAACTTATGTTTAGAATCATTAACCTACTCCCTATCACCAAAGATAGAAAGGGTGAACAACTTATGTGCAGACCTCGCCGACCTATTGAAGTGTTTACTCCACAAGACAACGGACAACAGAGCCACCATGCAACAGTTCCTCGGGCATAGGTTCCTAGACTTGGAGTACGCCCCCCAAGTTAGTAGCCACGCCTCTCCTCCTATCCCTCTCACTCTCCCTCTCCTTTAACCTATCCCTCTCCCACTACCACTATATATCACTCTCCTCCTATCCCTCTCACTCTCCCTATCCCTCTCACTCTCCCTCTCCTTTAACTTATCCCTCTCACAATCCCTCTCCCATTACCACTATATCTCACTCTCCTGCTCCCTCTTCGCATCCCCTCCCAATATATGTCCCTCTCTATCTCCCCATTCCTCTACCTCTCTCTCTATCCATCAACAACCCACCCCTCCCTTCCCGATCTCTACCCATCTCCCTCTTCCTCACCTCTCCATTTCATTACCCCCTCTTCCTCTCCCCATCTCCCTCCCACTCCCTCTCACCCTCCCTCCACCTCTTCCTATTTCTTTCATCCTATCTGCGACCCGTAGCCTGACTCTTTGAATAGAGGTCGTACAGCGGTCACCAAGGCTATCGACTTTGACTCAAGGTCAGACCTGCCGGCCGCTCTTCGTAACTACAACGACTCTCTGAGACATTTCATGGCAGCCCTACAATGTGTGTTACCACAGTTATATCATTACTTATGTTTACTGTTCATCGTGATAATGATCTTGCTTTATCTTTATTTATCATTGACATTTAAATTCTTAATTCGAATAATCAGATATGATCTTTTAAATAGTTTCAATTATTTATCAGAACATAATTTCATGTTTTTCATCAATTTTTTCTTATGATTAAGTTTATATAATTTTGTTGTGATTTAATAATATTATTTATTATACAACACTTCCTTCAAAGAACATTAATTTAATTGTGTTAGTTTTAGATTAAACTGTATACTGTAACTATATGATACATTTTATTTTTAATATATATATAAATATTATTAAATAATATATGTATTTTATAGAAAATTAAATTATCTTTTAAATTACCTTTGAAATTATTATGCAATTGAATTTTTATGATGTATTATTAAAATTATATATTCAAGATTTTTATATATTATTAATTAATTAAATAAATTATAGTAAAAAGTATATATATATATTTTATGTTTATATTCCAGATTTTTTCATATTATTTCATTGCTTAAGTTTATGAAATAATAATGCATATAAATGTCTTCATATATTCTTTATTTATATTATATCATGCACATGCTATTTGCAGATGAAAGTGATAGCAATAAAAAAATTCACCTCAGAAAACAGGTTTGTTAGAGGTGACCTTCATATTATTATCATTGTAGCCTCACTTTCGTATCATTATTCATCTATTATGTAATGCTATCAATGTTTCTGCTTCTTTCATTACTAATTCTATTTATTTATTATATAATCTGAATAAGGAAAGGTATAATAAGTATTATATATCGCGTTCATATTTTTAATATACCTATATATAATAAGTACTTTAATAATTATACTTTACTTATGAATTATCCTTAATAATTGTTAACTATAGTATATATATTTTTTTTAAATTTTCAAGTTAAAATATTTACTAAGTATTTAAAATATAAAATAAAACATTCTGGAGTTTATCTAGTTAAGGATTTAGTTTCACTATTTTATTTTGAGATTAAAACACTATTTAAATTTAATTATAATTTTTCGTTTTATAAATCTCACCCAAAATTTCTTCTATATTAATACATAAATATGGTAATACACGTATGCAGAAATAATACAGGTACATCTTTATGTAGATATTATGGAGAATACCATGTGTATTACTGCACGTATATATGCATATAGAAAACATACATGATATATTCTGTTAGATTAATATAAGTACTCATAAATTTATATAATTTCAAATAATTTCAAAAGTGATATCAATATTTTCACTATAATTTCAGTATATTATTAGTTACATATAAATATATACTAAATGATATATTTAGTACACTCGCCTTGGGGAAATAAGTGCTTAAATAGTATGTATTACTAGCTATGCAGAAGTGTATATTTATTAAGTCTATATAAATAATGCTTATATCAAATAAGCCTATATAAATAAAGCCTATATCAAATAAGCCTATATAAATAAAGCCTATATCATGTAAGCCTATATAAATAATGCCTACATGATTAAGCCTATATAGATAATGCCTACATGATATAAGCCTAACGTGTTCTCATCCGCTAGATAACAAACTACATGATCCGAGCAGAACACATCAAGAGAAACCTTGCAGCAACCTCTCTCCGTTACGACTGCCACCTAGGTATATGCCATGAGTCATCATTCTTAACGCAATGTTTAATATTTCATGACTTTTTCGGTTTACGATATAATTGTAATATGGATATGTTACTAGAATAGTATATCTGATATGAAATGTATATTGTATTATTTTTAAATTTATTATTATTATTATTTTTATTATATTTTAAGTAATTTTTCAAATTAACTGAATACATTGTATTTAAATTTACTGAATTTGTTAAATTAAAACAATATGTATATATTTATATCGGTTATAGAAGATAATATCAAAAGAAATATGGATATTTATAAAATATATACGTATCTCTTTTATCTAATATATTTACGCTAATTTATAATTATTCAACTATTTATATTAATATAATTTACAGATGAATTGTTGCTTCTATTTCCCTCATTGAAGGAAGTGATTATGTTAATTAAATCTGCTGAAAAAGATGTTAGTTCATAATTAAATACTTTAAATACTAGTTAAATGACATGTAATCATTTTAATAACTCTTATTATTTCATATGTTTTACACATAAACCACAAACTTCTAAACACATTACATAATAGCTGTGATTATCTCCTTACTTTTGTAATTCTATATTTAGATTTGTAATTTTTAATTAATATCGAGGATGATAAAAATTGTATTACCTTGTAGAATATTTTCTTTATGTACACATTCATATATACAACTATTTTATATATTTATATATATATATATATATATATGTACTAATATCTAATTATTTATAATTAAAATGTAATTAGTAAAGCTTGATTGAACATTAATTTATAAATGTTTAAAGTTTAATATTTTATCTATGGCCATTTTCGCTTATATAATTTGTTTAATTTTATATTTGCTCTAGGCATTATTGCAAAGTTATCAGTAAATATATGAATATTTATTACAGGAATGTAGAAGTTTGTTAATTGTATATATTTATTACTGTATTTATTTTATATTATATCTTTCATTATATTCCATAATTATATATATTTATTACTGTATTTATTTTATATTATATTCCATAATTGTATATATTTATTACTGTATTTATTTTATATTATATCATTCATTATATTTAATAATTATATATATTTATTACCGTATTTATTTTATATTATATTTGTACATATTAATTTATTTTTATATTGTATATTTTATTTACATATTTTCCATGATTATTTATGTAAAAACTTGGAAGTTTTACTTTATATATTTGTACATATTTATTTATTACTATTTATTTTATCTTATTATTCATTATATTCCATAATTTTACTTGTATATATTTATTACTGTATTTGTATTATATTCTATAAGTTATATTTGCAATATGTACATAGTATATTTGTTTTATATCACATGTATAATATTACTTTTATTACTATATACTATCAATAATTATTATATACATATATATATGTATACTTTAGTTGCATATTTTCCATGATTATTTTTGTAAAAACTGGGTAATCCATTTATTTTAGTTTCTAGTTATTCACTCAGAAACCATATTTACATTTTTATAATTCCATTTCTAATTATGTCAATATTATATATATATATATATATATATATATATGTTATATATTTGTTTGTATATTGTAAATTTTATATATTCGCATATTTGTATATATTATTCATGATTATTTATTATGTAAACATTTTGAATGTCATTTTATCAAGTATTTACTTTTTCACTTAGTAACCAAATGTAAATGTATACTACTTTTTTAATTGTTATTATTATTGTCTGACATTTTTACTGTATATGTATAACATATAATACTATATTACTACCAATTTGTATATCATTATTCTATATAGTACTTTATATTTACAAATAAATCATGATTAGTATGATATATTTATAATAAAAAATATTCATCGTTTTTAAACTGTTTTTTTTTTCATTCTTTTAAATTAATTGTATTTATGAAAATTATTATATATATGTATTAGGATTGTATCTATTGAATAAAAAAAATTATGTAATTATCTCAATTAGTTTTTTATCAGTAACGTTTTCGGTAGATCTATAAACAGCATGGTGTAGATGAACGTGCGCACCTACCCTTAAACAAATACTCCTATATTCGAAGAGCATCGAAACAAAATTAATTTCTTAGATTAAGGGGAGTGACCTTTCGTTTTAAATTAAATAAATGTGAATACAGATTTTTATATATTACAAATATCATTAATTAAATCAATTATCTATTATATTATGCAAACATTATTTTTAATTCAATATATAAATATGTTTTATAAGATATGGTATATTAAATATATAATATTAAAATAATATGGTGTATATGTATATAATATATTTTTATATTAACAAAGAATACATATTTATTTATGTATATTCCTGTATCTGTAATTTTATATTATTTTCTAAGCTATTAAGTCTATTATTTTTAATCCTACTAGTAAATTAAAAATTTACTTTGATCTTGATTTTCTCAGTATATATTGTTTCTGGAACATACATCCAGCTAAAAACACCCACAGTATTCAGTATTGCGAATATAATAATTACATTTTCAGAATATATAGATAATAACTATGTCTATACCTTAGATTTCGTTGTTAAAAAGTGTATATATAAATTATGAATACAATACTCTATACAATTATTAAAATATAAATAATCTTCACATTAAACCTTATAAATAATATAATAACTGAATGAAATATACAAACACAAAACTTATATTTTATTGATCAATATAATAACTATTCGTTTATATAACAAAATTATAGTATTACCTATATTTAATACATAGTTAGAGCTATTTTTAACTTACTACCCAATACGCAATAAATCCCTATCAAATTAAATGGCGCGAATGTATTAAATCACATTATTAGATTAGAAGGGTGCATAATATGCACTGAATATCCCCTGATAGGGAAACTGATCTTTATCACATTCATCTACAATGAAATATATCATCAACTAGACCAGAGGCCATTTGTTTTGAGAAATTAAATTGTTCTAGAATTATCCAAGTACGATATTTAATATTACGGAGATAGCTAAGGATTGTCCTAGGATTATCTTAAGACACTTTATTTTCTCAGAATAACTTTCCCCTGACATTGTGTCGTTGTGTATCACGAATCAAGAAACATTATATACTTACCTTTACACTGCGCTTTATACTTCTGTTTGTGACTACAATAATCCCAGCCGACGGAATAAATGGTCATCGGTAGTGAGATAACTGCCAGCTGTGGCTCAGTTGTCTAAGGTATCAGTAGGACGCGGTTTCGAGCCTCGTCCGGACCCATAAAATAGGTCTTAAAATAATATTTGAAGTGATCTAATATAATTATGTATGCTAAATGAATCGGCTCTCATTAAAACCATGGATGCCTTAACACGAGATCGGCTTCGAAGGGTCATTAGAGCCATATATGGTTATAAGTGAAAACTTCATCTAAGTTTCTGGGTGGGATGAAAGATATGCATCAAATAAAACATAAATAATAAAAAAAGCTGATATCGAATGTTTCGGTGGTCTACAGCGACATAAGGCGTGTGGTAGTGTGGTAGTGTGGTAGTGTGGTAATGTGGTAGTGAGGTAGAGTGGTAGTGTGGTAGTGAGGTAGAGTGGTAGTGAGGTAGTGAGGTAGTGAGGTAGTGTGGTAGTGTGTTAGTGAGGTAGTGTGGTAGTGTGGTAGTAT
The DNA here is from genome assembly GCA_964019155.1 of Osedax fenrisi. Taxonomy (NCBI): domain Eukaryota; kingdom Metazoa; phylum Annelida; class Polychaeta; order Sabellida; family Siboglinidae; genus Osedax; species Osedax fenrisi. Next base: position 91,331,725 of record OZ025239.1, on the reverse strand, counting down.
GGTAGTGAGGTAGTGTGGTAGTGAGGTAGAGTGGTAGTGAGGTAGTGTGGGTACCGGTAGTGTTCGTTGCACGGGATGGACACCCCCTCCCGTGTTAGGGTGTCGGTTAGGCTTACCTTACCTACTACTGCTACTGTTGTAAGATGAACGTAGCGCGGGTTACCTGTAAGCTAACGAGGCAGCCACACATCAGGCGTGTATTCTCTAGCGTGTATAATCAGTGTGTGGTCACAGCGATAAACATCACAATTATTATTCTCGTGACGTATATTCATGTGAATTCATGCAAGTACGTCTGCCTCAGCTTGCCGGTCTCCCCCTTATACATGTTCATCGCGTACAACCCGCGTGGGGTCAATGCACCGGCACTGTTTAGTGTTGCCATTCACAGTTTATCTGATATTCTAGTACTGCTGAAAATGTTCGCGAATATAATTAAATGTTCTACGAAGTGCGAGTGCTATTTGTATAATAGTGTACATAGAGAGCTAGTGTAGCAAAGATATAATAGTTAGCCAACACTGTATGTATCGAGATTGCGATGTTAACCTAACCCCACTACCACCACCCTCACAGCCATCACCTACGACCACCACCATCACTGCCACTACCACTACAACCACCACCACCACCACTACTAATACATCGTTGCACCATTACCCTTAGCAAAGGAAAGAGTTGTTTGAAGAGGCGCGCTTGTCCTACGAAAGAGCTATAGAGTTATCCCTCGCAGCTCTGAAGGGTTAGTCCCCAATGTGATCACGTGGTCTTCTGTTCTGACCTCTACTACAGTCTACTAGGCATAGTGTGCTGTTTCACTTGTCGCTAAATCACCGCATCTTTTGATTTGTTCACATATAGTTCCTTTCTTTGATTCATATGTCCTTTAATTCATATGTCCCTTAATTCATATGTCCTTTAATTCATATGTCCTTTAATTCATATGTCCTTTGATTATTATATCCCTTAATTCATATGTCCTTTAATTCATATGTCCTTTAATTCATATGTCCCTTAATTCATATGTCCTTTAATTCATATGTCCTTTAATTCATATGTCCTTTAATTCATATGTCCTTTAATTCATATGTCCTTTAATTCATATGTCTTTAATTCATATGTCCTTTAATTTACATTTCCCTAACTTCATATGTCCCTAACTTCAGAGGAAAATAATGAAAAGCGTAGAACATCGCTAAGGGAGCATTGCCACATATGGATCTGTAACGCAGAGTCCTGCAAGAGTTTCTCTTTGGTGTCGACGAATAGAGGCTCTCTCACCCCTACCACAGGTCACAAAGGTCATTATACAACCTCCACACGCTACAGAGGTCACTATACTTGCCACAGAGGTTACAAAACTTGTAGTACGCGACACTACTGGTATGCAGTGTTACTTTAGTATTACCTCTACTCATTATCACTGTTTCTATAAATAATAGGGCTATCTGTATATAATGCATATTTGGTAGGTAATATCATTTGTATTACTTAAGTTTGTAGTGAAAATAAATCCATTAAATAATTCATATACGGGATGTATACATGCTTATATACATATATATGTACATTATATTTACATAGTATATACGCAGTGTAACATAATGTTTGATCATATATATTATATTTTAATTGTAAATAATCATAAAATATATTTCCGATATAATGTATTTTTATGTGTAATTTCATAATTTATAACTATTCACTAATTGTTTTTCAATACATTTTAACGTTTACCTTGTAATATCTATTTATTTATTTCAATGAAATTTACTAGTGAAATTTTTATAAAATATATCACAACATATTATTTGATTTATTTGAGATTTTAAAAGAAAAAATAATTACAATTATATGACAAAGGTATAGCTTAATAAGATAATTTACTATATATATAATATATATGATATTAGATCTATTATTATATCTCCATTTTTTAATATAGCAATTATGTTCTAAATAATAACCTCCTGTAGCAGTGATGGTTACTTAGTGGATAAGACTATGGTGTAGAACCAGAACACAGGTATAGAATATACACTGTTTACCTACGTTTTAGTAATCTATGTAGAATTATATTTAAATATGATGATTATCCAATAATTGTTTACTATATTAGTAATGTAATATACAAATACAATACCTTCATAATAGGTGGACCTCAGCATTTATTATATAGCAAAATTATACAAATCTCATGTATAATATTATTATTGCATATTTAATATATTGGCTAACTTTGGTTAAATTATTATTTTTATTGTTTTTATTAGTAATATATAAGATTGCAGATATACATAAATATAAATAAATATATATAAATATACATATATACATATAATATATACATACAAATATTTGTAAACTATTTAATCGTGTTATTAGTTATTTAATAATATATATATTCTGTGACTATTTCATAATATATAGAAATTCAATAGATTTTAAATGATTATTTATATAATTAATTATTATTTATTCTGATTCAGGTCTTGACTGCAGTATTCAATAAGTTATATTATTATTTTATTACAAAATATGCCATATTTGTTGGAAGATAATTTTGTTATGTATCAAGTTATTATTTTTTATTGTGTATTGTTTGATATAATGTATTATTTGTTATTTGGCATTAATCATTATTCGGTATTAATTATTTATCATTATATTATAGTATATCATTTATTAATTATATATTAAATATATATATATATATATATATATGTGTATTATATATTTCTTAATTATTTTAAATAACAAATATTTTTTCACAAATTCGCAATTATATTGATACAAATTAGTATTATTAATATTATTATTTTATATGTATAATTGATTAATACATACACTACATATATTGCATGGGGCATTAATAAATGATTAACTAATTGTATTTAATAATTTAATAATTAGTTAAACTTAAACTCATTACCCAAAGGTATATACTGAACTATACGGTAGATTCATAATATCAGAGACCTACATGTATTTAGAGGAGGTCGCTATGATCATGCATGACTACTATTGATTACCTCTTTAAAGTAACAATTCTATATAGTAAAGTATACTTAGAGTGACGGAGATAATAGGAACATCTCTAATTGTATTCTCACAAAACTATAGATATGATATAATATAGAAATATATATATTTCTAATTTGACTTTATTCATCTTTTACATATAAATAATATCACAGTTTTGTTATCGATCAGTTTAAATTGCAGGTTAATTAGTTTAGTTATTCATAGTATCCATCCTAATCATTATGAATTCTGATTGAATCACTAGTAGTGATGATTGCAAATGAAGTGTTTCCTAAGACAATCCTGATCAGATGCTTGTTATAATGATATATAGTTTATTAGGTAAACGACAAAATAAATAAACAAAAATATGGAAGTAAAAATAGATATGAATTGATACCCAAATCGGAATGGTACAAAAATTAACATTGGGTTTACATATAATAACAAAAAGCCTTGGTTTATGCATGCCGAACATATGGGCGCACTCTCTATGGTATATAGCTTAATAGTCAGATATCAACAATTCCTATTTATTCTAAACAAATTTAACCAAACATATTTTCGGCTTATTTACATACAGTTATAAATATCAGTAAGTTGATTATTGACCATCGCTGATGCTCGAGAATGTTGTATCACATGACTTATTTAGTGTATGTCACATGACTTATTCAGTATATGTCACATATCTTCGGTATGAGTTATAAAGTATACAGTGAATTGATGTTGAAATTAGTAGATATATATCTACTATAGTTTATGAGAATAGTACTAGCTAACTTATTTAGACAGATAAATGCTGATGCATCTCTACATAAACTAATCAACGCCCCTCGCCTAATTCTGCCAAACCCCATAGTAGAGGGTATATAGGGTATGAGGGTAGATGGCTCAACAATGACAAATACAAATCTATATCCAAAGTAATCGGGTCATACAAATATTTTTTTCAGCATATGAATATTTATAAGCTTATTTAATATAATAAGTATACTAATATATATATATATATATATATATACTAATGTATGTACTAATATATGTATACTAATTAAACAAATTATATTTTTTTATCGAGTTGTTAATTAGTAAGGAATATATTAATTGCCATTTACAAATTAAATTTAAATTTTATATTCAGTTTTATTTTATATTTTATGTATATAATTGCTTGTGTGGATCAGTTGGCTAAGACACACAAGCAGTATGATGCAGGTTCAATCCCCATCCGGACCATTAAAATAGGTCTTAAAATAATATTTAGAAGTGATCTTATATAATTATATATTAATAAATGTTCGTCTCTCGTTAAAACCACAGTTGCCTTAAAATTATAGTGGCTTCGAAGGGATATTTGAGCGACTTCGAAGTGATATTAGAGTAATTTGGTTTTAGGTGAAAACTATATCTAGGTTCCTGGATGGAACGAAAAGAATCCACCAAAATAAAATAACATTATATATATATATATAAGTATGATTTATTGGAATTTTAGTATGAAGATGTTGTATAATAAATATTTATATATGAAATGAAATGAATTTATTTTTTAAAGAAAAATTATTAGGATAATAAACCTATATTAAACAATATATATATATATAATAAACAATTATTGGTTAATAAAATAAAAAATAGCTCCTTTAATGTACATAAAGAAGTCTACGATTTATATGAATTATGCACCAGAATAGAAAAAACAATAAACAATAGAAAAAAACAATAAACAAACAAAATATAAAATAAATTGTAAGTTAAATTGTAGGTTAAATTGTAGGTTAGTAATGCGTATATATGTTATTAATACAAAGTATTACAAGAGATAACTAATCTGTGCATATAAATTTACAAATTATAATATAAATTATATAATATATATATTTTTATATTAAAATAATTTTAATATATTTGTATTTAAATTTTTTGTTATTCTCATCTTAATGTTAATTATGATAATCTTACTACGTAAATAGCTCAATAGTTTATGTTTGTTCATTAGCCGACTAATATAAGTGTAGATCTAGCCTAGAAAATAGGCATAATCTGAATATTATTATCATATATATTAATATATACGCATATTATATGAAATTATATTATATAATAAAAACAATATCGAATAGAAATAGAACAAACTAAAACACGTCGATCGTCTAGTGGCAACACATATAACCTTAGTAAATACAGTATAACATTAGTATGCATACCTTAATAATAACCTAGTCATCATATTATAATTCTCATATTAATGACCAGTATTCCCTAGATGATGCTAGTGCGTGCTACGATGAGTGAATGTCTAACGCAGTGGTGGTATCATGTTATGCTATGTTATGCGTCGGTAAGGTTTAGGTACATCGCCGTATACCTATAGGAGGTATAGTGTATACACAGGCTATAGCCTACCTGGTACACTGGTGTTACTAACGTAGACGCGTGTGTGTACATACCTACACTCACGTACGCGGGGTTAGCGTGTGCTAGGGTTTAGTATATTTAGAATTACCCAGGGGAACTTATCCTAATACGGATAATTCCCCACCTATGGATATCTTCAATATCTAAACTATAACTCTTATCGCATATTGTACACACTATTCACAAATGTACACACCGTTCACAAATGTACATACCGTATACAATTATTATGTTGTCATTCAAATTATAATACAAAATTAATGTGTAGTTATTCTTTTAAATTTCCGAAAAAAAAATGTCACTAAATAATATTTGGCAAATTTCATTCTCAATCATATTATTTTTAAATGTATATAATATTAAAATGAATTATTATTAATTTAATAGATTTATTCTTTTTCACTATATACAATAAATTGTGTTGTTGATAAATATTAACAAACCATATTTCTATTTGGATGTAAGTCCTTAATAAGGACATTCTTTAGGAACTAGCATTACGCTGGATTTAACTTTTTTATAAAAACTATTATTTTATTAAAATATGCAAATATAAGTATTTATCTTTAAATGATGTTATATATTACACGGGAGACTAACTATAAGTGCACACATAAGCAGTGTAAACACATACCTGTATACAACTGATGTGATATATTCGAAAAACCTACCTAATCAACTTTTATTAATTTATACTTACCATTATAGCTTATCAAATTAGTGATAGATATAAATGTTATCTATATAGAAACAAAAATATGTTTATGTCATGCTCATTCGAAAAGTTATCCACGTTTTAGTAATTTAGTACATATAAAATACAAATAATACTTTAGAATGATTATATATCAGGACTTATTCCAATGTTATGCTATAGGAAATCTATCTAAAACACAATATCTTTTGTTCCCTTGAATCTATATAACATGTTAGTCTATATCATTAATATGAAAGATTTCCAAAAGATGGAAATATCACTCAAATGAATTTGTGAAAGTAATGAAAAATTGCACTGAAATTATTTAAAATGATAGTATTGCCACCTACAATTTAAACTATTCAACATTCAAATTTTGTTCACGAAAATAGATAAAATTGACATATATTTGCTTCAAAAAATCATTGCTTATATGATAGTAATGAACTAACATATTCATACTTTAATATATATATATATATATATATATATATATATAATTGATTGTTTGACTTATTGTTAGGGTACTTTAATATTTTCACAATTATCCTCAATTAATATATTAAATAAAATATCTATTGTGTGTAATATAAAGAAATCTAATTGGATACAAAACAATAGTATACGATAATATTAGATACATGCATTCATATAGGGTTCCAGTAATATAGAACAGTGTGCCTATAGTTAAACTAGCCTCCCAGCAAACAGTAATAGCCTCATAATAGCAGGATAACAGCATATTTAATATGAATATTTGAATATTTATTTTTTACTGAATATTTAATTAATATACAGAAGGATATTCAGAAGCTATACGTAGCTTATATTAAGAATATCCTTATAACAACAATATTAAATATTTAATATATAATAATAATTATGAAATAAGAAAATGTAATAACAAAAATGGTGTAATACAAGATATTTATATCGAATATACATATTAATAATAATAATAATAAATAATAATAATAATAATAATAATAATATAATAATAATAATAATAATAATATAATAATAATAATAATAATAATAATAATAATAATAATAATAATAATAATAATAATAATAATAATAATAATAATAATAATAATAATAATAATAATAATAATAATAATAAATGATAATAATAATAATAATAATAATATAAATAATAATAGTGCGCATATTAATAATACTTATGTACATATATTACAAAATATTATAAAATATATGAATTTTTAATATAGATTAGAGATTACATGATATTAAATATTTAATTTTTGAACAAAATTGGTTAAGTGTGGTTTGACTATTGTATGATTTTATATGTATCGGTAGATTATTCCAGCAAATGGGTCCATAATAAGTTATATTAAACTTTTTTGCATTGGTATTAACTAAAGGTATTTTAAATTTGTTATTATCGCGCATATTATAAGTAGAGTCTTGTAATTTAAATAAATTTATAATTGTTGTTGAAATTTGATAATTTTTAATCCTAAACATAATTTTACAGGCATTATAGAATATTATTTCTTTAAAAGTTAAAATGTGTTGTTCTTTGTAAATATTATCCACATTAGTTCTATTTTTTTGACGATATAATATTCTTATAGCTTTATTTTGAGCTATACTTATTTGTTTTGATGTTGCATCATAATTATTCCCCCATATATGTGTACAATAAATAATATGGCAATGAAATACAGAATAATATATTAGTTTTAAAATATTGATGGGTAAAATATTATTTAGTTTTCTTAGAATTGATAATCCATAATAAAGTTTAGATTTAACCATATTAGTATGTAGTTTCCAATTCATGTTCGAATCAATAATTACACCAAGGAGTTTTATTGAGTTTTTTTGAATAATGACAATATTATTTAATATAATAGATAATTTTGCTTTATTATTATTAAATATTAAATAGTTAGTTTTGCTTAAATTAATTGTCAATTTATTTAATGATAGCCATATATCAAGATTTTTTAAAGTTTTATTCATGGAATTTTCCATAGAATCAATATTATTTTCACGGAATATAATAGAAGTGTCATCAGCGAATAAAACAAAATGGCCTTGTGTTTTAATATTGACTATGTCATTTATAAATATTAAAAATAATAGGGGACCGAGGACAGATCCTTGAGGGACACCAAACTTAATATTCTTTATTTGTGATTTAGACTTATTGAATATTACAAATTGATTTCTATTATTAAGAAAAGATATTAATAATTTTAAAGCAACTCCTCTGAAACCATACTTCTCTAACTTATTTATTAATAGATCATGACTGATGGAGTCAAATGCTTTCTTTAGATCTATAGATATAGCTGCACAATATTTCATTTTATTTGAAGCTATGGTTCCGGTTAGGTCAGTCAATGCATCGGAAGTTGAAACTCCTTTTTTAAAACCAAATTGTGATTTATTAATTATTTTATTTTTTTCCATAAAATCTATATATCTAGATTTTAAGACTTTTTCTAAAATTTGTGAGAAAGATGATAATAGAGAAATTGGCCTATAATTAGAAGGATCATCAATATTACCAGATTTATATTTAGTTACGACTTTAGCAGTTTTTAGACAATTAGGAAATATACCTTGTTGTATACATAGATTAATTAAATATGATAATATATTACTTATTGAAGAAATGATTTGAATAATTAGTTTAAATGAAAAGTTATTAGAATCAGTACTATTTGTTGGTTTACTTTTTTCAACAATATTAGTTATTTCAATTGGATTAGTGGGAGTAATAAATAATGAATTTGTATACTTATTATGTATATAATTAGATGTATTATTGGTATTACAATTTTTTTCTGATTTAGAAGCTAACTTCTCACCTATGTTACAAAAATAATCATTAAATTGTTCACACCGTTTATTATCTTCTATTACATTAGGAACTATATTACCATTTTTGTTGTTATGTATAATAGTATTTATTTTATTCCATATCTGCTTAGGGTTGTTTCTGTTAGTAATAAAATATTGACTATAGTAATAGCGTTCAGCTTTATTTATGATTTTTGAAAGACAATTTTTATATTTTTTATAAATAGTTTCATTAGATACAGAATGTTTTTTTTTTAAGTTTTGGTAAAGTTTATTTTTTTTAATTATACATTTTTTAAGGCCCTCTATTAGCCAAGGTTTATTTAAATAAGAATTTTTTGTATATATTTTTTTTTTAGAAAGGAATTTTTGTTTAGAGTTTTCTAAAGTAGAAATGAATAAGTCAAAAGCATGATGCGCATTATCTATTCTGTATAAAGCTGACCAATTATAATTTAGAAGATAGAGCTTAAACTCGCTTATATTATTCTGTGTCATATAATATATGAATTCATTATTTTTTTTAATAGAATTGTTAAATTTATTTAATTTATAAATACAAAAAATGGGTAAATGGTCACTAATATCATTATATAATAAACCATTAGATATTGGTACATGATTATAATTTGTGTATATGTTATCAATTAAGGTGGACGTTATATTAGTAATGCGTGAGGGTTTGGTTATTATTGGATGTAGACCTAATGAAATAAGTATATCAATGAAATGAGAGACTTTAGGACAAGTTAATTTTAATATATCAATGTTAAAGTCTCCGCAAAGAAATATTGTATTATCAGTAGAGAGTGTATTAAATAAATTATATATTTCATCTGAAAAATTAATGATATCAAATTCGGGGCATTTATATATACCACTTATTATAATATCTTTAGAATTGGGAATTATTAATTTAATGGTAACTATATCAAATTTATTTGGTAATGTTGTACTGAGTGTATCAATAGTTATATATTTAAAAGATTTTTTAACGAATATTGAGGTACCTCCACCACGTTTATGATTTCTGGTTATATGTATATTATTATAGTCTAATATAAAATATAGATCTTTATTATATTCATTTAACCATGTTTCACTTATAACTATTATATCAAATGTATGGTGTAAAGAATATAAATAATTAGTAATAGAATTAAAATTTTTTATCAGACTACGTGCGTTAAAGTGTATGATGGATATATTACTATTCGTGTGTATTTGGTTTGGTATATTATCATAGTTACATTGATTATTTATACTATTATAAAGTTGTTTTTTATGATGATAAAGAATACTATCGCTAGAATTGAAATGATTATCGATATTATCTAAAGTTTGTTTATATAAATTATTTTGAAATATATCTTTTCGTGAATTATCGGCATTCATAATCATTGGAAAAATAATTAATATGAGATTAATATAGAAAAAAAATGTATAAGATAAAAAATAAATAAATAAAGATATATGTTTATAAAATACTCTGATGTAAGTTTTCATATGTAATTCATTTTATGATATTTTATATCTATGATGTGACTATCTAACGTTTAAATGTTCTATAATTGTATGCATCTATAGATGCATACTATAGTCTATATAATCAGTATAATCTCATCAATCTACTAGTATAGTTTTCTTATTATATGATATATTTCGTAAAGGATAACAATTACCATATAGAAACAAATGTTATAGTAATATTATAAATTAAAAAAAAAAAAAAAAAAAAAAAATTATATATAAATTTTTAAAAATTAAAAAAATATATATATATATGTACATAAGTTAATAGTAATAATAATATGAATTAAATAATAGTACGGGATAATAGTAATACGAATTGTGAGTGTACATGATCTTTATATCAGGGAGAGTGGTCCTCCGATACAGCAGATGATCATAGATGATACCGAGCCGTGTAAACAGAATGTCGTCGAGTATTCGCGTGTATTCTGGCAGATTCACTTTGTATGTTCTTGTAAGTTCTTGTATGTTGTATTCAGTAGTCGTATTCCAGATAGTACCACGTTTCAGATTGACTAAATGTATAAAAGGTAGAGCAGCAGGATGTATCCGTTAATGGTTAATAGTGGCTAACCTTATATTGAAGGTAGGTAGGTGACACTACCTAAGGCGCGGCTCCCAGAGGATATCTCCGGGGTATGAAGATTATAGATCGTATGATATATTTTAATTATAATTACTAAAAGTTAATTATAATTAATGAGTGTAAAATATAATTCTATAATCTTTGTGATTATTATTTATTTGTTTATTATTTATTTATTTATTTTTTATTTTTTTTTCTAAAGCTTAAAACAAATCCTAAATATAATTGTATCTAAATAATAAATAAATATACATTAAAATGCGTTATACGCTATGATATATTTCAAACATGTAGGATAATAATATTTAATTAATATTAATATTATATATACTATAAAAAATATATAAATACATACTTATTTTTATAGTAAAAATCTAATTAAAGGATATTTATTAGCGAAAGTAAATAAAGCGACTTTAATTTGGTTGCTATTATGGTTGCTATTTATATATATCATCGTCTAATAGCCTCAACTGTTTACCTTGTGCTATTATGCTGCTATTATGTTGCCATTAAATATCTATTATGGTGTTATTAATTTGTCATGCTATTATGCTGCTGTTATGTTGCTATTTAAAGTATATTATGTTATTATTATGCTGCTATTAATATTAAAAGTATATTATGCTGCTATTATGAGGCTATTACTGTTTGCTGGACTATAGGTATACGGATATCCCTGTCAGATCTATTATCATAGATTGATTTATTTAGTGAGTAATTTTATTTTATAATAGTATGTATATATATATATTAGATAATATTAGTTAAGAATAATAAAATAATAAATAGTATGTCTGAAGGGATGTAATCTCGAGTTACAAATATTTAACAAGTTTTAACATAACAATACTATTCAAATGTATACGAAATCGCTCGTCATTTTAATTATGGAATTAATATTGAGGTTAATAAAAAAGTGTAATTGTTAAGGTGTCCGTATTAGGGTACATTCGGGTACATATACCTATTGATATAGATTAAATGTACGTTATATTAGAGTATGAGACGATCATATTGATGATAATTATTATATAACTATTAATTTGTGCGAATATTTAATATATTTGAACAATTGTTGATCTTACGATCTAGTTAGGGGAGAGCGGTGCAGGTTCACCATAGGGGCAGGTTGCGCCATCTTAATTATTTCTGCTATTAATAAATATCTTAATGTAATTTTTAATACATGTATATTTAGCATTATTATAACAACTCAAAAAGTATTTATTTTAACTATTTAAAATATTATTTAATTATTAATATTTTATGAAAAACTCGTCGGTGGGACAGTAAGTTTAAATTTGATATTAGTAATATATTTTGTAATAACATAGCATTATTAATGGTATATAAATAAAGTATATGTAATATATATATATATATATTCTATATATATATATATATATTATAAAATAAAAAATTCAAAAATTATCATTCACAAATTAATTAGATTAGTTTTATATATAGGTGAAAGTAATCTAATACGGACACAATGGTCTTAACATTTTATGACACATTATTTGTATTCAAAAATTACAATATATTAATATTATATGATTATAGATATTATTGTGATTTTAAAATTATATTTAATATTATAATTCCATAGATAACGGGGTGTCCGTATTCGGTACCCATGTCCGAATACGGACACCCTGTGTTATAATACAGACACCCTATATACAACTAGATAAACTATATATTATTGATGAATCAATCAGACAAATTACTATTAGTTATTATAATTAATTTTATAAAAAATATATTGTAATTTAATTAGTTAATAATTTATTTATTTTTATTATTTTTTAATTAATAATACAATTTAAGTATCTAAATAATATTTTTTTTAGAATTAGTGATATTGGTGGTATTAATATTATAACGCACGCGATTTTTATGAAAATAAGAATTGTTTATACGCTGCGCGCTGATTGGTTATAGGGTGTCCGTATTACGACATTTAAAGTGTCCGAATTAGGGACCTCTAGATATATGACCTCTAGATATATGCTTATAACTTAATGTATATTTGATAAAAAATATAGAAATTAAAAATACAATTTTTAGAATGATTTATTTTTTAATAATATAGTGTTATATTTTATATAGATACATTTGTATAATCTTGAGAAGGTTTTAAGTTGAATTTTTTTTCATAAATTTAAAAACGTAATAAAAAAATCAGTTTATTGGATATATTAGCAATATTTTGTATAATTCAAAAATAAAAAAATACTTTTTTAGACTATTTTTATAATTATGAATATTTTATTCATTAAACATTTTTTGTAGGATTTATGGTTTTTGAGATACCGAGAGTGTCCGTATTCGGGCATTGTCCATATTAGGTTACTTTCCCCTACTAGTGATATGGGGCAGGTTGACCATAGGGTCAATCTGCCATATCTGTTTATTATTAAACATATTTATTTATTAATTTATTTAAATAATTAATGAATTATTTAAATAATAATAATAATCTAATTAATTAAATATATAATTGAGTAATTATTTCAAATAATTAAATTATTGGTTTATATGCTGGATCAAAACATAGAGAATCTAACCTCTCTCCTAATCTAACCTCTCGCCTTAAAAGTTTCATTAGTTTTGATATAAATCTTGGTGAATATACTTGTTAATAACTAATAAATATAAATATATAACTTTAACTATGTTTATTTTTTAAATATATCTTTAATTTTGTATTTTTTCTACCTGGCTCAACCTGCCCCATTAGACGGAGCAGGTTGAGCCAAATTAAAAAAAAAAGTAATGTAATTATATAATTAATTATTTATCATTACACTGATTTATGAATGTTTTTTATTGATCATAAACTATATTTCTCGTATACACTTTATTTTATTAATTCATAAAATTATTAGATAAATGTGTTTTTATAAAAACCAGCTCAACCTGCCCGCTCTCCCTATATGTAGAATTTAGAAATGTATATTTAGGTTTTTACTTTACACACAATTGAACAGCAACACTAGAATGTACAGTATTTTTCAGCAAATAAATCTATTAGTATATGTAATCAAATGCATATATATATATATATATATATATATTAAAGTATATTTTAATTGAATAGAAGTCTGACAGTATTCTACTAACTAGCAGTTATAATAGAATGTGATGAGGTGATATATATATGATTTAGTATTAATGTAGATTATTGGTAGATATAATATTATGTACTTCCTACCAAGGATATATACTATGCAACTTTTATTTTCAGTTGGAGTGATTTTTTCATATTTTATAATGGTCCAGTAGTATACATTTGAATTTGATACACAAATCAATACAAAAACTCGTTTTTAAATAAGTGATTTCAATATATACCTATCTATATTAAATTCATAATACAATTTAATACACATTATATTATTTGGAATGTAGACATATACAAAATATTAAAAAATATGGTTAATTCAAACCTAATTTATTAATAATTATATGGTTTATTATATGGTTTAATAAAATATTTATATAGAGATACAAAATTAAAAATATAATGAATTGTATTTCACAAATAAATCAATATCTCTGATATTTGTTATTCATAGATTGAAATCATTGAAATATAATTAAATATCACTGAACATTATCTAGTTGGGTATACAAAATTAACCATTGCAGAGATAGAGATATCTCGTTATATCCCTGGTTATAGTGAATCCCTGGTTTCGTTTACATGTTATAACCCGGGTTATAACATTATTTGAAGATTGGGGGTATATTTGTGTGGAAATGTGTATAACATTGTTACACTAATTAATAAACAGAAGAATATGTGGAAGAGGTGGATACTGATTGTGGAATGGATGTTACTTAATGTTACGTCATGTTTACATTAGTGGCAGTCAACACATTGTGTTGATGTTATTGAGTTGGGTAATCAATGAAATGTTATCATCGAAATAAAGTCTTCAAATTTATTCAATCACATTCTCACAATGTATATATGATGGTAGATATGTAATATATATATACATATATATATATATATATATATATATATATATATATATATATATACATATATATATCTATCTATATACAATAACATTAAAGCACACTATTTCCCATTGGAAGGTATGAACATGATGTGTATATGCTGCATACAGATATAGTTGATACACAAATACACACGTACAACGTTATCATCATACACCTATGTAATATGGACGTACTATATTTAGCGATTATTCTTTACGAATACGATATCGGGGGGGGGGGGGGGTCTCAGCAGGTTACCCCGGTATCTCTATTGTTGACACGTGACTAGATTTCAGATCCGCTTTACGGAATATATGATGTATTAGCTAAGTAGATAAAAGTATCGTTATAAGAATGCACGCAACTGTGTATAAGTTATATACACTTCATATATCCATACATTTGGTAGTATCTTCTCTATAGAAAAACCTATAACCTATAACCTAACCTATATAACCTATAGGTTAGTATAGAAGAGATTATATACTTGTCAAGGTCTCCAGAAATTAACAAATATTTACAAGTATATCATCAATATATATATTTATGTATATATACATATATATATATATATATATATATATATATATATATATATATACAGTATACACTGATCGAATACAAATATACAACTACCTAACCCATGCAAACACATACACACACACGCACGCATTACACGTCGCAGAACAGTTTTGTGATGAACTCTTGACCCTTAGTTTGATCTGTGGTCGGAGAGAAGCTGAAAGTCACGCTGTTACGATAGTTTCCGGAGCTGACCAATCGGACGGCGCTATTCTTACAGGTCAGATGAGCGGACATCGTATCTGTTTGACCGGTCACGTCATTAGTGAGGCTTAATTGCGCATAATCGACCTATATACAACTATAACCATTGTTAGTGCCAGATTACCTATACCAATGGCTTATTACTAACACGTATTCTATCGGTACCACTATTACTATCACTATCGATATAATTATATTATAATTATTATTAATAATTATAATATTAGTATTATGATTATGATTATCTGTTCCTATTATCGGTCACCTTTTTACAATTACGATACACTCATATAAGTATACACAATTGACATGATTATAATGCCTAGGCAATATGATTAGGTTAATTGGGTATAATGATAATGTCTGTGAGTGGATGTATGTTTATGAATGTAGAATACGCTACATAATTATAACTAATTATTCTAATTATTATCCTAATTGCTAATTATTAACAACATGTTTACATATGAAATACAGTACCTGGATCGTTGGATAAGCCGACGTATTCCGACACAACGTTCAGTCGAGAGGTTTCAGCAGTATTACCGCTCAGCAAAGATACGTAATCTCCCTTGTTTCTCTGTAAATGCATCGAGATAGAGATATGGAGATAGATATACAGAGAGATAGAGACAAATAGAAATAGAATGAGGGAGATATATAGAGAGCATTATGTAAGTGAAAGTAACCGAATACGGAGAGTGTCCGAATACGGACACTCTCGGTATCTCAGAAACATATTATTCAAAATCTTGCTGATATATCCAATAAACTGATTTTTTTTATTACGTTTTTAAATTTATGAAAAAAAATGTCAACTTAAAACCTTCTCAAGAATATACACATATATAGATATAAAATATAACACTATATTATTAAAATATAAAGCATTCTAAAAATGATATACATAATTTCTATATTTGTTATCAAATATTTATTAAGTTATAAGTATATATCTAGAGGTCATATAAGTCCCTAATACGGACACTCTATATGTCTTAATACGGACACCCTATAACCAATCAGTGCGAAGCGTATGAACTATTCTGATTTTCATAAAAATCGCGTGTGTTATAATATTAATACCACTAATAAAGTTAAATCTAAAATTTGTATCATTTAGATACTTAAATTGTATTATTAATTAAAAAATAATAAAAATAAATAAATTATTA
This sequence comes from Osedax fenrisi, assembly GCA_964019155.1. Classification (NCBI taxonomy): domain Eukaryota; kingdom Metazoa; phylum Annelida; class Polychaeta; order Sabellida; family Siboglinidae; genus Osedax; species Osedax fenrisi. Next base: position 91,314,648 of record OZ025239.1, on the reverse strand, counting down.
ACTAATTAAATTAGAATAAATTATTCATAAAATTAATTATAAATAATTTAATTGTGATTTGTCTGATTTATTCATCAATAATATATAGTTTATCTAGTGGTATATAGAGTGTCCGTATTATAACACAGGGTGTCCGTATTCGGACATTGGTACCGAATACGGACACCCCCGTCATCTGTGGAATTATCAAATTAAATAAAATTTTAAAATCACAATAATATCTATAATCATATAATATTAATATATTGCAATTTTTCAATAAAAATAAATAGTCATAAAAATGTAAGACCATTTATTGTTAAAGTGTCCGTATTAGGTTACTTTCCTCCAGGTGTATAGGTGTATAGGTATATAGGCATATATATATATATATATATATATATATATATATATATATATATATATATATATATCTATATATATATTCGTCTAAACATACTTTAATTAGGTGGTGCGCGGCGGGCTCGTACGCCGAGGCCGCAGGCCGAGCCGTCCCCACCTCGACGTTAACGGATAGGAAAATAATTTTTTTAAATTGAGGTGTGATTTTTTTTCAAAATTTTTCAAAATCTCTTTCCCATAAAGGTCTTTTTGCGTCAAAAATCTCAACAAAGTGTATTCTTAAATTCAAATAATGCTCGATTTGACATTTTTTTTTGCCAATGTATACATATGAGGTTAGCTACCCGAACTATATTTAGGAATACATTGTATGCGCACACTCATTTTCATCTACGGGCAATATTTCTGTTAGTATTTTGGGTTTTTATCGTTAAAATTTAATATTTAATATTTTGTATAAATTCAAATAATTAAAATTCGCCGTAAGGAAAACATAAGGAAAACGTCGGGAGATAAAGTGGGGCAGCGGGGGTAACATGAATTATTTACTTTTTTGAATATGTATTCACGCGATACCAATAATCGTTAAATAGTGTCATTTTTTGATCGATTTACGTAATCGAAAAATTTAAATTCGACGCAAATTTTTAATAACAAACATTATCGTGGAGAATTTGATGGTAAATAATTTCGTAAACATGAGTTTCTTTAATTTCGAATACATTACGTAGATTTACGAAATGGTACTTCCGATTGGAATATCGAAATAACAATTGGTAAATCGGAATTTATTTACCCGTATTATTGAGAAAAAGTTCACGAACGAGTAAAATCGAGTTAATATTTTTTACGTTACGAGTTTATATTAATTATTTCCTATCTACGACATGTAAACATAAATTATTAAACATATAAGGTGATGTAAAAAATCAAAATCTACAATAATTATTCGATTTCAATCATTTTAACTTTATTAAATAGTTAATTAAAATAGAATATACTTTGATAAATTGTGACTTCTTATGTTTAATATTCTTCGAGCTACGGCCGAAAAAGTGTAAAATACATGATTTTAGAATAGTCTATTTGACCGACTTCCGGTAAATTTTTCGTATAAATTATGAATTCATCAGATTAGGAGTACGAAAATACATGTAATAAAATCAGAAAAATCATGAAAATATGAATAATAGGGTTTCCATCTCTGTTTTAATATTTCGCCAAATGTCATCATTATATGGTCAAAGAAAAAAATATAGATTTATAAAAAATATTTTTATTAAAATATATTCTATAATTATATATGCATTAAATACCGAGTGAGTCTATACAAATATATATATATATATATTGATATTTTTAGTTATATTTATTATCACTTTTGTGTTTAGGTTGGGTTAAGTTTTAATATTGGTAGATTTTTTTTAGCTGCATTACTTCCCGTGTGAGCCTATAAATCATATTCATTTATATTGTTATTTTCACAGTTGTGGTTAGGTTGGGTTAAGTTTTAATTTGTGTAGGTTTTTTTAGCTGCATTACTTCCCGAGTGAGCCTATAAAAACATATTCATTTATATTGTTATTTTCACAGTTGTGGTTAGGTTGGGTTAAGTTTTAATTTGTGTAGGTTTTTTTTAGATGCATTACTTCCCGAGTGAGCCTGTACAAGGATATTTTCACAGTTGTGGTTAGGTTGGGTTAAGTTATAATTTGTGTAGGTTTTTTTTAGCTGCATTACTTCCCGAGTGAGCCTATACAATGATATTTTCATAATTGTGGATATGTTGGGTTAAGTTTTAATTTGTGTAGGTTTTTTTTAGCTGCATTACTTCCCGAGTGAGCCTGTTATTTTCACAGTCGTGGTTAGTTTGAGTTAAGTTTAAATATTGGTAGGTTTTTTTAGCTGCATTACTTCCCGAGTGAACCTATAAAAGTAAATTTTCACAGTTGTGGTTAAGTTGGGTTAAATACTTTTACTCATTAGTAATAGTAGACCAAAGTAGTTAAAGTTTTGTTTTAATAAATACATTATGAAATTATCATTGTTTTTTTTCATTAAAATAAAAAAAAGATAAATAACGGCCCACTGACTGCTAGAAAACATTATATAAAAATCTAAAAAAGACCCAATAGTCTCAACTAACCCATTACACCCACACCTAAAATAGTCTCATTCACGGGCAACGCCGGCCACCCACCCTAGTATATATATATATATATATATATATATATATATATATATATATATATATATATATAAATAACTATTATATTAATCAATATGATATTTATTTTAAATAATTTACCTATTCGTATAGGTATACAATATAATAAATTAATTAGGATAATTATGATTGTAAATGAATCATATTTTAATACTAAAATATAAATTAATTCAAACTTATTTATATAAATTGATATATTAACAACATTAACAACATCAATACCTATCGATATCTAAATAAATATGATAATTTTATAGGGAACTTAGTAGATAACATTAGGTATACTTATATATATATATAATATGTATTCGTTAAGTAATGGTGTCCTTCTAGTAACCTTATCGTTATAGAAAGTTTTCTTGTTCGAATTATACCCGATTAAAGTATCCAGACCAGCTCTGTGACGTGGGGAACTGGACACGCCCACATCTAGTTCTACGATCTTGATGGTCTGAGAGGAGAGAATGGACACCGTACAGTTGACCTCACGTCCGAAGTTCTCGATCGTGTGAATTCCGCTCGATTGCATCATCAGAACGCTGCAAGCTGCGTGATAATAATAATGATAATATTATTATAAAATAATATCTATAGTATACTATTAGTTATACATTATAACTTATAATATACCTATTGATTATATCTCGATATTAATATATATATATATATATATATATATATATATATATATATATATATATATTAATATTATCCCATGATTGCATAACAATACTTGAAAAAGAAAATTCTCGAGATTTGATTAATTTATCAACTTCGTGATAAACGAGAGAGAGATAATTATAATTAATAGACGAATGCAGATTATGCATCCGTAGCTATAGTGACCATTGGTCATGAGTGTAAATAGTTGACGTATCTTCACACCTATAGTTATAGATTATTATGCGTGTTCCCAGCTAACAGTAATAGCCTCATAATAGCATAAATAATAGCCTCACATGTTTACAATGTTCTATTATGCTACTATTATTTAGCCATTAAAAGTCTATTATGCTATTATTACGCTGCTATTAATTTGTCGTCGGATTATCCTAGGACAATATTTAATATTACTGAGATTGCTATGGATTGTTAAAGGATAATATTTAATATTACTGATATAGCTAAGGATTGTTCTTGTAAAATATTTAATATTACTGAGATGGCTAAGGATTGTTCTAGGATAATATTTAATATTACTGAGATATCTAAGGATTGTTCTAGGAAAATATTTAATATTACTGAGATAGCTAAGGATTGTTATTGTAAAATATTTAATATTACTGAGATAGCTAAGGATTGTTCTTGTAAAATATTTAATATTACTGAGATGGCTAAGGATTGTTCTAGGATAATATTTAATATTACTGAGATATCTAAGGATTGTTCTAGGAAAATATTTAATATTACATAGATAGCTAAGGATTGTTATTGTAAAATATTTAATATTACTGAGATGGCTAAGGATTGTTCTTGGAAAATATTTAATATTATTGATATGATTATGGATTGTTAAATGATAATATTTAATATTACTGAGATGGCTAAGGATTGTACTATGATAATTTAATTTATTTTCTCAGAACAATCGACTCACTCGAAATATGTAATAATCGATTGAATTGCAAATACCTCTCAAGGGTTACAAGTGTTTATATACGTTATTTATCTTGTATACATGATATACATACAATACACATACAATACACATACAATATACATACAATATATATGTATCAGGTTTATTATTTTTAATACAGAATTATTGTATATGTAAAAACATACTATTGGATACTTTTCAAGAGGTTGAATAGTGTTAGATTAAATTAATTATTATTATTTTATAGCAGTGGAGCATTTATTCTAGAAATAGGTATGTCATCCATACCTATAGATTACCTATAGGTGATAGCTCTATAGTGATAGTATTATAATATGTATTTCATATATATATAATGATCAATAAAAAATGTATACTAAAAATAAATATTATTTTAAAATGGAAAATATAGTTTATTTATTAATATAAATAAGCGAGTTGACATATAATATAGACATAATTATAACCGTATCCTTATAAGGTTATCATTAAGTGGATATATCGTGACCTTTCGTGACCTAACGATACGATGAGCGTAGGACCAACATAGATAGTATAGATACTCTAGATATACCTATCCTATACTATAACCTATTTATCAGTAGCTATACTACTATAGTACTATATCTATACTACTATAGTAGGTATACTAATACATATATATATATATAAATACATATATATATATATATATATATATATATACTAATACATATATATATATATATAAATACATATATATATATATATATATATATATATATGTATTAGTATACCTACTATAGTAGTATAGATATAGTACTATAGTAGTATAGCTACTGATAAATAGGTTATAGTATAGGATATGTATACTACTACTAACGTCTGGGGTTCTTGACGAAGGTCACAACGACCTCGAAACCTTGACCGCTGTCCGCGATGCGGTATTGCAACATGGCGGCGTTCTGACTAGCTACGTAGGGTTGCGGCAGCGCCACCTGGTTACCGCAAGTGCCTTGGTAACGGCTAGCATCACGTGACGATGACGTCATGTCATCGTCGTTAGGGAACTGCACCCCGTTTATCAGCCAACCGTCGAAGAACTAGGCATGTATGGGTAACTTATAAGTTTCATGTTTAATTCACGCCCATTATGTATAACATCCATGATAAATATAGGTATAACATTTATATTTTAATTAGTAATAATATATATATAACGTTCATGTTTAATTGTTCATGTTAGCTATAGATATACAGGTGACATATCCATGAGACAATGACACTGTTATTAAGTACATGTAGAGAAATATATATAAATACACTATGAGATTTAAACTTAAGTATAACATAGGTTATATTAGCAGCTGCAGATGCTAGTATGCTATATACTAAATTTAAAACAAATGTTTCCTGATACAAATACTAAATATAAGCGGAGTTATTATATACGTTTCTTACACCACGTTATACGCATATATGTGTATATATATACATATATATGTATATATATACACATATATGTGTATATATGCACATATATTTATACATATACACATATATGTGTATATATGCACATATATGCAGTTATAATTACACTAATAGAAAACAAATACTAAATTAGGTACATTATTTACTTATTGTATTACAAATAAACATAAATATCTCACTCCCCACATTAATAATAATACTAATATAAGATCTGTTTGGTGACCAAGATCAAAAATCCAGGTATAGTATAGAAATTCTATTCAACTTATCGATATACCAACTCGTTATTGGTAATGAGAGAATTAATTCAAAAACAAATAAATATAAACAGTAGGTACCTACTATATATAGTATCTACTACCTACTATATATAGTATCCTATAGGGGAAAGTCCCCGATTACCGACCCCTAAATGATTATTTGTAATAACTTATTCACTATTAAATATATTTATTTGAAATTGTGTAAATAGGGTAATATTTTAGTAATGAATAATGTGGCTATTTTATATTGTTGATATCATTATATTTACAAGAAAAAATAGGGGGATCGGTAATCTGATACCTGTTCCTATTACCGACCCCCTAAAATAATCGTGGTATAAATAATTTAAGTATTATAATATCCAATCAACATAGTAGATATTCATAAATATAATTAATTATAACATGCACGCAGTTATTTTTTATTGAATTTATGTTTTAATAATAATATAAATTTATATTAAAACTTTATAGTAATTATATTAAAATAGTGTATATTATTATTTAATATTTAGTTATTAATCAGTATGTATATAATGGAATCATGAATCCTTAATCTATATCAATAATACATAAACAACTTATGACATATTTTAAAGTAAAATAATGATCTATGTTGATAGTTATAAAGTTATAAACATGTTATTGATCTACAATATTATGCGCAATATTAAGTTGTTTTTACAATGATTTAAAAAAAGTTATTATTCAAATATTTAAAAAGTAAAAACAGAATATTACATTTTATCAAATAACTATTGTAGGATTGAATATTTTGTAAAACAATATACTTATTTATATTTATCAATACATTTCTAACAGTTCATGTATATATATATATATATATATATATATATATATATATAATTATTTGATATATCTTATAGTTACTGAGATATGAGAGGGGGTCGGTGTTAGGAGGGGGTCGGTAATCGGATACTTTCCCTTACATATTTTTTAATTCTATTTTGTTCTTTCTTGTCTCATACAACATTACGCCATGGCTATATTGCAATAACATTACATCTATGTACCAATACCAAGAATATCATCATGTATATAACAATAAAATAATAATATAATCAAATTAAGATATATAATCTTCGATGGATTGGTTCCCAGAGTAGAACATCACTGACTAATTCATTTTTGTTACGTTATAATAATTATTATTAAATACAATTGATAACATATTAATTATACGTATTAGAAAAAGTTATATTTATGGGAAATCTGTACTACATTTTAAATTACAATTAGAAACAATATTTCAATTTAAATTGATGTAACAGGCTTTATAAAAATTGAATTTTTATTATTAGTAATATTTTCATATATATTTTTATTATAGTATTGGATATTTGTATTTAATTCATCAAAAATATTACATTTTTAAAACTATTATTACATTTAATGTTATTATTTTTTATTTTATTTTCATAATTTTTTTTTAGTTTTCTTTGTATATTTAAAAATGTTATGTAAATGATGTAAATGATGTATTCACCTATTTCATTAAAAATAAACATAATTATCTCACTATTCTCAAATACCAGATTAAAACTCGAAATTAATAGATGTACCTATAGGTACTGTGTACGTCGTTCACCCGACTTATATACACAACAATACCGTACATATAATAGACACACCCACCCACACACACACACACCCACACACACACACACGTGTTATATTCATATCAATAGAAATAATCAATACAACATTACAAATAAAAGACTAACTAATATAATTCTACGGATATTATCTATTACGCTAGACAAATAACAGGTGTGAAGATAATCGTATGCGATGTGTGGTATCGTACACACGTGTGTGGTAGGTGTACCCCTTCGGCTCTCATCACCACTGCTTATTATCATTATAGTTATAACTATAGTTATGATCAGCGTGATATTTAGCGACCCGTATACATGTGATTACGAACCACCTATATACATATATTTATATATATATATATATATATATATATATATATATATACATATATATACATATATTAGTATATCGTAGAGATAGTGCGGTACGTCACGTCACCTCCATAGGGGATTAACGGCATGTCCGTATGTTATTTGTCCTCTTGTACTTGCATACATTGCCAAGCCAATCAATTTCCATAATTAAAGAAAGATATACAGCTATAGAGTGAAATATATATATATATAAATATATATATATATATAAATACATATATAATATATAATATATTATATTTATATATTATATTAAACAAATTAAAAATAAATTTTATAAATGTTTACTTAAAAATAATACTACTTTTAATAAATAAAGATATATATATATATCTTATAAAAATATATTAATATCTATGATCAGACTTTAAAAAAAATTATATTTATAAAAATTGTTAATGTTGTAAAAAATTATGATAACTTCTAAAGACTTATTTGAAAATTATATAAATTTAATAAAAAATACTATAGATGAAATAAAATATATATTGCAACACCTTTTTAATATTTCGATTTCGCAAGGTACTTTCCCAAATATACTTAAAAAAATTCTAGTTATTGTTTTGTTTAAAAAAGGCGACAAAACTTTACTAGGTAACTAATATAATAAACCAATATCTTTATTATCACAATTTTCCAAAATATTTGAAAAGATAATTATAAATTGAATGAACAAATTCATGAATACATTTTCTAAGATTAATGAATCTCAATTGTGTTATTTATAATGATACTAAGTCTGATTTTAGTAATATTAATATTGGTGTTCCTCGAGGTTCTATTTTGGGTCATTTACTTTTTAATATATTTTTAAGTGATTTACATATTGTTTTTAATTATTCTATTCCTATTTTATTCGCTGACGATACTAATTTAATTTTAAAGATAAATTGCTAATACTCTTAAATTAACCATGAATAATGAACTTAATAAATTAAATATATGGTTATCAGAAAATAAACTAACTATTAACATGGATAAATCATCTTATATTTTAATACTTGATAAGTTTAATGAAAACAAATATATAAATAATTCTTAGAATCTCTATTTCATCTAGCATTGATACAGATAACATTTTCCAATTTGTATGATTTGATCTTCCATGTTCCGATTACCATTCTAGATATGATTATATTATTAACATAGCTTGCCATGCTTTGTATTATATGCCTTGTTTTTTATTGGATGTTTAAATTATATTCTGATCCGTAATATCTCCGTAATTATATAATAATATATTATTCGTTATCCATTTTTAAATATGATGTCCCCCATATATCTGTACTTATTCCTCACGTTTCTTAATATATATTCATGCCATCGTACCCTATACTTTATAGGCTAACACTAAATGAATACACACTATTCACCACCATAACGCCCGGAAAATATGTAACTCTAATATGTAAAATCCCCTTCCACCTAATATTATGAAGTTATCAATTGTACAAACTTACAGATATGGGTTATTTCTAAAAATTTAAATTGTTACTATATTTTGTAAAGACACACATGGTAAAAGTTTCACCTCTACTTCTACTTATACTTCTACTTATATTTCTATGTTCCTGATATCACTTCAGTAATTTCATATTCTCATAAAAGTTGTTGATTAATTATTTATGATGGACTATATTTTAATATATATATATATATATATATATATATATATACATATCTTCTATACATATCTTCTAGGACGTGTGTATGTTTATATAATGTTTGTATTACCAACTACAGAAAAGGTCAACCCATAATCCGCCCGTAGCGATTCTTATACATTCTCTCACCATCACCCGAATATACCATTGCCCTTTAACCTATCACACTACCCTCTACATAGGCTGGTAAACCACCCTCTAAATCACATACTTACATACCCACCCTATTTCGTCACTACCCACCCTATTACGTCACTACCCACCCTATACCGTTACCATTATTACCCCGCGCCTCGTTCCCATCGATGTGATCGCTTGTGGGTTCAACATAAGGCACACACACTGCATTACACACTTCCGCGTCTAAGATCACTATATTCTGCCTAAACCTTAATGATACATATCTCCAGATACCATCTCCTACGTCCATATATAGATATATGCACCGGTACAATACGCCCCTTCTATAGTCGCGTCGCATACATGGTTTCGTCTCGTACCAGTGGTAACCAATGGTTACTAACTATCGAGTTGTTAGTCACGTGTCCCATACATCACACATCACCACACGACACACTCATCAACAGAATTGCATCTTTATTTGCCTTCTTCATCCACTTAATTATGGCTGTGTGTGTATTTGTAAACATATGTAAACATACACATATGTATACATACATACATTTATATATACACATATGTATACATACACATATATATATATATACATATATTTATACGTACACATATTTATACGCAAACGTGTAATGCTCAATTTTTATTTTTCTTTTGTCTATATTTTGGTTTTTTTAATTATTAATTGTAATTATATTGTAGATTTACTTTGTTGTTTTATTTATTGTTTAACGCGAAATAATGAATGGCTAAAACTCCACCTTTTAGTGCAACTAAATAAACATGTTATCAAATAAAAATATCAATATATATATATATATATTGAATATTTACTATAGAAAATAATGACAATAGTTTATTTAATGAAAAATAAATTTTATTTATTTTTACAATCAATGATATCGATATATATATTAATGATCATTAATTATTTCATAAATACCTAATATGTATATACATTTATTTCTTTATTAAGACATAGTATATTGTCATTATTATAATTATATATACATATATATATACATATACATATATATATAACTATTTGTCTATAAATAGGGTCAATAATACAAATGTTACCTATATATACATATCGATTTATTGATTTATTGTTTATTAAGACACACTAATTTCGTTAGTAGCGTTTTCTATTGTGTACAAAAACTAACAAATAAATAAATAGAATAACTAATCATATATATATATATATATATATATATATATATTAAGGAGTGTTCGTTTATTTATCAAAACGTAATCGGAAATGACTAAATACGACACACCTTAATGTACCCTAATTCATAATTATATTGAAGGTTATAAGATATCATAAGATATCACAAATTTGTAAATCGCACAGTACTACAATAGCTATGTACAGTTATTGTAGTTACAAGAAATATCATCTTACCAATAACACAATTTAACTATTCGTATTTATTATAATACAATATTCACAATCATCAGTAGGTGTAGTACACAGTGTGTAGTATTACCTGGGAGGTATTACCCAGAATGCTTTACTTTAACAATAATGCGCATTATTGTGATTGAGAAATGGATTTTAATAATATATTTAAGGTATATATATATTATATATATATATATATATATTTATATTTATTATTATTATTATTGTTATTTGTATTATTATTTTGGTGGAGTCCTTCATTCAAAAACATAAATGTAAACTGCAGTTTATAACCACATCGGAAACACCACCATGTTAAGATATCTATGGTTTTAACGATTATGATTACGATTATGATATTATAATGATTTTAGACAATTTTGTTATAAACATTATTAATAGTACATCTAAATATTATTTTAAGACATAGTTTTATGTTCCGATCACACCAGGCTCGAACACGCGTCGAATAATCCTGTGGGTCTGAAGAATTCGACTGATGAGCTAGACAGACATCCATACTTATATATATATATATATATATATATATATATATATATATATATATATATATTATAAATACATTATATATAAGTATATTAAATACGTTATTTTTATCGCGTGTTAATATTATATAGATATAATAATAAACATGGACAACTTTCAACTAAATTAATGTTTTTATTTCCGAGTTTTTTCACTTTGGAATATATTATCAAATAATATTATACATAATATTTCAGTCATGTACATCGTACACTATAAGACGTACATTGTATACTGTATATATATATACATGATTTCAATTATATATATATATATATATACATGATTTCAATGATATAAATATAGCCGAATAATAAACGTGATAATACACCGTAATTCTATATACATAATTGAAATCATATATATATATAATTTTTTCATTCAGCATTTCAAGTGTATTGGTTTTCTTTATAATTAAAAATACGATTTATGATTCAAGGAGACTTGTAATAAAATACACGTATAGTATGTATATTTCAATAAATCAGTAAGTATATGTGAAATATATATATATATATATATATATATATATATAGATGCATGTGGGTAGGTGTGTGGGTGTAATAATAACCTCGATCCAGCCGCCATTGCTACACTTCACATCCACACTTCGGAGCGTTAACACGGCTACCGAGTCGCTCGGTGCGGCTACGAATAGAGCGCACACCGACGTGTGCTTGGAGTGGGGCTTGCGGAACTCGTAGGTTCCCTCGGAGGCGACCATTTCCACGCAATCTGTTACATTATCAAGAGTGGTGTTGCGTCATCGGATGTGGTGGTGTGACGTCATAGGACGCGTATCACGTGATAATCATGCGCGACACTTATGTAGTTACTAACGATACATAACCTAAGTAATTTAGTTCTAATTATATCTAATTAATTATAAAAATAATGACCGAAGGGTGCGTTTTTTGTAACATACTAACATACCAACGTAACAATGTACAAACGCCCCATATGTATTCATTTACATTTACATTCAGATGGTACTACATTTTCGACGTACCATCCCAACGTCCCAATGTCAAAACATACCAACGTCCCAACGTCCCAACATACCATTTTAAACGACCACAATTATACATGTAATTAATACAGAGGGTACATTGGTACATTGGTATATCTACGAAAAACGCATCATAATATATACTTGCATTCCATTATGTATACATAATATCCAACTATAGTTGGTACGTTCGGATGTTGCGTTTTTTATAACATACCAACGTACCAACTTCCCATCTAAATAATGGAATGCTAGTATATATTATGGTGTATTTTTCATAGATATACCAACATTTACATATATATGGGAATATTGGGACGTTGGTACGTTACAAAAAACGCTTGCTAACATGGTACATTGGAACGTTGGAAGATTGGTATGTTATAAAAAACTCACTCTAAATTAGCCTTTATTTAACATATTAACACCACTCTAAATAATCAATAACGATGATATTTAAAATACTTCATTTGCGCGAATATGCTATTTATAGTAAATTTTTATACTGTATGATCGAAATATACGATGTCATGCTATATTTAAAATATAATATTGATTAGTTTATTATTTTCCGTGAACAAATTAGAATATATATTAACATAACTGGGTAGGGTTCAATGTTATATAGCGGCGTTTATTATACGTATACATCAAGTTAATTTAAATCTATTACACAATACATCGATATATAAATAATGTAATTATAATAACTAAATTAAGTATTCTAATTTTAATTATGTATTGTCAAATACTTTTTTTCGATTAAAATAAAAAAATGTAATTACAAATATATTATTTTGATATATGGCTTTGTAGGGATGCTATATGTATTATAATACAACATGTACTATTGCTAAAGAATATGCTACAGTTATATAACTTGTTTGTAATTACGTGAAAGGTTTACAATTGTTTAATACATATAATAATTGTTATAAACTTAAGTGTAATATATTAAAATGTATCGAATGAGTAGATATTTATTTCTATACGAATTGTCTTAATGATTAATAAGTATTGAATACTATTAATATAAGTATTGCACCCAATACGGGCATGATGTATTACGGAGATAGAGAGAAGGAGAGATATAAAGAGAGATCGAGAGATATCGAGAGAAGGAGAGGGTGAGAGAGGATGAGACACTGAGAAAGAATGAGATATTGTGAGATATATAAATACAGTTTTGATGTATTATTAATCACTACAATTGTCAACATATAATATAAAAACTAAATAAATAGACAAATAACTAGATAAATTAAGTATCATATACTGACTTTATCTATAAGAATACGATGTATCTATGATTCTAGCGAATTTCTAACATTTCTTGTAAGAAATATTCTATTTATAGAAATTGTTATATTTAATATTTGCCTGTAAGATGGATTACGTCATTATAACAAACTTTATAGGTATGTATATATGCATATATGATCGCTTATATTTAACATATTAACATTATAATAACTACATATTTGTATATATACTATAGTATCAGATTATATACTTATAATATATAAATAAATATATTTGATGAAAAATAACAATTATTCAATATTAAATATTCTTAAATGAATTAATAATTATTATATCTGAACATCTTAAAATAATACAAATAAAATAAAGAAGTCATTTTATCACAAAAAAAAACAAATTAGAAATATTAGAATTAAGATTACATATGTATTCAATGATATATTCAATCGATACATATATGTATCCACAATCCACAAACTCCCGTAAAGTATACTATAGTTTATATTCGTATACTATAGTATATATATATATATATATATATATATATATCGTATACGATATTGCGGTGCGGTATACAAGTAAACAGCGGCGCTGAATACTAACCACTAATATAGTATACTAAGTATACTATACTATACTACACTGTATACTTAGTACGATATGTAGCGAGATGTAGCCGCTGATACTAACTTATCCTTCTCGGCCGCAGATCTTCTCCATTGCCGATGACGTCATTCTATAAATAGAATAGAAATATAGTCGGTGGCGGCAAATTTAAACTCGCCGTTCGTATGCGTGTACGAGTCCGCACAGTGTGACGCATGCCCGTACCTAAGTACGTACGTATACCACTATAAGTAAGCAATATTTTTAACGTGCCGGATTATACGATACCTGTGCAGAACGGTTACTATAAGTATGTTTTAACACATCATCGTAATCGAATTAATAATAAAATATAATATACATATATATATATATATATATATATATAATATAATATATATATATATATATATATATATATTATATTATATATATATATATATATATTTAATGATACTCTGTATATCACACATATACGTGGCTATTTCATGCCTTTTTGCTACATGCGATATAAGTGTTATACACGTTACGTTCGCAACATGCCGCCACGTATGCTATACCGGCCATACACAGATAACAGGCAAGCGCCATAGCAATAGATAATAAGTAATAATACGCGGTCGTGAGGCCACACTCGAGATTATTCGCGCGAATTTGTGAATATTCGCGTTTTGTCTAGATGTAGAAACTATAGTTATATAGCTCTATATATATAATATGTAATATATCTATAATATGTATATATATAGTATATATTATATCTTCTATAGCTAAATATATGTAATATGTATACAGAACATATATGATCTATAAAACCGCGATTATGCGTGCATATTGGAAAGTGTGGCATTGCTTTAAGGGGTTAGCAGATAGGTTAGCAGATAGCGGATAGGTTAACGAAAAGATATACACGATAGAATTATATCTCTTGGAATTATATATATATATATATATATTAGGTTGGCTAATACGTCAGACACAAAATCAGTAGGACGCGGGCTCGAGCCTCATCGGACCAATAAAATGGGTCTTAAAATAATATTTATAAGTTATCTTATATAATTTATACATAAATGATCGGTTTTCATTGAAATAATGGAAAAAAAGCCAAATAGTGTAAAGTAATAATGAAAACTGCATCTAAATTCATGATTGGGATGAAATGAATCATAAAAATACAGTAACAATATATTTGTATTCAAAATTATTTGATTATATCATACATTGAGATAGTTGTGACTTTTATAATTCAAGTAAATATTGAATGATTATTCTGAGATAAATTAATTTGAAAAATAGTACAATATCATTATTATTTCGTATACATTATTGTATATATATATATATATATATATATGTTATGTCATGTGGTATGAGTAGGTTGTGAGTATTAACGAGTTTGTATTATTATGTAGGTCAGCGAGCTCGTAATGAATAAGCGATATACTTGTGGGTATGAATCGTATATAGATAATTATTATATAACGTCGATGGATATAGCAGTGGCTGAGCTAGCTCTACACCAATCAGTGGATAACTGAATCGTAATTGTATTAGCGAATAATAATCGTGTAGACACGCCCACAAAAAGACCGAGCCTACAAGTAGGCCCTACATGTATCTCGGATTTTTTCCACTCGATCGTCGTTCGAACGTGTCGACCACATGTACATTGTACATATCATTTTAATAAAGATACCTGTAACTTATACAAATCTTGTCTTGTCTAATTTAATAATTAACGTAGAATAGAATAGTGCAGTACACAACACACACATATATATATATATTATACAATAATACTAAACATAATATTATAATATTATAATAATTATTAATAAACGATTATTTACAAAATATAAATTATTGTTATAATTATTTCTTAATACACACTTATATAAAAAACTACTTTTATATCCTTATAAACTACATTTTAACTCGACATATTCAAATAATATAATTAATATATAATAAAATCCGAATTAATGAAAAAATGAAAAAATCCCGTAAAATATATATAATATCACGTAAAAGAGTTAACCCATTCATGCATGACTTACTGTTAGTTGCGAGGTCGTGCAGCAGCAGCAGAATACCAGCAAAAGAGCGTACATATAGCATATAGATGAAGAAGCCGATAGAGATCGCGACATGGAGAAGGAGGAGGAGGAGGAGGAGCTCGACATGTCGTACGTAGGAGACCTAACCGAGGATTCGTTGTAACCAGCGCTTACGTCTCTGTTATATCGCCTGTCACCGCGCACACGTCACGTGACACACGTGACACCACGTGACGACGACGGCGTGTGGCGGGCGAGTGACGTAACGCACGTGACCGATACGCACCAATAGGCGATCGAGTGAGTGCGGGCGTCGTTATTTGACTAATATGTGGGTTGATTTACACCCTGAACGAGCAAGAAACGCGATATTTTATTTATTATTTAATATAATTTTATTTAATATACTATCGATGTATTTTTGATGCTATTGATTATTATTTAATTGATTAATACTTTTAACACCTTCGCAAGTTTATATGTAAAAGAAAGGAAAAAGTACACATGCATAGAACACTCTACGATATACGATCTATCGTATACGATATATCTAATATATGTATTTTGACGACCTAATTATTAGTTTAATCTGTGATTTGAAACTTTATATGTATACATTTATAATTTGAAAACAATATGGGCAAATTACTTTTGTTTTTCTATTTGTTAAATTATGAAGTAGGTACCTAATGCGCTGTAACAATTTAATTATTATAAAAACAAATAAAATAAAAACATTAATTTTGTAAATATAAATGCTATCTACACATTATGAATATTTTAATAAGACATCTGCCATAATAATATAGTTACGCTGTAGAGTAATATTAAGCAAGATCAAAATACTGAGAAAATCAGGTTTAAAGTTTAGTGTATAGTATATAGGTATACGTACATATATATATTCGGTTATATTTTATTGTTCTTTTTTTCTTATTTTATGTATTGTTCATTTGCGTACAATACGAGGAGTGTTTCTTAATTAGTTTGTGCGACTATTACATAAAATCATCATAATCCTGTATTTCATCACCTATATATATATATATATATATAACTTAAGATGTATATTTAATTAATATCAATATTTAAATAATGAAATTTAATATTTGATATGATTGCACAATCTACGTATCAGAAGCAATTAATGATTTATCTACATTATGTATATATTATATTTATATCCATATTTGTTATATATATATATATATATATATATATATATATATATATATATATATATATATATGTCATATGAGATATAAGTATATAATTAAACTCAGGGTAACATAATTATTAATTATTATTATTACTAGTACAAGTAATCAAATCGTTCCTAAAAATGTACATACATATATACATATATGTATATATAAGATATATAAATAATAAAATATAAATAATAAAAAATATTATATATATATATTATAATTCTAGTTAGAAAACAATATATGATTCCCTCCATAATTTCCTGATCATATACTTTGTTAAGGGGGTATCCCACTACGAGATTTTCTGGCAACTTGCCGGAAATATTGTAACTTTAAACCATTTTCTATCATGTTGTAATGGGATACCCCTTATAAAGTTATTATATTTCAGGCAATTTTCCGGAAAGTAAGGGGGTTTCTCATTAAAATTGTAGTTAACTTGATAGATCATCGTTTTAAAGTTAAAATATTTCCGGCAAGTTGCCTGTAATACTTGTAGTGGGATACCTTTATACAGTATATTAGTTTTTCTTTACAATTGATAATACATTCGATACATTCCCAAATCTCCCCCAAATTATATACAAACCTATATAATTTTTAATTAAAAATATTGCTTACATTAGTGTAAGATAATTATCTAACTCTTCTTCTTCATTGTCACTAATACGAAATAGTAATAGTATCACAATTGTGCAATTGTATTACTACAATTGTATGTAGCCTCATACGTTATATGGTGCATACTGCATAACTTACTTGCTTACTTAGTTACTGCATAACTTAAGTTATAACATAAGTATAATAACATATGTTAAGTATATAACATAACTTAAGTAATTACTTATTACCGGTTATATCAATTAAATAAAATTTACAATTATTTACATTCCAAGAATAAAATCTCTTAATCCATCTTTATTTGCAAATTACGGACCAATCTATCTATATTTTTAGAGATTCTAGAATAGATTATCCACAATCAATTAATGGTATATTGTGAACATTCTTGACCACAAACCGAATGTTTCTGGAAAGTGAATATATACACATATAATGAATAGCACTGAAGCTACTTAAAGGGGGTTATATCTCACTACAAGTTGGCAACTTACCGCAAATATTGTAACTTAAAACGATTTACTAACAAGTTAACTACAATTGTAGTGGGATACCCCCTTACTTTCTGGAAACTTGCCTGAAAAATAGTAACTTTATAGGGGTATTACAACTTGATAGAAAATGGTTTAAAGTTACAGTATTTCCAGTAAGTTGCCGAAAATACTTGTAGTGAGATACATTTACTAGAACTATCCCTTTACTACAACTCCATAACGATGTACACTCTTTTAACTCGACTCTTAATCTGGGTTATCATATGCATATTTAGCCTTTTATAACTATAGTTCTATACGAATATTCAGTGTATCAGATATAGAAGAATCGTCAATAAATATATAGTATAATATTTTAAACATGACATTATAATTTTTCACCATACCAAATAACTATATAACTAAATTTAAATCATTCTTATTTTGTTACTATATGAATATAATATGAATTTAAACACCTACACAACAGGCTATTATAATTAATATGATACTTCACCTTAGTGGTTCAATAGCCGTACTTTTACTTTAAGCGATAAGCTGCGTTCACATATAGCGATTTTGCTTGCAAAATCGTCGAGACAGAATTTTGCAAACTATTTTGCAGCAAAATACACAGCAAAATCGCAGCGATTTCGCCGGAGTGTTCACACCTAGCAAACATTTTCGTCTACGATTTTGTCGAACTTTGAACTTTGAACGTTACACTTGCGATAATACAATTATTTATTATTTCAATTATAAATTTATTTTATTATTATAAAATTTGAAATACATAATTTGTTACGTTTATACTTAAAGATAATAGTTGTATAAATATAACATGAACTTTTCTTTAAATTATAATGCATTTCATAAGTATAAGTATTACTCAAATTATAATAATAATAATGTTAATAATAGAAAAATTATAGCAAAATATTTATTAAGTGAATATTTTAATATAAAAAGAAATATAAGACATCCAGTGCTATTTCCTGCAACAGCTTGTTTTTAATTATTTTATTATAGTAGTCCCGATTCGCGGGATCCCATAAACATATGTGACTCTCGTAAAACAAGATTATATTTGATACTTTATTAATTTCTTCCGATATTTTTAATAATGCTTATTTATTGTTTATCAATAATTATAGAAAAGTCTTTGCGTTTGGACAAAATTTTGCACATATAGCAAACATGTTTGCTATTCATTTTGCTGCAAAGTTGCTGCGATTTTGCAGTGATTTTGCACGTGAATGTTTTTTGCTGCAAATTTTGCCGTGGTGTTCACACCTGGCGATTTTGTTCGTCGTGATTTTTGCTGCAAAGTTGCTGCGATTTTGCAGCAAAGTTGCTATATGTGAACGCAGCTTTACAGGGATTTACACTATACGTATAATGTTTGCGGTGTCAAAGTCTTGCCGTGTGAAACTTGCTTTCCGAAATTGCGCACAACGATACGCAGATTTCAAGATAATCCAGTATATATGCGTATTCAACTGAAACAACTGAAGATCATTCCTATAGGTTATAACTCACTCGGCACTAAACACACTTCTGCATGCAACATCCATGCTTTATAGCAGTTCATTCACACGGAGATGTCCTTCCTCACACTTCATCCCGCCTAAACTAATAAGACAGGCGGCAGGCGTATCGGTGCGGGTGGGGTTTCGCTCTATAGAGCTATAGTATACTATTACCTAAACTACATCGCCATATTAAACTCCCAATACTTGTATACACATATTTTAACATATAACTTAAGTTACACCTCTCTGCGTATACTTTATTATACAACTGGTCCACCCCAATTCGTTTTACTCTATTACCAATGTCCCCACTCTCCCCGAGAGATGTCCTTACTGCATCACCACATCAACACACGTTAACATGTTTACGTGTGTTGATGTTTTAGTCCTCGCTAGAGGTATCAACATATAATTAAAATGTGTTTAAATAAATATAATATGACACAAAAATAAACAGAGAGACACACACACATAAACACACACATATATATATATATATATATATATATATATATATATATATATATATATATTGAAATATGGTTTCGTGCATGTCCATCGTACATTGTACGAGCAGGTTAGTTATAATCATTGTTAGTGCACTTGTATGACGTACAAGTGCACTAACAAATATATGCATTTATGTTTCCTGATTTAAACTTACGCCAGACATGCGTGTATATATACACATATATTAGGTATGTTAATAATAATCATGCTTCATTTTTATTTTATGACATAGTTGATATTTTATGACTTTCTAAATATAGAATAATATGCTACTAAATATAATATTATATGATGTTTTTTATTTGTTTGTATGGGAAATTATTTTTTATTTTTATATAATTACATACTGTACATATTTTATTTATGGAGCATTTTTAAATAGACAATTGATATATGCATATCAAAGACTCACGTATAAATTCTATATATATATATAATTAAAAATAAAACGAATGAATAACATTATTACATAACACATGCATGACGTCATCGTTGATGTGTAATGTGTGATATAACTCGGATAATATTAGAATTTATAAAATAAATATATACATGCTTAATTAATATTAATAATGCTATTCAAGGAATAGGTATACAGGGTACGTGGTTTACAATGCATGACGTATCCTGTATATTTGTACACATATACACTGTACATACTAATATGATATCGTATTTTATTTTTTTAAATATCGATTATATTTATTATTATATGAATATATTATAATAATGTTAATAATACCAGGGAGATCCCTGATAATACTAATTATGTATGTTATTGGTATTATGATTTTAAATTAAAGTTCTACATGATATGTACCAAATTAATAAACGTGATCTATATTTTGTTATTTTTGTTATTTTGTTATTTTTATTTGGTGGAGTCCTTTCATCCCATCCAGGAACTTAGATGAAGTTTTCACTTATAACCATATATGGCTCTAATATCCCTTCGAAGCCGCTCTCATGTTAGGTCATCCATGGTTTTAACGAGAGCCGATCATTTATTTATACACAATTATATAAGATCACTTCTAAATAATATTTTAAGACCCATTTTATAAAATTAATTAATGGTCCGGACGAGGGTCGAACCCGTGTCCCACTGCTTGTGTGTCTGACGCTTTAGCCACTGAGCCACACAGGCAGTTTACTTTTATATAATGATGTATATACACATACATTTATTAATGTATATATATATATATATACATCAACGTATTATTATGATTCATATTTAAATTATATTCCAACATGCACTATTAAGTATATTTAATAGTATGTTAATTATATAAATATAATACTCGCGACTGTTTCAATAGTTATACCCGTAATATATCATCTATTGGTTACATATAGTATAATACTAATGAAATAGATTTAAGTCACGCAAGTTTTAAGTATAAAATGTTTATTAGTATATATTATATTTTATCTGTTATAATTTTAAATATATGTATACGATATATTTGTAATAAATTTATATAATAAATAAATATTATAATATACAATATATAATACATATAATATAATATATTTATAATTAATCTACTATTAATTATATAATATTTACAAAATTGATTTTCATATTTATTAAATATGATTTATTATATATTAAAATATGTATACTTGAAAAATATTTATATATATATATATACATATTGTTTGTATTATTAATACTTACTTTTTAAAGTATTACTTATCTTTCCTATATGTTGTCAGTAACCAGGTTTACGGTGGGTACTCTATATAGTTGCCCATCAACATTAAAAGCATATATTAGTTTGATAGTAATTCTATTTAGACTTTTATATCTGAGATATTATCTCGGTGTAAGCTCATAGGCATATCATTGTCGGTGTTTATGTGTAGTTAGTTATATTTCTACTATTCTTACATGTTATGAAGTCCTACATTTTATATGCAATATGATAACATGGTTAGTATTACTAAATATCAACGGCATAATCTGCATATGTGTTTTCACATCTATACTTTCAACATCTAGGATTAATCAGGTCAGACCAATATCGATGTTTTCATCTGCAGATTTCCTAATCACAAAGTTATGGTATATATTTATTATATATATATATATATATATATATATATATATATATATATATATATATATATATATTTGTTTAGTATTTTACTGGGCCCCTCACAGTTATTTGAAACATGTATTGTCCTGGGCCTCTTGATGAGTCCAGTTGTATCGTATATCATTATATAAGAGTCTCATACAATCTTATAATAATGCATATGCTATGATATAATGCTATGATTCCGAATAAAGGTGCATCTCTATCAGGTGAACGAATATAGTGAGTGCATTTACTGTATCAGTGGGTATGCTGCATGCGATTACTATATCTATCATTCGTACATGTATCGAGTCGAATCATTTATAAAATCAATGAATACGAGAGTAGGTATATTTTTATATTATATCCCATACGGATGGTGACAATATTACCTCTATTTGACCTATAGGTCATATATGTTTGCAAAAAACTTTTTTGATTATTTATTGGTAACTGATTTACTTCAGGTGTTAATATGTTAAGATAATCATGTTATATATCTCCGCAGATATTGATTATACGCGAGTTTCATCAGTAGTTCATGATGAATAAAATATTTACTTTGTGTGTGTAAATGAATCGTGTAACCTTCTGCCAACGTACTATGGATCAACAGAATATACGCTATGGTAATAACTGAACTGGATTTCTCTCCTAATTTCCTTTCTTCGGGTGGTATTTCACCAATATCAAATGCTTTTCTATTTTGTATTTTTGTTAGTAACGTTTTGTAATTAATCAACATTAAATAATACTTTTTAATATTCATCTTACTGATTGAAAATCGTACTATTACTTCTTTATTAGAAATGGGTAGTTTACCAAGCAGTTCCTGGAATAGTTATTATTATTATTATTATCAGATTTAGGTTTGCACCAGGGTTTTTGTAGAAGCTAAAGCTTATCGAGACAATTACCCTTAATTTTAAAGCAAGTTCAAAAAAAAACTAAATAAATAAAATATTATAAAATATTAGATGACTTCCTGTTTACATAGATACAATACAATGAATAAAATAGAAAAATAATATAAATTGTTTGAACTTGCCATAAAATTATGTAATCATCATTTAATTATTTATAAATAAATAACTAAAATAAATAATAAGTACTATAAAATAATACACTAAACAAAAATATAGATGTATTAGTATAAAAGAAGAAAAAAATGAAGTAAAATGAAGTAAAACTGAATAAAACTGAATAAAACATAACAAAAAGAATATCTAGAAAGATGGTAAGAACTGTATGTAACATTTTTTTTTTTTTTTTTTTTTTTTTTTTTTTTTTTTTCAGTAAATAAGTTTTAGGAATTTTTTTGTAATACTTTATAATAATGTAAATAATGTAAAATATTTGTTCAAACTGAAATGTTAGTTTAATTACTAATTTTTATATAAGTGTCAATAAAGAGAAATAAAACAAAGAAGTATAATCAAGTATACAAGAAAAAAGATTCAATACAAAATGTTTATGTAATTAAAAATAAAGTCAAATAATATTATTAGTCAGAGGGAAATAAAAAATACTAAAGAAAATACTAAAGAAAAAAGAAATACCTAACAGTTTTTTTTAATTTTATTATTTTTATATAAACGTCAATTAAAAAGAAAGAAAACATGAAAGTAAATTCAAATATAAAATGCAAAAATTCAGTAAAATAATATTATTAATGTCGGGGAAATAAAATATTGTAAAGTAAAACACTCAAAAGTATTAATTTTTTTTTAATTTTTACATAAACGTCAATAAATTAAAATAAGAATAAAATGTGGATCTTAGTATATAATACAATATTAGATAAAAGACATGATAAAAGATATAAAATTAGAAAAATGAGATTTAGATTATAAGTATACTGAGTAAGAAGATAACAAATGTGTATACATACGTTTCCTGAATAATTTATAATTTGAAATATTTTTTAAAATATTATCAATCTTATTCCAGGTAATTGGTCTATATTAATGTTCTTCTGCATAGTTCTTTTTTGAAATTAATAATTGAGAAATTATTTATGCTACTAGTGTTGTGAGATGATGAAGTTACAGAAAAAAATGCATTTGTTATAACAGGATGAAGATCATTGAAAATTTTAAACATAAATTCACATGTACTTATATATGTAATTTCATTTATTTTTAATAAAGAATTATCAATAAATAGTCCATTAGTATGATGTAAAAAATGTTTTTTACATATAATTCTTATCATTCGCTTTTGAAGAATATATATGCATGATACATTAGATTTATATGTATTTCCCTAAAATATGTTACAATACTTTATATGAGGCAAGAATATGGAATTATATATATGAAGTAATGCTTTTTTATTTATAAATTTGGAAATAATGTTGGTAATCCATATGATTTTTTTTAGTTTTGATTTTAAAAACAAGATATGTTGTTTCCAGTTTAATATATCGTCTATAATTACGCCTAAAAATTTATAAAATGTAACTCTTTCAATATTTCTGTTATTTAAATTTATATTTATAATAGTTCTTGAATTAATAGACATAAAGCAAGTTTTATTTAAATTTAATGATAACCTATTATATATTAACCATTTATTAATATTTTTTAATTCAGTTTGACAAATATAATTAAGTAATTCGGCTGATGTATTTTCAAATATAAAGTAGTATCATCTGCGAACATGGTAAACTTACATAAAGAAGATGATTTTGTAATATCATTAATATAAATTAAAAATAAAATGGGTCCTAGGATGGTGCCTTGGGGTACACCCGTTATGACTTTTAGTTTATCTGAAATTACATCATTATATATACACTGTTGATATCTATTTGTTAAATAGCTCATTATCCAGTTAAGTGCAATGCCTCGTACTCCAATATTTTTTAATTTAAAAAGTAATATTCTGTGATTAACTGTGTCAAATGCTTTTTTTAAATCAATAAAGATTATAGCGCCAACATTGTTATTATTAAAACAGGTACTGATTTGTGACTGGAGGTTAAATATTGCATGTGATGTACTGTATCCTTTCCTAAAACCAAATTGAGAAGGACTGTATTCCTCGATAACTCCCTAATATGGTAATAATCGTATAGGCGTGCGTTCCACGCTCCCTATAAGAACTCCCGGGTTTCTACACTCGGCAGTCAGCACACCACACTCCTTGATCCACTATCTCCCATATTCCCGTTTCTGCATAACTAATAAACCTTAACCTTGAACCTGGTGTTATCCATACATACATATCTATATACTCATATCCATTAGCAGTACACACACAGATATACAACATGGTGGCAGTTGTGTTGTATATCTGTGTGTGTACTGCTAATGGGTATGAGTATATAGATATGTATGTATGGATAACACCAGGTTCAAGGTTAAGGTTTATTCGTTAACTGGCCTGGCATAGGACAGGATATCACACGGACTGTCGCCAGCTGCAGAGCCTTCCAGGAGAACCAGCCTCGTCAGAGAAAAGAACCACTGATGCCGATTGACCCGCCTTCTCGCCCATGGCAGAACGTCGGGACGGATCTATTCTACTACAAGGAGAAAACCTACTTAATCATCTGCGACTACTATTCAAAGTTTCCATTCATCTATTTAATGCCAAACCCCGTTACTAGCCGTGCGATCATCGAACGACTAAAGACTCTGTTCTCAGAATACGGCATCCCTGACAAGCTGATTAGTGATAATGGCGGTCACTATTCGTCAGAGGCCTTTAAGACCTTCACCCTACAGTGGGACTTCATCCATCTCAACAGCAGCCCATACCACCCGCAGTGTAACGGATTCGCTGAGCGCATGATACAAACCGTGAAAGACCGTATGAAGAAATCGACAGACGTACCGAAAGCCCTACTGCTCCTCCGAGCCACGCCTGTCCGAGGTTCCGATAAAAGCCCCGCCGAGCTGCTCTTCAATCGAAAGATTTCGACCACACTCCCCAGCGTATACGATACGCACCAACCGCACGTAGACTTGCTAGAGAGAAACAGCGAAGTAGCCAAAGGCTACCACGACACACCAAACCCGAAACCACTCCCCCCTCTCGCGGAAGACTCCAACGTTCTATACCGCGATCCGATAACCCGCACGTGGAAACTGGCGACCATCACACAATGTGGCCCACAGCCTCGCAGTTACAACCTTCGTACTGCAACCGGAACACATATTCGTCGTAACCGCCGCGACATCCGCCCCGTACCTCCCGATACACTACCGTGTACGCAACACGTTACACACGCGGAACACCCGTTGGACACGCCCCCCGTAATACGACGTTCCACACGTGTTCGACATCCACCCGACCGCCTAGGTATTGCCTCTTGAGTTTTGTTTAAACAAAGAGGGATGTTATATATATTGCTTTTTTATATAATTTACTTTACAATATTTTATTTCCCCGACATTAATAATATTATTTTACTGAATTTTTGCATTTTATATTTGAATTTACTTTCATGTTTTCTTTCTTTTTAATTTACTTTCAAACTAAAAAATATAGGTATACATGGAATTTCTTTAAAATGGATTACAAATTATTTTTCTAATAGATATCAGACTGTTAACTTTAAAAACTATTTATCTGATAAAAATTAGAGTTAAAAGTGGTGTTCCACAAGGAACAATTTTAGGTCCTATTTGTTTTCTTATTTATATTAATGATTTAATATGTTCACCTTCAATATGAAATTTTACTATGTTTGCTGATACTACTACTTTGTATTTTGATGATTGTGATCAATTATCTATAGATTCAATAATACAAAATAATTATTAAATATAAATAAATAGTTTATTTCAAATAGACTTACTTTAAACATTAATAAAACCTGTAATAAATGATCCCACATTAAGATCTCAATAAATAATATTAATTTAACTAGAGTTAAATCTACAGAATTTTTAGATATAATCATTGATCAGAATTTAGACTGGAAACTGCACATATTATATCTAAAAAATAAATAAAAAATAATAATTTGGATAACTAATATAATTTCGAAATTTGTAAACCAAATGGCCTTACTTACCTTTAATGTATATAATTCAATTTTTTACCACATATTAATTATTGTATAATATTATGGGGTAATACTTATAAGACTAACACATTGTACATCAATATTTTACAAACTATAATTATTCGTATTATATATAATAAACCTTATCTATATAATACTAAGGATTTATATAAATGAATTAGTATATTACCTTTCAATGACATAGTAAAATATAATACTTGCGAATTCGTGTTTAAAGTATATAGTGTCCTAATAATGTCCAACGTGAAATAATAATTATTATTAATTATTATAATCAATCATTTTAGTTATCCAATACATATATAAATAACTTTAATATTCCTTTATCAAAATTAAATATATGTTCACATTTTCTTATAATTATTGGTCCCTATTTATGGAATTCACTCTGTGATTCTTAAAAAAAATATAATATAATATAAAATTATAATATTATTCTCTTATATCAAAGATTGATTACAATAATTTCAAAGTTTATTTTTTCCGACTTAAATAAAATTAGTCATTACTTTTATAAATTATAATATTATTCTCTTATATCAAAGATTGATTACAATAATTTCAAAGTTTATTTTTTCCGACTTAAATAAAATTAGTCATTACTTTTACATTTATTACTTTCTGACATAATATAAAATTATAAATACGTATATTATTAATTATAAAATATCAGTATTAGGTAAATACATATTAGGTAAATAAAATACCTATATGTATAAGATTTGCATACTTATTATTAAAGTTTATATACCTACGTATATAAGTCTACTACACTTATATTTTATTCGTGTATTTTTATAGACATTGTATGACAATAAAGAATGTAGCAACAGTTTTTGAAGATTCAACGGAATTTTCTGCCAGATTTATGGAATGAGTAATGCAGGGAATTCATATTGTCAATAGACTATGCTTTCTTATGATATCTTACATATGCATTACATTGTAATATTTTATATAAATATATTATATTTTACAAACAAAATTCGAATATAACATTAGCTAAATCTTGACCTGTGTGAGCATACAACTATACGAACTATACGAACACCAATACTATTTAAATAAACATATATTCCTAGATATATCTGGAGGTGATTGTTAACTTTTCTACATATGAAATATCTGGAGTTGAGTTAACTGATATAGGCTGATATAACCTACTGTAATATTTTGAATTGTATATTTCTATAATAATTGTAGTTATAACCCTTTACCCAAGTAAGCCAATAATATCATCGCTTAAATGATTAATTCATATTTCCAGTTCGTATAATAATATATATATTTAATTGAATTGAATTGAATTGGAAGTTTATTTAGACACATAAATAAATAATAAATGATCTCTCAAGAGTGTATATAGATATACAAATAATATAAGTAGCTACTGTACCTAGGCAATACAATAAATACCGTTAAAATAATTAAAAATAAAATAAAATAAACCGGAACGAAATTAATAAATAAATATAAATATTACTTGTTGCCACCTGAGATCGATCCTTGGATTATTTAATGAATATCTTGTGGGATTATATTGATCTAATAGAGGGTGGGAATGAATTCCGTAGCTCAGGAACAATATAACTCATGGCCCGAGTATTTATTTTTGATGGACGGAGAATAGAGGTAGATAGAAGATGAGTTGCATGGTTTCTAAGAGATGGAAGGGAAGATATTTGTACTAGAGAAGCAAACATATAGGAGGGACATTTAAAGAGTAGGGTATATTTAGAAATTCACAATATATAGTATGTGATAAGAGGATATTGTTATATTGGAACAATGGAGGTAAGTAATGGTATGAAGTAGTATAGGAATGGTTTCGTATAAATGTACGTATATCTGGTCTCATATGAAATGAAATGAAAATAGCGTATTGAGTTCAAAATGTAAATACAATTTAGAAAATACAATTTCTGCTCAAAGGAGAGTATCATAGATTATCTCGTAATCTATACTCACAAAGAGGGTACTCACAAACATTGTTAATAAATAAAATTACGAATAATAAAACGAAAAAAAATAAACTTTAACATTATAGAAACAATACAAATAGTAAATAAATATATAGTATAATTAGCTAATATGAATAATAAAGTTAAAATAATGAGTTATAATAATGAAACAAATTAATAAACTAATAATTAACTTAATATTTGTTTAAATATTCGAATTTTATATATTTTTTAAATGAATTATATTTTAGATTTGTAAAATGATTGTTTAAATTATCCCAAAGTTCAATACCATACGTTAATTGTGTGTAATACTTGTACTATTTGTTTTATATTTATATATTATATAAGTGCATTTATTTATTATATTGTCATAATTTATTTTGTATTTAAATTTAAGTAATAGAGTTTAGAATTCTTCCAATATTTCAATATTTCATATATAGGTACTAGATTAAAAGTATATTACGAAATTATATTTTAATTTTATATTATAATATTTAAACGTCGCCATTTCTTTTTTATATTTAACTAAACCTTTATTTTTCATTTCTCTAAACCGTACATATTATATACAAATATAACATTCTTATATGATGTAATACTACTAATGTATAGAAATATATATAGTTATAAATTTACAAATATGTTGATTATTCGCTCATCTTTTAAATAATTATCTATAATTATATTTGCCAGCTTCTATCATAATATTTATAATTTATTTGATATTCAGATTATAACTCGCCTATATATTACTAAATTGCCTATAACTTATTATCGATATTAGTATTTGTAGTTTAATAGTTTTAATATTGTATTTGCCACCGTATTTATATAAGGATGTTGAATGGTTTTTTTTTATAGAATTGTCTATAAATATATATTTAAGTTACTATATTGTATGCCTAATCGTTTATTTTTATATTTAAATACGTATATTTACTAACCTGTCTACGCTAGTATATAACGATACCCATTCCTATCATTTATATCTATACTTCATATTCAGACATCGGTTAATAGAAGATAGCCATACACAATATAATGTAATACATTGTATTATTTAAACTTGCACGTGAGGCTGGGTTATAGTAGTTGCTACTACAAATTATAATCAATAATTATTGCATTAATAGGTTAACTATAGTTTTTATAATTATACTATAGTATTGTTACTAGGTACCTACTACTATAGTAATACAATTTTATAGAATTTTTAGTAAAAGTAATACTAGATAGATAATAGAAGATATACTATACAATGGATCACCTCAGAGATACACGATTAAACAAGCTTAATTATACATAATTATAAATCACAAATATCACACACATTTTAAATTTTAAATAATAAATACTTAAAATAGTTTTCGCTTTGTGTAGATAAAATAACATGATATTTCATTTGAACTAAGGTTAACACTTTATATACACATCACGTATGTATGTATAAGGTAGATAGGTAGGTAGGTTGGTAAGGTAGGTAGGCCTATGTGTAATATGATATCGTTATTAATGCTAGTTCAAGAGAAACAGTTTCCTATCATGATTAACATGTCTATTATTATTCTTAGATTAGAAAAAAGTAGATACAAATAATTATGATGATTATATTATCTCAAAATAAATTTTATTTTAAATCGATATTTAAAATCTAGCTACTAAATAAATGAATTCGTTAATATTCACTAAAATAGTGGTATATATAATATATTTATTCATATGACTAATATATATTATACAATTATAAAGACTAAATTTATAGGAAATTAGAAAAAGTGAAAAAATGTTATTTACTGGTTTTCAAAACATATATATCAACATCATAATATAAATATAAGTAGATTGAATAATAGGATATAATATAATATAATAGAATAGAATAGAATAGTCATTTATTTAGTGTACTAATTTTGCTTATTTTCTTTTTTCCTTTCTTTATGTATTCATTTTCTTTTTGTTTTCTTCATAAATTCGCTACTAACAAGTTTCTCACTAACACTGAGTCTGTGTATGTAGGTCTGGATACATGGATACCTCCGGGCTATTTATTTCTATGTTATATTATATATCCTATTATTTATTACTAATATAATTGCTAATTATATCTTATTGATATCGTATACATCTTTAGTCTATGTTAACCCTTTAATATGCAATTAATAATATTTAATTTTTATAACAATACTTAAGTAGGAATATATTATAAAATAAATAATAAACATTACATACTGTATTATTAGATAAATATAGATTTTTATTTATAAATATATCCATCTTAATTGTGTAAATTATTTTTTGATTAATATTTGCCAATAATAATGCATTTAATCTACTATCTAGCATAGTAGACGGCAACTACGTCTTTATTGTTCGTAACTTACTAAATCCACGTTAACATGACACAGAACTTGAGGGGCAAACCAATAAAAGTGTTATCAAATCTATTATGCCGGAAAATATTGTTGAATTTTAGGAGATTGTTCCATCATGTATATGTTTATCCTCGTTAGATGGTATTGAACTTATTGATTGGAAATTCGATCTTTTAATCGTTAATTCTTCATACATTTTTTATTAACATCTGTTTAGTGTAGAAAATTAATAGGATTAATAAGATTAATCTAAAAAAACAAACTTTTTTTTTTCATGAACTATATTATTTGTAATAATGATTCCTTTAATTTATAAGTATATATAAATGATGTTTCCTTAGTATAACATTTGGTTTTAATTTTCATCATTATGGAATCAAACAACTCAGTATATTTTATTCTGTAAATATTAATTATAAAGTATATTAACATATTAATTGACAATATCTAATCACATTCTTATATTAACATAAGATTAATAATGTTATATTATTTTATCTAGATAAGGTACCTTACATAGTCTTTTGAACTTTTATTACTATTCATCTCATACATATTTATAATAATGTATATTATATGTCTTATTATTATTCTCTAAATTAGATATACTTAGAAAATTAAATTAGATATATTTAAAATAAAAATAAATTATTATATTATTTTATTATAAACATTTATTATAAGCTATTTTGTATTTTATAAAATGTTTTATATAATATGTTTATAAAAGTATGTTATTAACTTTGAATTAATATAAAAACTTATATATATAACATATAAAATACTTTTTTTCTATATTTTCAATGAATGTGTGTAAATTATTTCTATCATTATTCTATTTATTTAGAATCATCTTTACTATTATCTGATCCTTTATGTTTATTTATTATTGATTTTTATTATGATTATATATATAATTATAATCATATATGTTTTCAAGTATATTTTTTTAAATGTTACCTTCAATATAATTTGTTGGTATCGTGAAAGCTTTCACCTTCATATCCAAGTTTTCAAATATCAAACTTGAAATATTCATAGAAAAAATAGTTGACTTATTCATATTTTTTAATAATAAATTTGCAATATATTTGTGGTCATTGGTAATATAATCTAATTCTTTATATTATTTCAGTGCATCGATTATACCACTATATTGATCTAGTTTGTTTTAATACATGATTTTCTCATAGTCCATCTTGTTGGGCATAATGGTTTCAATGTCTTTGCTTTATTATTATTAGTATTATATACAATCCAGAATTTGATAGTTTGTTCATATAATAATCCCAAATGATGAACCACTCTCAAAGCTTTTCTTATATTTATATTATTATAGAATAATTATGCTATTTTGTATATAAAGTTAATGGCTGTCTATTCATTATTATAGTCTTTACCCCCATTATATTGACAAGAAATATTAGCTGCACTGTCACATGAATGTCCTCTTAATTTAGAAATGGCCAAGTTAAGATGTTCAAGTTCAAATAACATTAAATTTGCAATATTTTCTAAGTTGTATCCTCAGTCATATTGCATATTCCTATACATATTTCTTTAATTTCTAGTTTTTATGTCAAATAAAGAACCACCAAAATGTCCTGCTCACTTCCTGATATATCTTGAATTCCATCACATTGAATTGAGAAAGTCCCATTAATATCTTTC
The DNA here is from genome assembly GCA_964019155.1 of Osedax fenrisi. Classification (NCBI taxonomy): domain Eukaryota; kingdom Metazoa; phylum Annelida; class Polychaeta; order Sabellida; family Siboglinidae; genus Osedax; species Osedax fenrisi. The sequence goes on along the minus strand of OZ025239.1, from coordinate 91,280,576 downwards.
AATCAAATATTTAATAATTCAGATTTATATAGTTGAATAATTTCATTCTTAATATCACCAGATAACAAGTATCTCTCAGAGATTCTCTCATAAATATTATCATATTTCATGGATGGGGGGGGGGGGCAAATAATACTTAGCCCCCCCCCCCCATATGTTTGGTAACATTATTTAGACAAAATTTGTATTAACAAAGACAATATATTAGATTTAATATATATACAATTTATTAATAGGTACATATTTCCTACATATTTCATGGGGGGGGGCAAAACATACTTACCCCCCCCATATTTTTGAATGGGGGGTCCGATACCACCACCCCCTTCCTACGCCCCTACTCATATTACATAATAGTGTTTAGGGGAAAGTAACCGTATACGGAAAGTATTGTTTTTTTATTAATTTTTTTTTTAGAATTCTCAAGAATATACAAATATATCGATATAGAATTATATAACACTATATTATTAAAAAATAAAGCATTCTAAAATTATATTTATATAATTTCTATATTTGTTATAAAATATTCATTAAGTTATAAGCATATATCTAGAGGTCATATAAGTCCCTAATACGGACACTCTAGATGTCTTAATACGGACAACCTATAACCAAACAGCGCGCAGCGTATGAACTATTATGATTTTCATAAAAATCGCGTGCGGTATAATATTAATATAACTAATAAAGCTAAATCTAAAAATTTTATTATTTAGATACTTAAATTGTATTATTAATTAAAAAAATAATAAAAATAAATAAATTATTAACTAATTAAATTATAATTATAGAATAAATTGTTCATAAAATTAATTATAAATAATGTAATTGTAATTTGTCTGATTGATTTATCAATAATATATAGTTTATCTAGTGGTATATAGGGTGTCCATATTATAACACAAAGTGTCCGTATTCGGACATGGGTACCGAATACGGACACCCCCGTTATCTATGGAAGTAAAAGATTAAATACAATTTTAAAATCACATAATATCTATAATCATATAATATTAATATATTTAATTTTTGAAAAAAAGAATGAGTCATCAAATGTTAAGACCATTTATTATTAAAATGTCCGTATTAGGTTACTTTCCTCTATAAGTTGACGTCATCATTACAATAACTATGTATACATAGTTATTGTAATACATAGTTATTAAAACCTATAGGTTTTAATTTCCGAATAACATTATATAACCGACTACGGACAGTGCCCGAATACGGACACTCTCAGTATCTCAGAAACCATAAATCCTACAAAAAATGTTAATAAATAAAATATTCATTAATATATAAATAGTATAAAAAAGTATTTTTTATTTTAATTATTCAAAATATTGCTGATATATCCAATAAACTGATTTTGTTATTACGTTTTTAAATTTATGAAAAAAATGTCAACTTAAAACCTTTTCAAGAATATACAAATGTATCGATATAAAATATAAAAATATAATAATATATTATTAGAAAATAAAGCATTCTAAAATTATATATATAATTTCTATAGTTGTTATCAAATGTATATCAAATATTCATTAAGTTATAAGCATATATTTATAGGTCATATAAGTCCCTAATACGGACACCCTATAGGTATAATAGACATCTATAAATGTCTTAATACGGACACCCTATAACCAATCAGTTTATATAAAAATAATGAGTCATAAAATGTTAAGACCGTTTATTGTTAAAGTGTCCGTATTATGTTACATTCCCCAACCCATAGGTCCTAACAATAGGGCCTAACTATTAACTTATTAACTCGTATATTAGTTATTTAAACTTTGTAGAAAATAAACTTATATATAACTAATATATAAGTTTATATATTAATTATATATAATTTATATATTATATATTATATATAATAATTATATATACCTACCTTACCAGGTAAATCTTTCTCGGCACTTCATGACACTTTGTTTCCATACATTTCTATTTCCATCACGATTCTTAGTTCGTCAGAGGTGCAGTAGGTATATTCGATAAGTTGTGTGATGTAGAATGTTGGTGGTCGCCCAGGTTTTATTTTTCCATGGGTTGGTTCCCAGAGTAGAACGTCACTGATTAATTCATTTTTGCTACGCCAAGAGTGTACGCTAAATCGCAGTCGTTGTTCTCTTATTGAGGCACTAGGTATATTGTCGTATAAATCTTTGTTTGTCAGGTAGTTTCTCCATGATTTATTCGTAGAATTCTTGTTTATGCGCCTTCAATATGTGTTATAGAGATACAGTTAAAACCATGTGATTGAGCCATATACCAGAACTGATTCAACTGATTCAAGGATATCTACCGTTATTTCGTTTTTCTATGGTTAGTCCAAGGTGTTTATCATTATCAAGTGCTTTCCTCGGTACAAAATCCAGACATATTATGAAGAGGAAAGGGGCACATGTATTTCCTTGAAGTAAACTTGTTGTAATATTGACAAGTTGAGTGCCTCCATCTGGTGATCTGACCATGTAACGGGTATTTATTGATATAGTATCATAATAGCGTTTACTGTATCAGTAGGTATTCCATATGAAGTAAGAATCATTATCATTTTTTCACGATGTATAGAATAACATACTTTAGCAAAGTCTATTAATAATAGTGTTTCTGTTAGATTTGTGATTTTATTCCTTCTAATATTCGCCGGATAGTGAGGATTTGTCATTTCTTGGCCTGCTTTTACGAAATCCATTTTGGTTGTATGGTAATACGTTGTCTATGTCTGGTTTTATCCGATTTAGTAGCATTACGTTGTATATTTTTGCGATATATGTGAGCGTTATCCCTCGATAATTGTTTGCTATGGAGAGGTTTATCTTTTTTTGAAAATGGGAGTATGCAACCTTCGCTCCATCTCTCAATATTATGTTGATCATATACACTATTACAGATATGTAGTAGTATGCTTTAAAGTTGTTTAGTTTCCAGACTTCAGAAGGAATTTCGTATAGTCCACATACTTTTTTATTGTTTATATGCTTGATGGCCGTTGATAGTTCATCTGATGTGAAAAAACCTTTTTGAATATTCAGCTTTTCGTTTATTTGTGATACCTCTGAGCAATTCCTGGAAATGTTTTTGCCATAGTCATATTTATTTTTATTTTTAACATTTTTAATTTGTTCTTGTTCATATGATAGATTTAGTTATTTTGTGCCTTGTTGAAATGAATAATATTGTAGGTCGATGATTGAGAGTATTTACGTTCAGCGGCTTCATGTAGTGGCTTGCGTTTTTTACATATATCATCTGTTTCCCACGGTATGATTTTTTTCATCTTTTGCTTTAGAGGTACCTCTAAAATAATACGTATTATTTTGCAGCTGATTCGTTACCGTTTCAAAGTAGGTATATGATGTATCAGTAGATATGCTAACTGAGGAATTGTGCAGTGCTTCAAATCATTTGTTAACTTCAGTGATAAAATCATTTCTTATTTCTACATTATCCTTTAGATGCGTCCAGTCATATGGTTTAATTATGCTGGTTTTATTTTTGTTAGCCCGGGGAGTTAGACGAAAACGAGCTGTAATAATACGGTGATCTGATGAGACGCTGATAAAGGAATTGAAAGCTGTACAAATTGTTGGCACTATTTTTAATTTTTTGTTTATGAGGACATAGTCAAGTTGTGATAAATAATCATTTGATGATTTTGTGTCCATAACTTTGTAAACAAATTCTGATAGTGCGTATTTAGAATGAGTAGGTTATTTTCAGTTTTGAAATATTTAGCATATTACCTTTTCTATTAATTTCATTGTGATAAGAAAATATGAATCTATCAAGTTTCCCAGGTGTGCATTGAAATCATCACTTATTATCACTTCAGTATTTTTCTTACGAAATATGATAAATATAGTAAAAACTTTCAACTTCTTGTTTTTCGCTAACATTTGTCGGGCTATAGTACGAGATTATTGTATTTACCGGGTTTCCCTGAAATATGGCTATTATTATTATTAGTGATATCTTGTCAACGTTTAGAAAAGATTGATATGCCTTTGTATTAATAAGTAATCCTATACAGTCGATTGAAGCGTTTATGCTATTTTTCCAGGCAGTGCAGGTAATAAGTTTCCAATTTCCATACGTTTGTTCCTTTATGAATATATATTCATGAATGAATCTGTGTTCTTGTATGCATATAATATCTTGATTTATGGCTTATGCGGATGCTATTATAATAGTTCTGGAAGTATACCAATTCTTTTTTGAAGAGTACGAGAATTTAAAGTTTAGATGTTAATATCTATTTTTCCTATAAGTAGTTTTTTTCGTCTTATTCTCAGTAGTTTATTTTTCGACTACAGCCTGAGCTGGTTCTGTAGGACGCGATCCTTGTGCCGCGTGACAATCTATGCGGGATGACATTTGGTGTTGGTGTATTATGTTTTGCTTTCAATAGCTAGTTGAAACGTGCTTTCAATAGCTAGTTGAAACGTGCTTTCAATAGCTAGTTGAAACGTGTGGTCGCCACTACATACATGAGTACACTATTTCAAAGTTGATGTGCCACGCCGAACACTTACCTCTCATTTTAGCCGGTATTCGACTAATCACATCCAAAACCCTGCTAACAATGCCTTCACGTAACCCTGCTAGGGTGGCTAACAGGTACTACCTGCCTTGCTAAGGGGTAACCAGGATTTTGTCGGGCACCGCTTATTGGTTATTCGTAGCTAACCATTATATCTAATGGCTGTTCCCCTTCCGCAACCTGGGTAGCCGGTGGATGGGAGTTATCATCACCACATCACCACATCAATTCATCACTTATCGCTTCGGATATAGATGAAGAAATGTAGGCCGAGGATCCTACGGAAACTGAGCTCTACACGAGTGATGATATTCCACAAATATATATATATATATATATATATATATATATATATATATATTTCCTGTACGAGCGAAGGACCCTATGCTAGTGCTTAATAAACCGAACATCATCATCATCATCATATATATATATATGTGAATTTATATAATTCGATTGGTATACTCTCTGATATGTATTTAAGTATACATCCCGTGTGTATTTGTACATGTGAATTTCACCTTTTTACGCGAAGTTACGTGCACTTTACCGGAGAGAGGTAGCGATATCATCACTGAACTGTGATTCGCTGTTCGATGCGTCACGATCGCCTAGAAGTATAGCGCGTGTATACATCGCCACGTAAATAGACAGTGTACAATACCGATACAGGACATATGTCCTTTCACAAACACACGCCACTCTTCAATAATTGAAAATATAGTCCCGTGAAATTTATTATTCTATAAATAAATATAGTATGTTGACGGTTTCGAATATAACATTATCCTATACAGAAAATAGCATTTACAACTATTTAGGTTTAGTATATAATTATATTTATATTAATAATTATTTTATAATTATGTAATTTATATATATTAGTATTATTTATTGAGTTATATTATGTATTATTATTATTTGTAATTATATTTAATGAAATTAAATATATTAATCTAATTATATATATATATATATATATATATATATATATATATATATATATATATAAATCAACACTATAGTGTATAACAATACATAATTAATATTTTAATAATATTAATCAACAATAATATTAAAATCTACTTTAAATTTAATTATTATTATTTATTAAAATAATTTAATATTTTGCTATACTTTTAATTATGGATTTTTTGTATTATTTTATATATATAAAATATTTACTATATATACGTGCGTATATATATTTAGGGACACGGAAGTGTTATTTTAGGAAGTGATATTGTTATTATAGTTTATAGAATTTATAAATAAAAACTTAACAACTTAACAGCCTAAGTAAACTTATATATCACGTCTCATTATTGACCAACAATAAACTTATTTAATAATCATACCGTCCCTTCCACTCTATCTAATACATTGTATTGTTTACTTGTCAATGTATACGTCATATGTAAGTTATATAATAATATTTTATAATGTATTAACGGTATTGGGAATTGGGGTGCCCATTCCCACCCCTATTGCTGCGTTCATATATATATATATATATATATATATATATATATATATATATATATATATATATGTATACTATAATAACCAAAATAGCTGTATTTTTTGTACGACTACATGTGTTTGTATGCAAGGCTTAGTAGACAATGCTGGACTATGGTCTACTTATTTGTTGATTGAGTTATCGCGTGATATCATCATAGTACGCACTGCATACTATTTAATAACTGTCATTGTATCGCGTTTTATCTGTACAACGTGATCAATTTGATTTCACGTTCTAAATGAAGATATTAAACGAAAGTGTGTCACGTGACCAACGCTAGTTATATTTAGAACTTCGAGAATATTCTCAAACGGGGGAAACATATCGCGATGGATAGAGTGATTTTAACTATTTGTCAACGCGATAAATGTGTTATTTTAGAAACTAAATGTGTCATCCTATATTAATATGCTTTGTATTATAGTTGTGTGTTTTATTAATATCCAATATATTTTATTTAATAAATATATATCTATATATATATGTTTATATATAATATTTACATTTCGATATTTATATTTAGTTTAGGTATAATTGTACTAGGTATATATCATATATCATGGTATCAAATAAAAGGTGTATAATGTATAACAAATAAAGAGCTATAACTACATGCATGTGGGTTGGGATGTTATTTATTTAATATTTATAATATTTAGAATATGTATTATATAGGATATTATTTATAATATATATTTATCATATATTATAGTGACATTTTTTAAGTATATAAATATATATATATATATATATATATATATAAGTACTATATAGTAAATATATTTGATATTAAAAAATTCTAAAGTAGGTAATATACTATAATGAAACGGCTTTGGTTTATGATTTTTTTTAGTTTTGATATTTAGTTTGGGTTATGTTTGGATTTTATTTTATATTTATTATATATATAGTATACCTATGGGACACATCATTGTAAGATAAAATCAACTGGAATGAATTAAAATATAATTAAATTACTAAAATAAAAATAAAAATATAAAAAACAGTATCGCAAAATAAACATAACATAATATCGTTTAGTATATTATAGTATGAGTCAAGGGCGTAACCGGATAGTAATCCAGTTAATATATATATATATATATATATATATATATATATAAATAGATTATTATGTAATGTATACATGCATATTTAAACATTACAATAAAATACTAACTAATGCTACTCAAAACGCATAATGCACATATACAATACGGGATTCTATAATTTAATGATTGAAAACCGGTTATGGATTATCTGTAATGTATGTAGATGTGGGCTATAGTGCACTACAGTTAGTTATTCGTTTTGTTATTAACTTAATCGTGTAGTAGGCCGCGTTGACCACAAAGGAGTGAGTCACCGATGTATTTATGACTAATTACACGTATGATGTCGTACGCTTTATCTTAACATTTCATTGCTGGATATAAAATCGAGTTTAGATAATAGGATATATATATATATATATATATATATATAATACATCGATAATGCATGTTTAATGTTCAGCTGCATGGCCTTAGTAAACACAATTAAGGCAATAAAACCGTCATAACCGTATAATTGTATACAATCCATAGCCAAGATGTATTCCGAAACCAATAAGCATACACAATTACTACAACCTATACTCACATAAGTTATAGAAATCCTTCCAACTTTCCAACATGTCTATAACCAAATTCATATATGCGTTATATATTTATTTTACAAGAGTTTTTACGGTGATTTTTATAATTTTTTTATAATTGTATACAATATATAATATGTATTAAACAAAATGCTATGTATATACTTATATATATATACTTCTATATACGTAGTATATACGCATGCTGATGTTTCGTGTAACAATGTCATATGATATCTTCACCCATTCTCCTTGAAAATTCTATTCACTCATTCTCTTTATACATTATTTTCACACATTTTTCTATTCATTGTTTCACGTATATATATATCAGATCAATATTGTATACAAAGATCGCTATAATTATACGTCAAATTGTTTAACTGATCGTTGTAGTATTACATAGAGTTGTTCATACATACTATAACATTTTTATTAATACTTTAACATACAATGTAGTTATATCTATCCAGCAGATATCATAGTAATCTTCGTGTTGTTATGTTGGTGTAGTCCTATATGACTATATCATTCGGGAACTTAGTTATCTAATTAGATGAAGGTGTTACACAAGGTGAAGATGAAGGTGTTATATATAACCAAATGGCTCTAACATTAAGACATGCGAGTTTTAATGAGATCATATAATCTGTATGCACAATTATATGAGAGTACTAAATATTATTACATTAAAACCATGCCTTAACATGAAAGCGGCTTCGAAGGGACATAAGAGCCATGTGGTTATAAGTGAAAACTGCATTTAAGTTCCTGGATGGGATGAAAGGACTCCACCAACATTACAATACGTGTACATATATTTATCAACCATTGGCATAACATGTATTTGGTGATCTATCTTATTCAGGTACATACGTCATACATTTGTATATAGGTATTTAAATGGCGGACATCGAGGACCACGTATCGCGCGCGTATTACGTCATATCAGTTGTGTGCTTACGTAATAATAACCGTATGACGTCATCGAACCCCTCGATGACCGCATCGCGTATTATCGTGCACGGTGTGATGTTCTTTTATGTGATTTAATCCTGTAAATGTACACCGACGTTATTGACGCGAGCGCGCCTATAAACATGCTCAATTTAGCTTATTATATAATTATCATATTATATAATCATGCGTATTACGTATACGGTTATTAATCAGGCGTTTCTATATCACGTGATACACGTGGTGTTCTCAACGTAAAATTAATCAACGTGATTACGTATCAATAATTTTGTATTAATATATCGCATGACGCCTATTCTATTAATAGCATCATTATATAAACTATTTAAATATTAATTTCGTATAACAATAAGATGACGGTGTAGCACAATCATTCTGTCGCATGCCGTATAGGTAGTAGGAAGCATGTTACATTATTATCCGCGCTAATAAAATAGGTCTTACGATAATATTCAGAAGTGATCTTATATAATGTTTTATACGAAATGTTCGCATCTATTTAAACCACGGATACCTTAATATGATAGTGACTTAAAAGGGACAGTATGATAGATATAGTTCCTGGATGGGATGAAAGAACTCTACCTAAATAAAATAATAAAAAATGTATATAACAATAATAATACATATCAGGTTAACTCGCATCGATGTTGTGTGAATATTAATCACTATGATGCATACCTCATATGTGTGATGCATACCTCATATGTGTGATGCATACCTCATATGCGTGATGCATACCTCATATGTGTGATGCATACGACACCAGGACACCTTAATAAACGATAAATCAAAACACAAGATATTTTTTGTTGACTATTTGTTTTATATTGTCCGCCGAACAATATACGGGGCCCTTCACATTTATTTATAACATATATAAGTCTACGACTTCTTGAGGGGTCCAAATGTATCCGCTATTTGTATTGTATTCAATATATATATATGAGATTTCAATGAATAAATATTATTATTATATTATTAATATATTATATTATATTGACAAATATATAATAGTTTATTGACATATGACCGATAATGGTTTGTAAACATGATTAAATGTCGATTAAGCGTTAATATATGAGAAACAATAACACGTAATAGAAATAAAGTGGAATATATTATAATGTGGATGATAACGATGAGAAAATTAAACGAATAGAAACCAAGGTATTAAATAATATATAATAAGTAAGTTAATCGATGGATAATAATAAATACGCCCCCCCTCAAAGAATGACGTACACGTCAATAGGTTTGCTACTACAGTTTGTTTATAGATCAGCATTTGTTTACAACAATAATAATCGGTACCTGAAGCAGCAGACTGATACTGTGACAACTATAGCCGTCAGCGTTACACGATGCAATAGTTATTGCTGTAGTTAATACCGAAACAACTAGCCGTATTGCCAGCCTCGATAACTGTACCTTACTGCACATATCGCTGTATACAGCGATATGTGCAGTAAGGTACAGTTATCGAGGCTGGCAATAGTAAACCTTACTATAGTAAGGTAGTCAGTCACGTGTTCTAATTAGTAGCTATGTAGGTCACCTGTAAACGGTCACGCAATTTTAATGTATATATACTACTGATAGATATTTGTGTATGTTCGTACCTATGTCCTTCGTATGTTTTACATGTCATCGACGAGACGTCACCTTCCCGTGATCCTCTCATTCTTGTCATGTATCAGTAGGCACTCTTTTAATAGACCCGTGTGAATACATTATTAATTTATTATTATGATTTTGTATATGTTTTTGTATATATTATCGTTTTGCTTTGTTTCATTACAATAAACTTGATAGGGGAAAGTAACCGAATACGGACACTCTCGGTATTTCAGAAACCATAAATCATACAACAAAATGTTTAATTAATAAATTATTCATAATTATATAAATAGTCTAAAAAAGTATTTTTTATTTTTTTACTATTCAAAATATTGCTGAATTATCCAATAAAGTGATTTTTTTATTACGTTTTTAAATTTATGAAAAAAAAATTCAACTTAAAACCTTCTAAAGCATATACAAATGTATAGACATAAAATATAACATTATATTATTAAAAAATAAAGCATTCTAAAATTATATATATAATTTCTATATTTGTTATCAAATATTCATTAAGTTATAAGCATATATCTAGATATCATATAAGTTCCTAATACGGACACTCTAGATGTCTTAATACGGACACCCTATAACCAATCAGCGCGCAGCGTATGAACTAATCTGATATTCATAAAAATCGCGTACGTTATAATATTAATACCACCAATAAAGCAACATTTAGATACTTAAATTGTATTATTAATTAAAAAAATAATAAAAATAAATAAATTATTAACTAATTAAATTAGAATAAATTGTTCATAAAATTAATTATAAATAATGTAATTGTAGTTTGTCTGATTGATTCATCAATAATATATAGTTTATCTAGTAGTATATAGGGTGTCCGTATTATAACACAGGGTGTCCGTATTAGGACATGGGTACCTAATACGGACACCCCCGGTATCTATGGAATTAAAAGATTAAATAAAATTTTAAAATCTCAATAATATCTATAATCATAAAATATTAATATATTGTAATTTTTGAATAAAAATAATGAGTCATAAAATGTTAAGACCATTTATTGATAAAGTGTCCGTATTAGGTTACTTTACCCTATCTATATATATATTTAAATTTAACATATATATGTTAAATATGACTCATTATTTTTATTCAAAAATTACAATATATTAATATTTTATGATTATAGATATTATCGTATATTCGTATATATTATATATATTATATATTATATATATTCGTAATAGTGCAATATTGCATTGTTAATATAACGTAAATTGCATTGTCTACTAAATAAAAGTGAATTAACTAGATATATTTGTAATACTAAAAGAAAGCGAGTAAATTAGTTACAATTAGATATAATTTTAAATTAAAACTAATAAATAATATCATTACGTATGTATAAATATACTTTTATATAACTATATATTACCAGAGTGTTGAGGAAATGGGAGAAAACATGTACAGATCTTCCGCGTATAAGTTATATGTTATGTAGCGATGTGTGTGAAGTGAATAATGGGTAGGACATATAACGAAGACATGTGAAATAATAAAACACAGAACACCAGTGTGTTAACACCAGTTCGCATGACTAATATAACATATATCGTAATAGAACAATATCGTCAAGTAATCATACTACTATTATATAATACACATTAATATTACATACACAAATATATATATATATATATATATATATGATGATGATGATATATTGTTTTGTATGCATTACAATATGGTTATGTAGACCCTTTCGCTCGTGTCGGGAGAAAAGGATAATAAAATAATAATAAAATAACAATGTATAGACGAAACTATATTTTCCGATAAAAATTAGATAATAATATTATTTTGAAGATAAAAATAGCGAATAGAGATATATATTAGAGGAATTCCTCTAATAATCCCTTAAGGGTATATATATATATATATATATATATATATATATATATATATATATATATTTAGAATGAATATATATGAGTCATGTTATTTTAAAGGTTCAATGCTACGCATATTCTCTCAAGTGTGCAATGTTGACATTCCACAAGTTATTGAGCAATCCTAATGAGACTACGTGACATCTATAGATATCTAGATGGCTGTGCATATCTAGTGTTAAGGATATTCTATTAGTCATGATTGAATAAGGAAAACAATGCCATTAATATACTGGCTTAGGTAGTAGAGTGGTCAAGAGATGTAATTGTTAATCAAACAAAGTAATGTATACGTCATATTAACTATTATACTTGTCGTTCAGTATTCAATATTGATAATTTCATAATTAATAGTACGTAAAAACAATGCGAGGATGTATTACCTATGTATTTAGCTATACAAGCTAACTTAAATTATAGGATGTATTGTGTGATCTGTACTAAGAAATATATTCATTTCAGTGATAAATTGGCTATTCAATTATTGTTTATTTTTAAAAACTACTGCCAGCCTATAATAAAATAACATAACTTTCAATCGGAACGTAAAAGTTACTAACATTATATTTAATCATGTATCCTGTTCTAACTTATACCAAGGTCATAGTTTAATATATTATCTATTTATAATAATATTTAATTATAATAATACTCGGATTGGTTCATCGTAATGAAGGAGAGTGAACTAGGAAAGAAGCTCTTATGAACTTATCGATACTTATGGTTATTTAGATTATTAAATCTTGTTTAATTATTGCAATACACATTTGCGTTAGTGTTTAATCTTATTTATCGATATGTATTATTATTGGCATACATTTATTAGTTATAAATAA
>OZ025239.1:91245004-91260004 GCA_964019155.1 Osedax fenrisi | reverse complement strand
AAGTAGTATGGGTAGTAATACTCTTTATGTAGGGTACTATTGGGTTATATATAAACAATATACCCATATATACACTGTCCTAAATATAGGGTAATTTACCTAAATATATATATATATATATATATATATATTAATGGGATATATATTAATGGGAGTTAATTCCCAATCAAAAGGGTAAATTAGCTCAATTTACTATGTGAAGTGTAAATTAGCTTAATTTACCCTTATGAATACAAATAAAGGTCACCATTTTGGTCCAAGGCCCAGTCGTATAAATAAATACAACGAATATTATTACTATATGTGTAGTCATTACGTAAGGCAGTATTACGTAATTTTGTTATTGTTATATAATAACAGTGAAAGCTTCATATATAAGAAGCTTTCACTGTATATGCTTGGGTAGTACATTTGAAGATACCATGTTTATATATATATGTATACATGTCGATACTTTAACATCGACTGAAACAGCGGTTTATACATGTAATAAGAGTGAATTAGTGAGCTTAATATATTAGTGACATTAACAGTAGTGACATTAACAGTAGTGACATTAACAGTAGTGACATTAACAGTAGTGACATTAACAGTAGTGACATTAACAGTAGTGACATTAACAGTAGTGACATTAACAGTAGTGACATTAACAGTAGTGACATTAAAAGTAGTGACATTAACAGTAGTGACATTAACAGTAGTGACATTAACAGTAGTGACATTAACAGTAGTGACATTAACAGTAGTGACATTAACAGTAGTGACATTAACAGTAGTGACATTAACAGTAGTGACATTAACAGTAGTGACATTAACAGTAGTGACATTAACAGTAGTGACATTAACAGTAGTGACATTAACAGTAGTGACATTAACAGTAGTGACATTAACAGTAGTGAAGCTCAGACGTACTTACTCTGTCGGTGATAATGTTTCAATTACTTGATTTTAATTTTTAAATTTGAATCAAGAAATATATATTAATATGAATACATTGATTTGTTTATAGACTTGTTTATAGACTTGTTAAATAACGCATGTTTAGTTTAATTTTAATAGATGCATATGTTAATGACATTATTTAAAATGTTAAATATATTTTTTAATAAAAAGATATATTGATATATATATATACTCAACAACGTACAGTGTGAAACGTACATTTTATAGTATACATATTTACAATGCATATATATACGAATATATAGTTAGATTTGTATACATATTGATTATTTTATTGTCGGTGAATGGTTAACGAATACAAATGTTTATTCAGTGCTGCCGCACAACGAGTATAATAGTATCGTTAGTTCCGATACTCGAACATAGATGTCGCTATGCACACTCGTATATGTTATCAGTTGAATCGTTCAATAATTAGTATTCAATTATTAATAAATTATGTATTATAAAAATAATTCAAACAGTATATAATCATTAAGATATTCTATACGATTAGTGACCTCTTTCTCAGTGCATCAGCTAAATCCGGTATATAACAGTTACAAAGGCACCGGTTACCCATACTAGACAATAGTCTATATGGTATACCATACAATAGTGACCCCCAGCTACACTGATACCGCGACCTAATACTATAAGCCGCGAGATGTGATCGTCGTGATGGAATGTGACGAGAGGGGTGACTAGGGGTTATATCGCATACCCTCGGACCACGCAAGTTTTCGAGGACAAGGAGTTATAATGGGGTTAATGGGACATGTGCTGGTATGTGATATTTGTTAATATATATATATATATAAATATGTTTATATATATATAACTCAGAAGGTGTAGCGAACTACTGGGTTGAAAAAAAGCTAAACTTACCTAGTTATACCCAGTTAATTATTAGAGAATGGGAAATAATGATACAAAATAATAGGCAATTTGATAACCTTTTATAAAACTAAAAAATAATTAATAAGATGCAAACACATTTGAAAAATATTATTTAAATAAAATAATGAGTAATTCAACAAAAAAATAATAATTTCATACCAATATATTTTCATAATATATATTTATATATATATATATATATATATATATATATATATATACATATATACAGTGAATATTATACACATACACACATACATACACACATACATACACATACACACATAGTATGCATTACATACTTACAAATATAAACGCATACATGCATATATGCATATATGTATACATACACATATACATATACACATATAGGAAATTTAATATGTCAATATTATCACTATGTAAGTTATATAAAATTCATATAAATAAATAGATATTGATAAATTAATATTAACATAAAGTATTAAATATCAAATATAATATATTCTAAAAAAAATAAACGCCAATTGGAATATTTCTATTAATATAAAAGTTTAAATCTTTCAAATGTGTACATTATAAAGAAAATAATAAAATAAGTAAAACATAACAACATTTCTATTCCCGATTAATTACTTCATCATGTTTAAAATAAATTAAAGTAAGTAAAATATAATAAATATAATTAAGTATATAAAAAACTGTCGGTGTGACTCAGTAAGGCGTCAGACACACACGCAGTAGGATGCGGGTTCGAGCCTAGTCCTGACCATTAATTAATATTAAAAAATGGGTCTTAAACTATTATTTATAAGTTATCTTATATAATTGTGTATAAATAAATAATCGGCTCTCATTAAAACCATGTATGCCTTAAAAAGAAAGCGGCTTCGAAGAGATATTAGAGCCATATGTGGTTATAAGTGAAAACTTCACCCGGTTCCTGGATGGGATGAAAGGACTACACCATGGTAAATAATAATAATAACAACAACAACAACAATATAAAAGTAACTTAAAATATTTAATAAATATATATAGTTGGAATATATATAAAAAAGTTATGTAGGGTAAAGTCCCCGATTACCGACCCCCTCTCGTATCTCAGTAACTATAAGAGATATCAACAAATAATATATACATGAACTGTTAGTAATTTAATGATAAATATGAATAAGTATTTTGTTTTAAAAAATATGTAATCCTAAAATTGTTATTTGATAAAATGTAATATTCTGTTTTTACTATTTAAATATTTGAATAATAATGTTTTTTAAATCATTGTAAATACTTTATTATTTAAAAGAAAACTTAATACTGCGCAAAATATTGTAGATCAATAAAATGTTTATAACTATTATACAAATAATTTAATTTGAATAACTATTAACCAATATATCTTAATTATAGCAACCCATATGATTTGCCTATTACCGACCCCCTAAATTACCCTAATACCGACCCCATGTGATTTATAATATCCAATCAAAACAGATCCGTATTTTACATTAAAATATGTCGTCAATTATTTGTGTATCATTGATATAGATTTATTATTCATGATTCCAGTTGATTATAATCATACTGATTAATAAATAAATATTAAATAATAATATACACTATTTTAATATAAGTACTATAAAGTTTAAATTTAAATTTAATATTATTATTAAAACATAAATTCAATACAAAATAAATTACTTGAATGTTATAATTAATTATATTTATATATATCTACTATTTGTATTGGATATTATAATACTACAATTATTTATATCACGATTATTTTAGGGGATCGGTAATAGGAGAAAGGGGTCGGTATTAGGAACATGTATCCTATTACCGACCCCCCTGTTCATTCTTGTAAATATAATTATATCAAAAATTAAAAATAGCTAAATTATTCATTGCTATAATATTACCCTAATTACAAAATTTCAAATAAATATATTTAATATTGAATAAGTTATTACAAATAATCATTTAGGGGTCGGTTATCGGAGACTTTCCCCTAAGGTATAATTTAAAATATAGAAGAAATCAGTTATATTCAGCATTTAATACATCGAAATATAATTATATGTTAATGTTCTATAGATACGTTTACTATAGTAGGTACATAAACGTATTAATATTATTGAATAATTTAAATCTGTTTTCCATAAAAAGGACAATTGTAAGTTATGCAAATTTTTTTTATATTTAGACAGAAATAATGAATAATAAATTTAAAAATGTTTCTTTTACCTATATATATACATTGTTTGATAGAGAACATATTTTTGATAACAATTGGTGTAAAATTATTAATAATTCTAAACATAAATGTTAGATTATTTAATTTTACAATATCATTAAATTTCAAGATATTCAGTATTTTATAATATTTATCTGTATTACATATATTTGAAATATTGAAAATATTTTATTTGGTATAATAATTAATATCTATTTAATATAGATATAGATATATAATATATATATATATATATATATATATATATATATATATATATAATAATACTCAGAGTTGGCTTAAAAGCCTAGATGAATGAAAAAGCAAAAGCTTGTCTGGTCATTCACCTATTTACGAGATTACGATAAGTATATTAGTAAACGATAATATATAAATAAAAAATATATATAAAAATATATAAAATTATAATAGTGTATTAAAAGTATATTATATAAAGTGTATATAATATAAAATATTACAAACAATCGATCTATAATACTATTAAATTAAATATAAATGAAATAAACATATTTTTTTTTTAAATAAACACAAATTAAAAAAAAATTAAAACAATACTAGATATAATGCTGCTATTAAGCACAACACAGGATAATACCATTACCATCGAGTATACCCAGGATGCGTAGAACATCAACTTTCAGGTAAGGGTGCTCCAAATCCTATATCATTTGGGATTACACCATTGCCATAATGCATGCCATCTAAAAAAACGAATATTATTTAATTATAAAAAATGTTATTAAAAAGAAATATTAAAATGATATATTTAGTTATAGTTGTATAAAAGTAAAAGTAAAAGTACATAATATGTCATGTAAAAATGTATGTGTAATCATATAAAATATATATCATTAGTCAATTAGATGATAATAAAGTAGAATAAAAGTAAGTGTATATACAAAATATAATATAATAATATTTTAATTTGTAAAATTTAACATTAGTCAATAAAATAAAATTGTTAATAAAAGTATATCATTAGTCTTTATATAAACTTATTAAATATTTTTTATAGTTTTTATTAAATTTATTTGGATTATTATTGTATTTCAGATTTATGTTTATGTTATTCCATAATTTTGGTCCAACATTAGTCAAATAAAAAGCTTTTCGATCTGTTCTGACTTTTATTCTATAAAATAGATTTTTATTATAAGTTTTTATTTTATATAATTTCTGTAAATTTATAGGCAACATTTAATTATTTGCCCTGTTCATAAATGTAGCTGTATTATATTTCACAATATCACTACATTTTAAAATGTTGAATGTTGAATGCAATTTATTAAAATATATATATATACATGTATATATACATATATATATATATATATATATATATATATATATATATATATATATATATATATATATATATATATATGTGTGTAGTAAACCATACATAATTACAATAATTTGGATGAGGTAGAAAAGATGTATTATAATTTGTTTTAATGATTTTATAGTAATTACTGTATACATCTTAAGCGAATATTTTAAAAATATTAAAAAGGTGTTATAATATATATTTGATTACATCTATAGTCTTTTTATTAACTTTCTATCGATTTCAAATAAGTCTTTAGAAGTTTTCATAGCGCAATTTTTCACAACATTAACAATTTCAGAAATGAAATAGGATAAATATAAACAGTATTTTAATTAATATATATATATATATAAATATATTTGTATATATAAAATACTTAATAAAGATGATGAATACATAAAACTGTTATTTTAAAAGTATAATATAATAATTATTTGTATCTCTCATATATATATATATATATATAAATATTTATATATAATATATATATATATATATATATATATATATATATCTATTATATAAAAGAAAGTCTATTTAATTATATATATATATATATATATATATGTGTGTGTGTATCTGGTGAGGTAACTCGAGAACCGGGGTACGTCGCGAAAATATTTTATACCCGATCTTAATAAATTTGCAACAGTATGGTCTTGGTCCGGAAAATTTTTTGAATTTTATACCGCGTACCCCAGAAAAACCTGAAAAATTGACTTTTTGCCATTAAAATGATTTTTTGTCGTCCAAAATCTTCGGCGTCGCATTTTTGAAATATTTTTTTTACATTTTTTCGAACTATTTTTTTGAATTTTTTTTGATTTTTTTTTGAAATTTTTGGAAATTTTGGAAATTTTTTGAAATATTTTTGAAATATTTTTGACATTTTTTGAAATATTTTTGAAGTTTTTTTTAAATATTTTTAAACATTTTTTTGAAATTTTTTTAAAATATATTTTGTAATATTATTTATATTTTTTGTATTTTAAAAAATATTATTTGAAATAATTTTTATATTTTTCAACTATTCGTTGAAATATTATTATTTTAAGATATAATTAAAATATTATAATTATATAATAAATATATAAATATTATAAGATATAATAATATACTTTTTAAAATATTTGTAGAACATTTATAAAAAATATATTTTGTAATATTTGGAAATATTTGTTGTATACTAGGAATACAGAATCAGGAATAGCTATAATTAATAAATAATAGATAGGCAAACAATCAAAAATCGATCAACGCAGGGTGCGGTTTGGGTTTTCGATATTTATTAAGTACTATTTTGTAATATTGGAAATATGTGTTGTATTTTTTAAAATATTATTTGAAATATTTTTGAAATATTTTTCCACTAATTTTTGAGATATTAATATTTGTATAAATTTGTTTGAATTTTAGCAACAATTTATGTTATTGTATATGAAAAGCAGAATCATGAATAGCCATAAATAATAAATAATAGATAGGTAAGCTATCAAACAACGAGTAAAGCAAAGTTGGGTACGGCAAGAAATTCCAAATCAGGAATAGTTATAATTAATAAATGATAGATAGGCAAATAATAAAAAACCGAGCAACGCCGATTTGGAACTGTTTGGGTTTAGGTTTTCAACATATTTTGGAATATTTGAAATATCTGTTGTATTTTTTGAAATATTTTTTATCTAATTTTTTAAATATTAAAAAAAATATGTTTCTACATATGTTTAATTTTATTTAATTGTATATACTAGAAATGTAGGATCAGGAATAGCTCTAATTAATAAATAATAAATAGGCAAACAATCAAAAACCGATAAATGTCGAGTCGAGTACTGTTTGGATTTGGGTTTAGGTTTGAGTTTTCGACATTTTTTTAAAACATATTTTGTAATATTTTAAATATTTTTTGTATTTGTTAGCAATTATATATTTTAGAATAATCAGGAATAGCTATAATTAATAAAAATAAATAGTCAAACAATCAAAAACCTAGCAACGCCGGGTAGGGTATGACTGCTAATATGTTGAAATATTTTTATATTTAAAAAATATTTTTAGACACTTTTTAAAAATATATTTTATAATATTTTAAAGTATTTTTGTATTTTTGTATTTTTACAAAATATTTTACGAATAAGTCTTAAAAAGAACAACGCTAGATCTACATCGGATACAGTTAGATTTATTAAATATTAGTTAGAAGACAACAATTAAAGAATAGCTATGCATAATTAGGAATAACTATAATTAATAATTGATAGGCAAATAATAAAAAAACGAGCAACGTCGGGTTGGGTTCGGCAAACAATTCTAAATCAGGAATAGTTATAATTAATAAAGTATAGATAGGCATATAATTAAAAACCGATCAACGCCGTTTTGGGACGGTTTGGGTTTGGGTTTTCAACATATTTTGTAATATTTGAAATATTTGTTGTATTTTTTAAAATATTTTTTGAAATATTTGTTCACTAATTTTTTAAATATTATAAACAATATTTTTCTATATTTGTTTGTATTTTAAATAAACTTTATTTAATTGTATATACTAGAAATATAGAATCAGAAATTGCCCTAATTAATAAATAATAAATAATAGATAGGCAAACAAACAAAAACCAAGAAATGCCGGGTCGGGTATGGTTTGTTTTTAAAACATATTTTGTAATATTTTATATATTTTTTTGCAATTTTTAGCAATTATATATTTTAGAATAATCAGGAATAGCTATAATTAATAAAAAAAATTAATAGGCATTAAAAATCAGGTATGGCTACTAATATGTTGAAATATTTTTTATATTTCTTAAAATATTTTTAGACACTTTTTAAAAATATATTTTGTAATATTTTAAATTATTATTTGTAATCTTACCAAATATTTTACAAATAATCTTAAAAACGATCAACGCTGAGTCTACATCGGATACAGTTAGAATTAGTAAATATTAGTTAGAAGAAAACAATTAAATATTAGCTAAGTATAATCAGGAATAGCTACAATTAATAGGCAAATAATCAAAAACCTAGCAACGCAGGGTAGTGTACGGTTTGTGTTTGGGTTTAGGTTTGGGTTTTAGACATTTTTTTAAAACATATTTTTTAATATTTGAAATATTTGTTGTATTTTTTAACATATTATTTGAAAATGTTTTCTACTTTGTTTTGTATGTCAGCTAACATTTATTTTATTATATATATCAATTAAGAATCAGGAATAGCTATAATTAATATATAATATATAGGAAAATAATCAAAACCGAGCAACGCCGGGTCGGGTACGGCTATTTTTTGAAATATTTTTAAAAATTTTTTTTCAAATATTTTAAAACATTTTTTTGAAATATTTGTAAACATTTTTGTGGACATTTTTTTGAAATATTTTTTTATATTTTTCAACTAATCTTTGAAATATTATTATTTTAAGATATAATTAAAATATTATAATTATATAATAAATATATAAATATTATAAGATATAAATATTATACTTTTTAAAATATTTGTAGAAAATTTATAAAAAATATATTTTGTAGCAATACAGAAATACAGAATCAGAAATAGCTATAATTAATAAATAATAAATGGGCAACAACAATCAAAAATCAAAAATCGAGCAATGCAGGGTGCAGTTTGAGTTTTCGACATTTTTTAAGTAATATTTTGTAATATTGGAAATATGTGTTGTATTTTTAAAAATATTTTGTGAAATATTTTTGAAATATTTTTCCACTAATTTTTGAGATATTAATATTTGTATAAATTTGTTTGAATTTTAGCAACAATTTATGTTATTGTATATGAAAAGCAGAATTTTGAATAGCCATAATTAATAAATAATAGATAGGTAAACTATCAAACAACAAGTAAAGCAAAGTTGGGTACGGCAAGAAATTCCAAATAAGGAATAGTTATAATTAATAAATGATAGATAGACAAATAATAAAAAAACGAGCAACGACGATTTGGAACTGTTTGGGTTCAGGTTTTCAACATATTTTGGATTATTTGAAATATCTGTTGTATTTTTTGAAATATTTTGTCACTAATTTTTTAAATATTAAAAAAAATATGTTTCCACATTTGTTTGTATTTTAGATAAACTTTATTTAATTGTATATACTAGAAATGTAGGATCAGAAATAGCTCTAATTAATAAATAATAAATAGGCAAATAATCAAAAACCGATAAATATCGAGTCGGATACTGTTTGGATTTGGGTTTAGGTTTGAGTTTTCGACATTTTTTTAAAACATATTTTATAATATTTTAAATATTTTTTGTATTTTTTAGCAATTATATATTTTAGAATAATCAGGAATAGCTATAATTAATAAAAATAGTCAAACAATCAAAAACCTAGCAACGCCGGGTAGGGTATGGCTACTAATATGTTGAAATATTTTTTATATTTAAAAAATATTTTTAGACACTTTTTAAAAATATATTTTATAATATTTTAAATTATTTTTTGTATTTTTACAAAATATTTTACGAATAAATCTAAAAAAGAACAACGCTAGATATACATCGGATACAGTTAGATTTATTAAATATTAGTTAGAAGACTAAAAATTAAAGATTAGCTATGCATAATTAGGAATAGCTATAATTAATAATTGATAGGCAAATAATTAAAAACCGAGAAACGTTGTGTTGGGTAAGGTAAAAAATTTAAAATCAGGAATTGTTATAATTAATAAATAATAGATAGGAAAACAATCAAAAACCTAGCAACGCCGTGTCAGGACGGTGTGGGTTTTGGTTTTAGACATTTTTTTAAAACAATTTTATAATAATTGAAATATTAGTTGTATTTTTTAATATATTTTTTAAAATATTTTTCCACTAATTTTTTAAATATTAAAATATTTTTCTACATTTGTTTGTATGTCATCTAACATTTATTTTATTGTATATAAATAATAGTTAGGAACAAATTAAATATAAATATTTAGCAATGCAGAATTAGTAATAGCTATAATTAATAAATAATAATTGGCAAAAAATCAAAAACCGAGCAACGCCAGGTCGGGTACGGTTTGGGTTTAGGTTTGGGTTTTCGACATCTTTTTAAAACATATTTTGTAATATTCAAAATATTTATTGTATTTTTTAATATATTTTTTGAAATATTTTTCTACTAATTTTTTAATTATTAAAATATTTGTCTACATTTGTTTGTATTTCAGCTAACATTTATTTAATTGTATATATAACAATGAAGAATCAGGAACAGCTATAATTAATAAATAATAGATAGGCAAACAATCAATATCCGAGCAACGCCGGTTTGGGTACGGTTTGGGTTTAAGTTTGGGTTTTAGACATTTTTTAAAACATATTTTGTAATATTTGAAATATTTGTTGTATTTTTAATATATTTTTTGAAATATTTTTCTACTAATTTTTTAAATATTAAAATATTTTTCTATATTTGTTTGTATGTCAGCTCACATTTATTTTATTGTATATAAATAATAGTTAGGAAAAAATTAAATATAAATATTTAGCAATGCAGAATTAGGAACAGCTATAATTAATAAATATTAGATAGGACAATAATCAAAACCGAGCAACGCCGGGTCGGGTACGGCTAGTATATATATATATATATATATATATATATATATATATACATATATTATTACGTAATTATTATATATGTCCTTCATCATTAGAAAAAAGTGATAAAATCTCGTGTAGATAAGTGAACTTGATTACGTAGATATGTCATAACAAAGCCAGGTCAACACGCGCGTACGCTTAGTACGTGCTAGTATGCATGCACACACATACACGCCCACATACACGCCCACACACACACACGAATTAGTGTACCCACCGATGCACGTGTAAGTATATAATGATAACTGTACAGTACGCTCCTCCCTACCGGACACTATTAGCGAATGTGTCGGTGTGCCGGTGTTTAACACGGACTCGTGATACCACTAGTAGGCTGGCTACTATGTGTGTATAGTAGATGTGGCTACTATAGTAGAGGTTGCTTATATAGGTTGTATACCAGAGAACCGAATGTGTATCTAGTCCTGACCGAATATCTACATTACGGCAGTGTACAGTGTACAATGAAACCTATTTAAATAAGTACTATTGCTAGTGTTAAGCTGAAGCGGCAATACTTGCGAATATTCGCACATATTTGCGAATAATAATCGAGGTTTTTATAGATCAAATATGTTAGATGTTTGCGAATATTAATAAATGCTTAATCGTGCAACTAGCCGTAAACCTGCACATTGTACATATGTTATGTTCTCGAGAGGTATTCAATTCAATTCAATTCAATTTATTTTAAAGACTCTTTGTGCCATAGCAATCAAGCGTCTAAAGTAAAAACAAAATACAATATAACGGAACATAAACGAAAATAATAAACTAATAATAATATAAATAGGAATACAGAAAGTACTCAACATTAATATAAATTGTAAATAAAATTGTAGATATTGATAAATAGTGATAAAAAAAATGATCAGGGAAATGCAATAGTAAATAGATATGTTTTTAATAGAGATTTATAGAGTGGTGGATTGAGTGGAGCGTAGATTATGTGGTAGTTTATTCCATAGATAAGGGGCCGATATGTGCCTTGCACGAATATTAGTGGTATGTAGATTAAGCTTAGAAGGTAGATGTATAAGGTAAGAAGTAGTTGAACGGAGAGAGATAGTGTGAGTAGGAATAGAGATTAAGGAAGATAGATATTCAGGTCGGTTGTGGTGAAGAGAGTTATGAGTTAATAGAAGAACTTTAAATATTATTCTAAATTTTATTGGTAGCCAATGCAATCTATGTAAATATGGGGAAATATGTATTTGGGAAAAGCGATCAATTTTAAAAATTGATCGTACTAACGCATTCTGTAGTATTTGTAATTTTTTAATTTGATAGTCAGGTAAGGAGAAAAGGATAATATTGCAGTAATCGAAAAGCGGTAATATGAAAGATGAGGCGAGAGTTATAGAAACACTTAGGGAGATGGAGTTACGGATTAAACGGAAAGAGTGAAGATGAAAGTTTATAGAGCGAAGAATATTTGAGATTTGGCGATGAAAAGATAAAGAACTGTCGAATAGGTAGTAGTAGTAGTAGTAGTAGTAGTAGTAGTAGTAGTAGTAATAGTAGTAGTAGTAGTAGTAGTAGTAGTAGTAGTAGTAGTAGTAGTAGTAGTAGTAGTAGTAGTAGTAGTAGTAGTAGTAGTAGTAGTAGTAGTAGTAGTAGTAGTAGTAGTAGTAGTAGTAGTAGTAGTAGTAGTAGTAGTAGTAGTAGTAGTAGTAGTAGTAGTAGTAGTAGTAGTAGTAGTAGTAGTAGTAGTAGTAGTAGTAGTAGTAGTAGTAGTAGTAGTAGTAGTAGTAGTAGTAGTAGTAGTAGTAGTAGTAGTAGTAGTAGTAGTAGTAGTAGTAGTAGTAGTAGTAGTAGTAGTAGTAGTAGTAGTAGTAGTAGTAGTAGTAGTAGTAGTAGTAGTAGTAGTAGTAGTAGTAGTAGTAGTAGTAGTAGTAGTAGTAGTAGTAGTAGTAGTAGTAGTAGTAGTAGTAGTAGTAGTAGTAGTAGTAGTAGTAGTAGTAGTAGTAGTAGTAGTAGTAGTAGTAGTAGTAATAGTAGTAGTAGTAGTAGGAGTAGTAGTAGTAGTAGTAGTAGTAGTAGTAGTAGTAGTAGTAGTAGTAGTAGTAGTAGTAGTAGTAGTAGTAGTAGTAGTAGTAGTAGTAGTAGTAGTAGTATTAGTAGTAGTAGTAGTAGTAGTAGTAGTAGTAGTAGTAGTAGTAGTAGTAGTAGTAGTAGTAGTAGTAGTAGTAGTAGTAGTAGTAGTAGTAGTAGTAGTAGTAGTAGTAGTAGTAGTAGTAGTAGTAGTAGTAGTAGTAGTAGTAGTAGTAGTAGTAGTAGTAGTAGTAGTAGTAGTAGTAGTAGTAGTAGTAGTAGTAGTAGTAGTAGTAGTAGTAGTAGTAGTAGTAGTAGTAGTATTAGTAGTAGTAGTAGTAGTAGTAGTAGTAGTAGTAGTAGGAGTAGGTATACTGTATAAAAAAAGTATTGAACTTGTCAATTCAAGATTATTTGACTTACCTAATAGTGAATGTTTAATTTCAAACTTTAAATTAAATTTTTGCAATAATTTTAAATTAATTGTAATTTATAGACCTCCAAGTAATGCTTATTCTTCTTTCATTGATTGTTTTTTTGAACTTGTTTCCCACATCTCTCTTACTAATACCGTTATTTTAGGAGATTTCAATTTTCATATTGGATCTGATAATACTGCTGCTCTCTCTTTTAATAATATTTTACAATCTTTATCTTTAACTCAACATGTATCTGAAAGGACACATATATCTAATAATATTCTTGATTTAATTATCAGTTCTAGTTTTCATCTAAATTATTTAACAATTCTTCCAATTAAATTTCTTATTTCTGATCATTATGCTGTTTCATTCATTCTGAACGTTAATATTAACTGCAATTCAAATCGAACGATTAGCTACAGAAATATTCGCAATATTGATTATGAATCTTTTAGTACTGATATCAAGTATCATACTAGCTCCAATTTCAACAATATATCTATATCTTTTTTAGATCAAATTCTTACTTTTCTACTGAATAAATATGCTCCTTCTAAAAATAAAGTAGTTAGTGATCGTACTAATGAATGGTTCTCGAATGATAATTTATATATCAAACGCCAAATGAGAAAAGCTGAAAGAATGTTCAATAAAAACTCAACATCTTTTAACATGATAAATTTAAAAAAGTTAAAATTATCTTTTAAAAGGAGTATAACTTCTACTAAAAAAGAATTTTATAAAAATAAAATTTTAAAGTGTGGTAATAACATGGGCAAGCTTTATGCTTTCACTAATTCTCTTCTAGGTAAATCTCATCACAAATCTTATCCTAATATTTCTGATGATATTTTATGTAATAATTTTAGTGATTTTTTCATTTCTAAAATTGATATTATTTACTCAGTCATTAAAATAAAATTGTCATCCCCTTCTATAAATCAATACAATTATTTGAATAATTCCTCTGAAAATTCTCAAAATACTCATTTAAATCAAACTCCTACTCTTACTCATTTTACGCTCCCTTATAATGTTGACATCTATAATCTTTTAGTTACGGCTTCTTCTGCTTCTCCCTCTGATTCTCTGCCTCTTACTGTGATGAAATCTTTAGCTAACACACTCACTCCACTTTTTTCTTCAATCATTAATCAATCCCTTATTACAGGTGTTATTCCTTCTATTTTAAAACATTCTATTATTACTCCTATTTTAAAGAAAAATAGTCTTAATATAAATGAACTCTCGAACTTTCGCCCTATTTCTCAACTACCTTTAATCTCTAAAATTCTCGAAAAAATTGTTTTTAAACAGATAACTACTTTTATTGATTTTAATAACTTATCCTGTAACTTACAAAGTGCTTTTAGAAAGAACCACAGTACAGAAACTGCGATAACTCTTATACTAAATGATATATATACATCTTTAGATAGAAATGAGAAAATTCAGATTCTACTTCTAGATCTGTCATCTGCTTTTGATACGCTATCTTTTGATATCC
>OZ025239.1:91235004-91240004 GCA_964019155.1 Osedax fenrisi | reverse complement strand
ACTCCCTACTAACCCCTAATAACCAATTCACTAACTACATAACTAATCCACCTAGAGATTTTATTATATTAGTATACTATTCTTAATACATGTATACTACTCTTACTACTATACTCCCCTCCTAACTCATACTGACCCAGACTATGGTATACCCCTGCTATATACCTACTATCCCAACTAGCTTTACTACGTTCCCAACCTCCCCACTAATACCACTATAAACCCATAGCATTTCCTTGTTTTGTATATAATCTGTTTTCCTTTTCTATTCCTATCACTAACCCCATACTACTTATTCTACCTTTAAACCCTAATATACCTACTACCCCGAACCCTAAAGCTGCCCGCATATACCCCACATAACCCTATTACACTTACACCCCTTACTGCCCCTACTAACCCTACCCCTAACCTCATCGCACAGAAGAAGCGCACCACTACATAGACGATCCTGCCTTCGATTCCCTGAGGAGACCAGTCATAAGAGTCTGCATCATTGTCCTGTCCAGTTTCATCATCTTAGCCGGTGTCATAGGTCAGTTACGTAACGCTAATCTAGTGTCTGTGTGAGTTGTTCTCGGCGGTAGCGACGCCTAGTGGTGGAATGTTGTGTTTATGTTTTAGAGGTCATTCTATTCGACGATATGTTATTAATAAAGTACACTTTATACACGGTAAATAAGTTAAGACAAGTTAAAACTATAGAAAATTGTAAATATAGTGAGAGACTTATAGCAGATAAGTAAATAACGAAGGTGTCATAGGATAACAGGAGTGATAGGTAGTACACATTAGGTACACATTAAGGTGTCATTAAGAATAAAGTAAACATACAATATCATTGTAGTTATTTGTATTTCAGTTTTATAATTTTAAATGGAGATTATATAAATTTAATAATAATTAATATATATATATATATATCATATGTATAATAGTAAGTATATACAAAATGTAGTGAAAGGAGGAGTAATTTAGGTTCAGAGGCAAAATAATCATAATCAAGAGATCTGTAATTTATATAGATAATGGATTTTTTTTCAATGGTGGTGGAGTATGGAAGAACTAATCGACAAGTTATTAGAAAATTATCGATAAATAAGTCAGCTTTATAATAATGAGATATATATATATATATATATATATATATATATATATATATATCTTAGTTATACCACAAATTTGGTGAAATCTTCGGAAAATATTTGGTTATTGAGGAAAGTAACTAAATACAGACAGTGCCCGAATACGGACACTCTCGGTATTTCATAAACAATAAATCTTACAAAAATGTGTTTAATGAATAAAATATTTTCATAATTATATAAATAGTCTAAAAAAGTATTTTTTATTTTTTAATTATTCAAAATATTGCTGATATATCCAATAAACTGATTTTATATTATGTTTTTAAATTTATGAAAAAAAATATCAACTTAAATTCTTCTCAAGAATATACAAATAAATCGATATAAAATAAAACACTATATTATTAAAAAATAAAGCATTCTAAAAATTATATATATAATTTCTATATTTGTTATCAAATATTCATCAAGTTATAAGCATATATCTAGAGGTCATATAAGTCCCTAATTCGGACACTCTAGATGTCTTAATACGGACAGTGTCCATCGGACACCCTATAACTAATTAGCGCGCAGTGTATGAACTATTCTGATTTTCATAAAAATCGCGTGCGTTATAATAGTAATACCACCAATAAAGCTAAATCTAAAAGTGTTATTATTTAGATACTTAAATTATATTATTAATTAAAAAAATAATAAAAATAAATAAATTATTAAATAATTAAATTAGTATACATTATTCATAAAATTAATTATAAATAATGTAATTGTAATTTTTCTTATTGATTCATCAATACTATATAGTTTATCTAGTGGTATATAGGGTGTCCGTATTATAACACTGAGTATCCGTATTCGGACATGGGTACCGAATACGGACACCCCCGTTATCTATGGAATTAAGATTAAATAAAATGTTAAAATCACAATAATATCTATAATCATATAATATTAATATATTGTAATTTTTGAATATAAATAATGAGTCATAAAATGTTAAAACCATTTATTGTTAAAGTGTCCGTATTAGGTTACTTTCCCCTACTAATATTGTTAAATAATAAGAATATATAAATGGTTGATTGACACATAAAGAACACCTAATTAACAGGAATTCAATAACAAACTGTATATATTGAGTGGCTAAACTGCTAGATTACTGGCTATAGTAGGTAATACCGTAGTATACTACAGTAGCTACTATATCTATTAGTTTACAGCATAGTCAGTTTAACTGGCCAACTGTCCGATAGCGAGTTTATTGTTGACAGCTCGTGATAGGTCAGTTACGCTGAGTAATGAGTCATTACTAATGACGTCACGCGTGTCATACGCTATGACTCATACCAGATCAACAATACGCCCACCTTATATGTTACTACTAGTGAATATAAATAATGACTATCCAACTGCTCGTGATATGAACACTGCACACTGCACATTGTACACTGTGCACTGTATATTGTACACTACAAATTGTACACAATACATTGTACACAATACATTGTACACAATACATCCTACACTGTACATCGTACACTGTATATTGTACACTGTACATCGTACACTATACATCGTACACTATACATTGTACACTGTACATTGTACACTGTACATTGTACAATGTACACTGTATATTGTACACTGTACATCGTACACTGTATATTGTACACTGTACATCGTACACTGTACATCGTACACTGTACAACGGTAATAGCGTTCTGCTACGTACATCACATGCCAAGTTCTATCTGATAGCAGTGCCGCAATTCAATACACGAGTGTGTGATCACCATGTGTTGCATTCAATCAATGATCATATGCGGGCACATCGCGTTCTTTATGAGGTCGCCATTAATAATTATATTATTTTATTATTATTATTATTATTATTATTATTGTTATTGTTAAATTTGCATACCGATTACAATATATAGTTATTATAAAATAATTAAAACATAATAAATTCCGTATAATACTTATTAATATATACCGCGACAACCCCCACTACACGTACTACCATCACACATACTCGCGTACATACACCATAATACACAGTGCATCTTTAAGGAATATTTTGTGGGCAATTCCCCCCAATTTTAAATGTTGAGCCTACACACAAAAATAATATTTTTTCATAACCTATTTATTTAGTATAAATCAGAAGATATTTATTAGATTATTTTTCATATAACATTGAAAACAATATAAATATGTTTGGAATTTGCTTAAATAAGGCACTAACACACACACACTTACACATACTCATTCATGCGCAGGTAACATAGGAGTTCTGTACATAGTTGGGCAAGCGTTGTTCAGGGAGAAGAAGCAAAGAACATCTACAAACATATTCATAGTAGGCCTGGCGCTCAGCGATCTTGCGATGTCTTCGTTCAGCTTACCGTTACAGGTTAGTACGTATGTGTGTGTGCGTGTGTTCACTAGTATGTGTGCGTGTGTGTGTGTATGTGTGTGCATTAGGAGTGATGATACACTTAAATTTAATTTCGACAATGAGTTTATAATAGATATGTTGATTAAATTAAGGATGTAATTTATTTGCGTCTTTTTCGTGAAATATTAAAATAGCGTTTGATGTTTAAAAAGGTATAAAGGGTTTAAATTGTGAATTTTATTATTTGAAAATAACTTAATCTCACGCTGTACGGCGTTGTGTGTGTTTGTACGTAAGCCGATCTATTATGTGTGTGTGTTAGTATATATGTACGTATGTATGCGCGCGTTCACAGGCGCGTTCACGAGTATGTGTGTGAGCATTACTGAACGTGTACTGTATGCGCTCGTGCGGTTAATTGTGCGCTTCTGTGCGCGTCTACAACTTATCATTAAAGAACTCCTATAACGAACTTCTCCCCGATATAACGTATACGTGTATACACTATTCGTTATATCGGGGAGATATCCGACGCATTACGAAGTACGTCGTACAGTTTACCAGGTTAGTAATGCATTATGGCATCAAACAATCAGTGTACAACATGTATTGTTAATAATATGTATTGTTTATAATATGTATTGTTTCTTTGGAGTAACCGCAGTGAAATAAACCTAAAAATGGGTATAATTATATAGTATATATTAATAAAGCCAATAAAGAAACGTACCACGATTGTGTTGATGATTTGACCGACAAGATAACAGATGTCAAGATCAGATCACGTTTATCAAGGTCAACGTAACTAATGAAATATGTGATTATATAACGTTTTCGGTAAAGAAATAAAAATAATCAAGTGTTCGGGTTGAGAGTTAACACTACGGATGTTGATGTATTTACGTGTAAGTTAAGATCGTACAGTGTAACATGGAAGTAGTTAGACCGCTACGAGAACATATACTATGATAGTATATACTATATACTACTACCTATATAAGATATACTATGATAGTATATACTATATAGGCCTATATAAGATATACTATGAACATCAATACGAACGTAATCAACATTGTATGATAGTCAAGGACGTATATTTTTGCTAAGAGATTATTTTAACTAGTTTATAAACTAATAATTATTAGGAATTAAGGGGACGCTACTTTAAAGGTGAGAATTGTGAAGAATGTATGGCGCGATAAGTTAACACGTAATATGAAGACGATCGGTTGCAAATAGCGATACTAATAGTGTGTACTAATGGTGTATTGATAAATATGTAGGTTATATTCCTAGTTATATTCCAGGTATAACCTTATAAGTAAGATAAGCTGGGTAATGGGTTTATTATCAACTAGATGTGTGATATAGCGTATATGTACGTTATTATATTATGAATAATTGTGAGGAATCAAATAGAATTATAATGGTGTAAAGAAAAAATGAGAAATCATGAAATGAATATAGATAAAGGGTGAATTATTAAGCATATGGCATAGGAGACAATC
>OZ025239.1:90982504-91222504 GCA_964019155.1 Osedax fenrisi | reverse complement strand
TTATTTACCCAATTTAGATTGTACAAATTAAAAAATAACCGAAAATTAAATAAAATAATTTAAAAAAATGATAGTATAGAATGAAGTATCTAAATATTCGGTATAATAAGAGTAATACATTATTATTTATTTCAATATTTAGATTTTAATTATTGCAATCAAAACATGTTAAATGTAATAGAAATATAAACTAATAGTAATATAAAACAAAAAATAATAATGTAATAGTTAATACTTCAAAATGTGTAAGAATAGTCGATTATTAAGTTTATATTTTAATATAATTGTAGAAATATGCTATATGAATATCATTATATTAATTTTTATTTTTTTTTATAAAAATCCAAATATTCTATTAAGAAAAAAAACTGAAGAGAAATAACAAAATATAAATATACAATGAAACACAAAAGATTATCACATTATATTACAATATATTATTAGTCAAACAGATTTAATTATTTTATTTTTAAAAGAAGAAATACAATGTACCTATTTTATTATTTCAGTATCTAATATATTCTATATATAAACTGATTCTTTTTAATTATATTATAATCATATGTTATTACATTTGATTGTTTAAAATTACTTCTAGATCTACAATTATTTGAAATGTTAAGGATGTGTGGTTATTTCTGAAAATAATGGTTAGATCTATTTTTCTTAATATATATTTATATTTCCCTTAAAGTGATTCTAAATTAAAATATTTCAATCTCTTATTATATGATTTATAATTATTAAGTGATGAATTTCTATTGATCAATATATATATATATATATATATATATATATATCTTGTATTAAATCTTCTAGTAAAATGTCTGCATTCTTACAATTAGGTCTATAAATAAATTTAATTATTTTTGAAAAAGATAACGTACTTTCACATAATAGATGAATAATCTAAAATTGCTCTACAATAAATTATATTGAAATTTAATAAAGCTCTAAGGGATTATGTAATAATGCATCTACAAATTAAATTCAAAGAAATATAAATTTTTTTAAATATACTCAATATAATAAATTTATTTTATCAATATATATATATATATATAGGGGAAAGTAACCGAATGCGGACAGAGCCCGAATACGGACACTCTCTGTATCTCAAAACCATAAATCATACAAAAAAATGTATATTGAATAATATATTCATAATTATATAAATAGTATAAAAAAGTATTTTTTATTTTTTAATTATTCAAAATATTGCTGAATAAACTGATTTTTGTATTACGTCTTTAAATTTATTTAAAAAAATTTAACTTAAAACCTTCTTCAATTATATCTAGAGATCATATAAATCTATAATACGTAAACTCCAGATGTATTAATACGAACACCCTATAACCAATCAACAATCTAAAAAATATTATTATTTAAATTCTTAACTTTTACTAATAATTAATAAAATAATAAAAATTAATAAATTAATTACTAATTAAATTATAATAAATTATTCATAAAATTAACTATAAAAATGTAATTGTAATTTATCTGATTGGTTCATCAATAATATGTAGTTTATCTAGTGGTATATAAGGTATCCGTATTCGGACATGGGTACCGAATACGGACACCCTATTATCTATGGAATTAACAGATTAAATAAAATGTTAAAATCACAATAATATCTATAATCATATAATATTAATATATTGTAAATTTTGAATAAAAATAATGAGTCATAAAATGTTAAGACCATTTATTGTTAAAGCGTCTGTATTAGGTTACTTTCCACTATATATATATATATATATATATATATATATCTATACACTATATATATATATATATATATATATATATATATATAAATTTAAACGTATGTTTATTAAATAAAATTCTATCCTCAAATATTATTCCTATATCTTTAGAAAAAAATCTTCCAAAATAAGTTATGTTTTCTAATTGAATATTTATAAAATATGTAGATGGAATAACCTTTCCTAAAGTGGTAACTACTCATTTTTATAATTCTATATTTGATTTTGTTATCTATTTTGAAAATAAATGTCAGTTATATTGTCAAATACATCTGTCCTCTTTACTCCACATCTACTTTACTCTCCATCATTTCAGATGTATGAGAAAACAACTCATATTGTAATCTGTATGTATCTGCATGCATTTTGAATACTTGGAAAATCATTAATATATAATACAAATACAATTATATATAAAGCTAGGTACTCAATATTTTAATATATAACTATAGGATTCTATAGGTAAAACGAATTTGGAAAAAAAATAATTTCATCTATACGATAGAAAATATAAAACCATTTCATTATTGTATTATATAAAAATAAAAACGTATGATTTTAGGTTATATAATAATTTGTTACGATTAACAATTATTAACATCAAATGCTTTTGTGAATAAATATAAATTATTATTATTAATTATAATATATATATTATACATATATGTATTATGGCAGACATACACCTATAGATATACATATAGGTATAACATGTATCGTTAAGATGAGTCAAACTTGCGAATATTCGCGCGAATTTACGAATAGTCGCCAATAGTTGCGAATAATAATAGATCAAACATATTATATATTTGCGAATAATCTATTTTTCGAGCGAATATTCTCGACAGAGCGGCCAATGCACAGCTATCACGTGACTATAACGTCGGTAATACGCCACCCTAACACCCCCACCCCCACCCCGACAGGTTTACAGCGTATCGATATTCATATTGCAGTGTTTGCTACCGTTCTCTGTGGCCACCACCCTGTACGTATTAGTGCTGCGTAAACTACACGCCAGGGTGACATTCTCTTCGAAACCGTTGGCTAGTAATAGTAGCGATATCGGCAAGGACATATGACCCCTTCGTGCTTACGTCATCATTATTTAGACAACATATTACGTAATAAGACGAGCTGAAGCTATTCTCTTCGGTATTAATATGAAAGGCTTCACTATAGTATACTATGTGTATATAGTAATATATTTGTTGTAATATATAATATATATATATATATATATATATATATGATATTTTATTATAAAATAATATCTATTTTTATATATATATATATATATATATTTATATATAAATAATAGCAGTGTAACTGGAGGAGGTTTAGTAATTGCAATGTTAACAGGACACCATAATTATTGAGTTTGTCGAATATATTAATAAATGACGATGACATTATGTAATAACACGACATACGAATATCGCCGTTACCTTTGCTTACAGCATTGCTTACATAAATATGTATCGACGAATATGTATTTTATGTTGATATATTGAAACATGGTTTCGAGACACCTTAAATGAAAATACATTTATAAGGATTAACTACGTTTTAAAGATAAAAAGTGCTTTTCAATTGATATCTTAAGTGTGGTTACTAGGATGTGGAATATGATGTATTTATATCAGATAATCCGGTAGATGGCAGTGCATCATTGAGGTTCTGCTATTAATTAGTATGAAATCCCGAGAGTTAGTCATGGTAGTTGGTAGGGGCGCTGGAACGATATTGTATGGGGGACCAACCCTATAGGGGGGACCAACCAATCAAAATAAATGTTGTAGTAATAGTGGGGGGGGGACTAATACATAGGAGGTCCCCATAGATTTTAAAGTGGGGGGGGGCATATCCCCCTGTCTTTCACCCACTAATGTAACAGTAGACGTATATATGTAGGTGTGTATAACCTATAGGCTACACACACTCTCGTCTAACACTGAGCTGCGTTAATAGGACCGTTTGAAGAGGACCAACAAGATACTGATATCCATATTGTCCGTGTTCGCGATATGCTGGTTCCCTTGGAACATCTTCACCCTCGTTATCGAATTCCTGCCAAAGACTTACGTCATAGGATCGCATTTTAAAGTTAGAGTTTAACAATGATTGCGTAATGCTGGCTTGGGCATCATAACCATTATTGCGTAATTATATAATTGTATAAATAGTATTAATTATTAACCGCATACTACATATGATTATAAGTATTTAATTATATATAATTAAACATAGGTATTATATGTATTACATATAGCTATAAAGCTAATGAATAAGAATACCTAAGAGTAGCTAAGTCACTCGTTCACTGTTCAATATTGTTAGTTCATTTATTATTTATAATATTACACCTATGATAACATATGTCATGCAGCCTAATAATATGTATATATTTCAATACCTAAATAATGTATATTATATAATATGTATAATATATATATATATATAATATACTAATATTAATTAAATATATATATATATATATATATATATATGTATATATTATTATTGTTATTATTATTTTGGTGGAGTCCTTTCATCTCATCCAGGAACTTAGATGAAGTTATACTTAGATATATACATATATATATATATATATATATAATACGGATCATTAATTAATTTTATAAAATGGGTCTTAAAATATTATTCAGAAGTGATCTTATATAATTGTGTATAAATAAATGATCGGCTCTCGTTAAAACCATGGATGCCTTAATATGAGAGCGGCTTCGAAGGGACATTAGAGCCATATATGGTTATAAGTGAAAACTTCATCTAAGTTACTGGATGGGATGACAGGACTCCACCAAATAAAAATAACAATATATTACAATATATAGAACTATCCTACCTATGCATACCATCACAATCTTAATGAGCCGGTTCTTAATTGAGTAGGTATACCTCGAGTTATAACTACTCAATTAAGTATATTAATAGTATACTATTGTGCGACCACAGCTACAGTTCATTACAGTATACTATTGTGCGACCACAGCTACAGTTCATTACAGTATACTATTGTGCGACCACAGCTGCAGTTCATTACAGTATACTATTGTGCGACCACAGCTACAGTTCATTACAGTATACTATTGTGCGACCACAGCTGCAGTTCATTACAGTATACTATTGTGCGACCACAGCTACAGTTCATTACAGCATACTACGCTAACGCTTAAACCTAGTTAAATAATAGTTATTTTACAGTAATCATTTAGTAGTTATTCATTTTTTAATTGAATACAATGCCGTAATGGAATAAGTGTTATTTATGTCCATTAATTACGGACACAATATATAATTATATATATGTACTAGGTGCAGTACGCGTGTCACGATAAGTATACCCCGATACCCCCTATACCCCAGTACCCCCTATACTCAAATACCCCCACTAACCACACAGGATGTAAGTGGTATTATATACACATGCTAGTTCTAAACGAAATCGTTTATATATTTATATTAACTTTATTAACGGTCATTCTAATTAAATTTATATACAAATATTTGTTTTAATAAATACATATATATATATATAAAGTATAACTCATCCATTATATAAATCTATGAAATTACTATACTATGACCATATATGGCTATCATATTTATCCTATGGCTTAATTTCGATGAAGGTGTGTGATATACCTATAGATATACCTAGGTAAACATCAACAATATAATGGCAGCGATATGTCAATCGCTATACGAGGATTAATTTGGTGACTCTATTTTTAAAAAAATCATATATTGAAACTTATATATATCATTAATGTGTTGAAATTTCGAAAAGAAATATGTTTTAAAAATAAAATAAAATGTATGTTTTCTGTAGTATAAATAATAAAATAATATTTCATATACATTTATAATATAATAAAAATCACATTATTTAAATTTAAATTTATAATTAATTTATAAATATATAATATATTTTTTATATATATATATAATTATATTGTAGGTTCATTTATAGTTTTTATTACATTATATATTGTATATATATACTAATTATATATATATATATATATATATATATATATATATATATATATATATATATATATATAATACACATATAATCACATTATTTTAATTTGAATTTATAATTATTTTATAAATATATTTATATACAAACTATATTATATATTTATAAAATAATTATAAATTTAAATTTAAATAATGTGATTATATATGTGTATTATATATATATATATATATATATATATATATATATATATATATATATATATAATATACAATTTATATATAATTAGTATATATATATAAAATATATAATGTAATAAAAACTCTAAATGAAACTATAATATAATTTTACTAAACAAAAACGTAAGTGAGCATTTACTCAGAATAATTATTTCTAACACACAGGACTCTTGTAATTGAAGTAAATACTTAAATTGTTAAAATAATTGCTCAATTTCTTTTGAGTTAGCAATAGACTACATATATATATATATATATATATATATATATATATATATATATATATATATATATATTCTAGCAATAATCTCATGTTGAGATATTCGTAATGATTAATGTTCTATCCTAATAACTATCCTAATATATGCATTAAATATAATTTTAATTTTGTATCATATTCAGGTAAAATTTGTATAATGATATATATATCTATAGTGTATATTTTTAGCATATCTCAACATACAGTTCTAGCTATGTATATGATATATATATATAGGTATATACACTCTTAATATAGGTAACACAATCTTGTAGATGAATCCAATATGTATTGAACTGCAGTTTATGAAATATAATAATTTAACATTTATATAAGAACAATATATGTATAAAAGTTATTTCATATTCAAAATAAACAATATATAATTGTTTATATAATACATTAACTCCAACCAAGATCTACACACAGCATAGTTAATACGTCGTGGAATTCAATTGTGTTCATTAATTATTAATACTAGTATGCGAATATCCGAGTTTATCTTTTATCTATTGTTTTCCTACTTTGACTTGCCACTTTGGTAGATAACATTATTGTTAATGTAATGTGTGTGTGTGTGAGTGAGTGTGTGTGTGTGTGTGTGTGGGGGGGGGGTGTATGTGTGTGTGTATGTGGGGGGGTGTGTGCGTGTGTTCGTGTATGTGTGTGTGTATGTGGGTGGGGGGGTGTGATGTTGTAACGTTAGATCATATTAACGTATACGTATATGTTTACGGCTGTTGTGCATACGTTCATGCATCTATACTTGTCTATAGGTACAAGTGTACTTGCGTAACGAACGTAAGTATGACACGTGACATCGCGTGTCATCGCACGTGACATAGGCAGTCACGTGTCTAGTTTGTTATGTCTAGGTTACATTAGATTTTCAGCGCAGACAATTAGATTTCAAATAAATATATATTATATAATATATGTATAATACATGTATATACATATACCTACTTCTCACTATAATCTATGTTTATATAAGTAGATATATTCCTATCTTAACTGTATAATTAGATATATTCCTATCTTAACTGTATAATTAGATATATTCCTATCTTAACTGGATGTTATTTATACAGTAGACATAATAATAATATTGAATAGAACCTAATCTTTATTTATATTTAGAAATAGTCTTATACAAAAAAAACAATTTCATGAATTATTGAACACGAATAAATAAATCATTATTTAATATATACCTATATATATATATATATATATATATATATATATATATACAATTACATCTTGATTATAAACAATGGTCGCGTGTAATATTCTTTAATTGTTAATATATATTTTTTTAAAACGAATATATAATAATGTTGAAAAATAATGAGAATATTAAATAAATTGAAAAAAATAATAAGTACATTTATCTTATGTGTTATTACACAAATTAGTGAATAATAGATTCATACACACTCTTTTTAAATATGTAATTCAATGTATATCAAACAGATAATATCTGTATAAATATCAGTCATGTAATTACTTGTGAAGTAAGATGCAACGGTTGGAATCTAGCCGTGAGATCATATTTACAATAACGATATAACAACCTACATGCAGTACACAGTTAGAAACAAATGTTAAATTAGGTTCTTTCATCATGGTCCAGTAGTTTCCTATATTATTATTATTATTATCAGATTTAGGCAATGCCAGGGTAATTATAGAAGCAGTGTTGCTTATCGAGAAAATTACCCCTTTATATACGCAACATATATGTGGACATTTGAAAATCACCCATTGGACCATACAACTGGACCATTAAATGATAAACTATTGTACTATATTAATGTACCAATTTAAAATGAACTAGTGTACCATTTGAAAACAGTCTATTTCACCATTTGACAATGAGCTAAAGTGCAAGTTTACTATAGTAGTAGCAATTGAAACTATGTAACACATTTCTGTCTCAATACCTTTCTCTCTCTACCAATTTCTATGTCTCACTCTATATTTCTCATTATCTCTTTCTTTCTCTCCCTCTCTATTTCTCTGTATACCCCTCTTTCTCTCATTCTCTCCTATGTC
This sequence comes from Osedax fenrisi, assembly GCA_964019155.1. NCBI lineage: Eukaryota > Metazoa > Annelida > Polychaeta > Sabellida > Siboglinidae > Osedax > Osedax fenrisi. The sequence continues at coordinate 91,214,164 of OZ025239.1, read as the reverse complement.
TCTATACAATACTCTCACTATCTCCGTATCTCCGTATATCTCTCTCTCTCCGTATCTCTCTCTCGCTATCTCTCCCTATCAGTATGCAGTCCTCGTCTCTCGCCGTACATTACCTATATGTATTACGTAATAATCGATACATGTCCTCCGCGGTAATCGTGTTATAACATATAAGGTATACCTGTGATTACGTAACCCTAGTATTACGTGATCATATAGGATACTATAGTAGTGGTGCGCGCACCAGGCGTTACAGCACCGCACCTATAGTTACCGCACCGCACCTAGCTTTACCGCACCGCCACCATTACTAGGTGTGCGGAACATAAGCCGGCTCGTACTTTAGAATTGAAAAGCCCTAGACTAATCGATTAAAGGAAATTACACGTATATTAAGATGAACATTACTATGGCATTAATATGAACATAATTCTGTAGTTTAACTAAATATGCCCTACGAGCCGCTCTCAGTGTGCGGGGCGCCTACCTAAGGGTATGTGGTGGTATGACGTAACGATACGACACCCCTTCACGCTTACGTCATAATAATGACAGACCGCGTGTCGCCATGTATTACGATTACGCAATAGCATCATTATTACGTAACCGCTAACAAGATCTGTTGTTATTTAATTTGATTATGACTATAATTAATTCAGTAATTATAATTTAATCGATTTTAATAAATAATAATTAACCCGGAAATAAACATATGTAAATTACTGTTTAAATATATTTTAAAGTGTATATTGTTAACAAACCCTACACTGTAATGTACATCATAGTATACATATATATATATATATATATATATATATATAAATAATATCTATATATTTACGTTATATATCACTATACTTTACGCTATTTAATATAGAATACATATAGGTCCATATATATCATTATCCCTATGTATAGGTACATATATGTATTAATATATATATATATATATATATATATATATATATATATATATATATATATGTATATATATACTACCCGTTTGGCACGGTGTATGTGCGGATAGTTGATAATTGTGAGTTATTATTAGAAAATGTCATGATCTAGGTGTATTTTATAAATATGAAATATATTATTTATTTTATTTAAATTAATTAGGTTATAAAAAATTTTGAGAAATTAATATAATATACATAATAAATATAATAGGAATAAATGGTAAAATAATAACTAAATTATAGCCTAATATATTATAGTAATTACTAATTACTATACTATAGTAGGTATATCAATATACCTACTATAGTATACTATAAGCTGATAAGGCTTATAAGCTTAATAGTAAATTTATAAATTTATTAATAAATAATACAAAAAAGAATATATATTATAACTGTTTTTATTAAAAAATACTTCAGGATAAACAACGTTTGATGTAATCCTTCCACGAGGATTATACACATGGATTTTTCCAGGGTTCCAGGATATACTCACGTAGAGTTGTCCACGTGAGAAATAATCGCGTTCCAGGTGCTTGCCGATAGTATCAAATATCTGTCCTTGCGATTTGTGGATATCGTGGCGTAGATTATCGTTACTGGAAACTGTAATCTTTGAATAGGTATGTCATGATCAGCAGCGGTTAACGGTATCCTTGGGATTGATACTTCATCACTAGCATAGGGTACACTGCTCAACGTAGCAGCGATCACCTTCTCGAAAAGTGTAGTGATGATTAGTCGAGTACCATTTAATAAATGAGGTGTTTCGATTGAACGAATGAGAATAATGGGTGTCCCACCTTTTAATTCGACGACATGTGAAGGAATACGCATACGGATAACAAATGCTCGTTGCGTGCAGATATATTTCATAGGGAAACCGATCGTATCAGATACAACGAAGAATTGATCTATTCAACCATGGATTATGCCCAAATACAATTGATATACTTATGGGATGCTTACGACGAGTATGTTCATGTATATTCTAACATACTGGACCATGAATTACCAGAATTCAATTTAAGAATTGTGGATTATGTGAGTCCTCCAGGTGAACACCGAGTATACTCGGTTACTCTTACTGCTATAGCAGATGTAACGCTCCGACACATACCGATGATATGAATGTAATATATGATACAGACAAAGTACGATTTCGTGATCTGATATTAAATTTAAAATCTGGAGGTAGAACAACTAATATATATTTTATTAATTATGAAAATATATTTTAAAATTACCCAGAGATGTGCAATGATATATAGGTGTGATAATAGGTATATTAGTTGCGACTACACACACACACATATAGTTATATATATATATATATATATATATATATATATAAGTATACGAGTTACAGCTGTTTAGGCCAACACCACGGAAATAACACTTTATTAGGATTTAAATAAAGTTAAAATGATCAGTAACTTAAATAATATTAACATTTTAAATAATATTTTGAGTAATATTAGTAATAATATTTTTACAAAAATATTATATAATTTATAATTTTAAATGTTGGCTATTTTAGATTATTTTACAATTTACGGCGGTTTTAGGCCATAACCATGGAAATGATACTTGATTGGGATTTAAATAAATAATATAAATAAACTTTTAATAAAATGTTAATAGAAATAAGTACGATATCAATATAGATTCACTTTATTATACAATATATTTATATTAAATAATATAATATAATATCTATAGATAACTTACTTTATTTGCTTTTTATTTTTTTTGATTTTGGGACTACGCTGTGCGTTAGCAATCGGCCGTCCGACGGCGTCCGTGGGAGAGATTATTATATTGGGGGAAAGTATGAGAGAAATAGTTTGTCTTTAGATGACGTTTGAAGGAGGAGGTTGATTTCATTATTCGAAGGTGGTAGTGTAGGGAAATCAAATGATAAGGGGGAGATAGGGCAAAGGAGCGTATATGGGAGGAGTGGAGGTTGTGTAGGTGGGGTGTAGTAAGGAGAAATATGTTGGAGGAACGGGTGTGGATTGGAGTAGTGTGTGTGTGTAGATATAGAAGGTATGCAAGATAGTCGTGGAGTTGTATGGCTTTGTGGATTGTCAGGGAAAGTTTGTATTTAATACGGTAGGAGACTGGGATCCAGTGTAGTTATTTGAGGAGAGGTGTAATGGAATCAGATGAACGACGGGGAAGTAGATGGATGCAACGTACTACAACATTTTGAAGACGTTGCAGTTTAATAAGTTTGTAGGCAGGGAGATTGGATAGTAGGTTGTTGCATTATTCGAATATGGGGAGTAGTAGTATAATAAGTTGGGAGGAGATTACGCGTTCGAGGATCTTAGAGTGGATTGAGAGGTTAGAGATGGGTCGGTAGTTGGAGGGAGACAGAGAATCAAGGTGGGGCTATTTAAGGATAGGGGTGATGACTTTAGTATTGGGAGGGGAAGAGGGTCAATGGATGAGGTTGAGGAGGTAGATTTAAGAAGGGATATGATTTGATCAAGTGGGGGAGATTCAAATTTGTCGAGGGTGAATGGAAAGGTAATGGGAGTGGTGGTAATGACAGGAGTGGGAAAGGTTGAAAGGGTGGTGGAAAGTTTGTCATTGAAAGATTTGTCGAGGAGATTTGACGAAGAGGAGTGGAGGTCATTTAGGGTTGGTAGTGGGGAGAGGGGCTTTAAGTGAACGACCAAGCAGTTGTGCAGAAAGTATGTGTATGGACATAATGTCATTAGCGAGTTTTTCAAATTTGTGGGTGATGTGAGAGGCTTTGGTGGTAGAAATAGATTTTCAGTGAAGATTTGTTAAGTTATTGTAATAGGCAAGTGAAGTAGGGGAGGGAGTTTGAGATAGGATTTTTCGGCTTTGCGAAGGATTCGCTTTTGTTTCAATAGGGATATAGTATACCAGGATGAGTCAGGGCGTGTGATGGAGTTTTTAGTGAATAAGAGGTTGTATTTATCGAGGGTGAAGGAGAGATATATGAAGTTCAGCAGACGTTGAGGTTGGAAGGGAAGAAATATCGGAGATAAAAGCAGGAATGGGGAGGTTGTGGAGTTTGCGTGAGATTCTTGTAGTGAGGGGTTTGGTGGGATTGGGGTGACTAAGGGTAAGGAATATGAGGAAGTGGTCGGAGAAGAGTGGTCCGATGGAATGGTTACTTGAAATTGTATATTATCTGACATATCTGATATGCGTCTTTTATCGTATTATTTGATAATGAATTGAATTTAAAGTGACATTTCTTCACTGGTAATAAATTTCACGATATCTTTAGTGTAAGGAACAATATATTCTTCGTTAATTGTGTGTGGTTACTTTTATTTTTGCAATTTGTAATTTTATCTGAATACAATTATATTAAAATATTATACATATTAAAATTATATTTACCTTATATTATATATAATACGTATACGTATACTCTTCAATATATTTAGGTATATGTACTATTTTATTTTTATTTATATATATATATATATATATATATATATATTATTATTTATTCATGAAGATAATACAACTTTCTCAAAAATAAAAATATATTGTTTTTAAATGTCGATGTTTAGTTGCAAGGTGACGTCGTAATTTATTAGATTTAAACGATTCCTTACTTAATGTATCATTACATACAACACATTGTGGAACTTCGATATTATTGTTTACTATGAATTCATGACCAATACCTTAAGGTAAACCCAAATGATAAAAAACTATCTTTATATTTTCTATTTTTTAGAATTAATGTTTCGGGTCAGGGATTTTACATATAAACAGCCGTTATGTTTAAGTTATTATACTTGTATTGTTGTTATTATCCACAATCAATATATTCATATTTATTGGAGCGAAGATTGTGGCGATTATAAACATAAATATATATTTAATATATATTAATAAATAGGGCCATATATTTTAGTAGCTGTATGATATTAATAATTAATAATTAATGTACGGTATACTGTATTACATATTAATATGGTATTAATCTTTAGACTATATTATAGTTATATATATTTAATATTTAAGATATAATTATTATTTAATGTTATATAATTTATAAAATCACGCGACCCCAAAATAAAACGGCAGGCGACCCACTTGTGGATCGCGACCCCCAGTTTGAGAACCACTGTTATAGGTAATCTAGGTACTAAATATACTTTAGGTACTATAAGTACTCTGCATAATACTTTATATACCTTTCTAACAACTACTAACTATGTTTACTACTTTCCACGTTCAGCTAATGGATGTACTTCTGAAGTTATTCGCGAAGTCGTCTTCGTGCGTTAATCCGTTGTTGTATTGTTGGCTGAACGAGAATTTCAATAAAGAAATGGTGCGTCAACATTCAATCGTTAATAATCAATAATTAGTAATCGATAATTAATAGTCAATACATAATTAACTTCACGATAATAATTATGTATGCATGTGTATGCGTGTGTATGTGTGCGTGCGTGTGTGTGTGCGTATGATTTCGCATAGTTCATTGCGGTTAATTTCAATTTATCATTAACCAACATGTGTCATGTCAGACATTTTATTCGCGCACAATCCCGGGTACGATTCTTACCTATATGTATAACGAACTTGTAACCGAATGTATATGTTATATTTGAATGTTCTGTTATATTATATTATTAGTGATAGGCAGAGAGAAATATAATGTATTTAATGTACGCCGAATAGTGTAGTACTTACTGATGTACTTATTACACTGCATTATACCACAGTAGATAGTATGATATAGTTCCCCTAACAATGTACTTAATCATTCTAACATGTTAATGACTAAAACTATTATCTAGAAAAGAAAACTTCATAGAATTTCTTCTTATATGGGCTCATTTGCATCCGGAAATATCAACGATCCTAAATATATCTGCAATAGTACAGAAGGTAATAATACATATATAAATATATATATATATATATATATATATATATATATATATATATATATATATATATACATGCATATTTATATATGTACATATAATTTTAAATGTATTGTGTATAAATATATTCTATTCGAAAGGTAAGATAATCATACTTATTCAACATTATATAGGATCCTATTTAATTGATAATAATATTTTATGTGATTAGACTTTATGCAAATATAATGTTGCTAACATTTGTTGATATGTTTTTAGAAAATACCACAATTAATATTAGATTTATAATTTGATGATATTTTGTTATAAAATTTAAAAATTATCATTATATATTTGCGATCAATATTTAAAATATAATCTGACATTTGTTAGTGTACGATACGAATACATCATCATATCGGTATGTAATATCTTATTACCCGCTTATTACCCGCTTATTACCCGTTTATTAATCCGATATAATGCTATATTCGATGATATTGTTAATATAGTCATCGATATTAACATTCATAATGCACTAACAATTTTACTGATCGATTCTTATGAAGAATGCCACTATATCTATAGGTTATATATTGATTATGTTGATGATGATGATGTTGATGATGATGATGCTGATGATGATGTGGATGATGATGTTGATGATTTTGATGATGTTGATGATGATGATGATGATGATGTTGATGATGTTGATGATGTTGATGATGATGTTGATGATGATGATGTTGATGATGATGATGATGATGATGTTGATGATGCTGATGATGATGTTGATGATGATGTTGATGATGTTGATGATGTTGATGATGATGTTGATGATGTTGATGTTGATGATTATGTTGATGATGTTGATGTTGATGATGATGTTGATGATGATGTTGATGATGTTGATGATGTTGATGATGATGTTGATGATGTTGATGATGTTGATGATGATGTTGATGATGTTGATGTTGATGATGATGTTGATGATGATGATGATGTTGATGATGTTGATGTTGATGATGCTGATGATGATGATGATGTTGATGATGATGTTGATGATGCTGATGATGATGATGATGTTGATAATGATGATGATGATGATGATGTTGATGATGATGTTGATGTTGATGATGCTGATGATGATGTTGATGATGATGATGTTGATGATGATGATGATGTTGATGATGATGATGATGATGTTGATGATGATGATGATGATGATGATGATGATGATGATGATGATGATGTTGATGATGTTGATGATGATGATGTTGATGATGATGATGTTGATGATGATGATGATGATGATGTTGATGATGCTGATGATGATGTTGATGATGATGTTGATGATGTTGATGATGTTGATGATGATGTTGATGATGTTGATGTTGATGATGATGTTGATGATGTTGATGATGTTGATGATGATGTTGATGATGTTGATGTTGATGATGATGTTGATGATGATGATGTTGATGATTTTGATGATGTTGATGATGATGATGATGATGTTGATGATGTTGATGATGTTGATGATGATGATGTTGATGATGATGATGTTGATGATGATGATGATGATGATGATGTTGATGATGCTGATGATGATGTTGATGATGATGTTGATGATGTTGATGATGTTGATGATGATGTTGATGATGTTGATGTTGATGATGATGTTGATGATGTTGATGTTGATGATGATGTTGATGATGATGTTGATGATGTTGATGATGTTGATGATGATGTTGATGATGTTGATGATGTTGATGATGATGTTGATGATGTTGATGTTGATGATGATGTTGATGCTGATGATGATGATGATGTTGATGATGATGATGATGATGATGATGTTTATGATGATGTTGATGTTGATGATGCTGATGATGATGTTGATGATGATGATGATGATGTTGATGATGTTGATGTTGATGATGATGTTGATGCTGATGATGATGTTGATGATGATGTTGATGATTTTGATGATGTTGATGATGATGATGATGATGTTGATTATGTTGATGATGTTGATGATGATGATGTTGATGATTATGATGTTGATGATGATGATGATGATGATGATGTTGATGATGCTGATGATGATGTTGATGATGATGTTGATGATGTTGATGTTGATGATGATGTTGATGATGTTGATGTTGATGATGATGTTGATGATGATGTTGATGATGTTGATGATGTTGATGATGATGTTGATGATGTTGATGATGTTGATGATGATGTTGATGATGTTGATGTTGATGATGATGTTGATGATGATGATGTTGATGATGTTGATGTTGATGATGCTGATGATGATGATGATGTTGATGATGATGTTGATGTTGATGATGCTGATGATGATGATGATGTTGATGATGATGATGATGATGATGATGTTGATGATGATGTTGATGTTGATGATGCTGATGATGATGTTGATGATGATGATGATGATGATGATGATGATGTTGATGATGATGATGTTGATGTTGATGATGATAATGATGTTGATGATGATGTTGTTGATGATGCTGATGATGATGATGATGATGTTGATGATGTTGATGATGATGTTGATGATGTTGATGATGATGTTGATGGTGATGTTGATGATGCTGATGATGATGATGATGATGTTGTTGTTGTTGTTGTTTGCGGCGTAGCATCACAAGGACCAAAGTCCATGTGCGAATGCTAGCACAGCCTCAGGTGATTCCACCAAGACTGATAACGGAGGCGCCGCTCCCCCAAATCCGCGAATGCGCTTTCCCACTGTGGCCGGGCATTCCTGAAGCCAATGCTCCAAGGTCTCCGCTTCTCCTTCGCAGAAAGGACACTGAGGTGAGGAATCACTTATAATACTTCTGTAGGCGGCTAATCTTTTGCAGTGGCCGCTGCGGAGTTGCGCAAGAAGAACAGCTTCCTTTCTCGGAAGCAGGATTCTATCCCGTCTTCCATCGTACACAGCCTTCGTCCTCTCATGGCTTATAGGAGGATCCGTGATTTCCTGGATGATTCGAGACCTAGCAGCTCGGAATGAGATTCCCTGGTACCCGTCAGTCCTTTGGTCCATTGAGTTGGCCGCTTTCCCCGCTTCCTCATCCGCCCAGACATTACCTATGAGTCCGCAGTGACCTGGAACCCATTGCAGAAGGACACTGCATTTAACTCTGGCGAGATTTTTTCTTAACTCGTCCAGGAGCCTTCCGTCCTTCCTACCTGAGCCCTCGATGGCGATTAGCGCCGACTGGCTGTCTGAGCAGATTACGCAGACGGAGAAATCTGCCGCATATCACAAGATCCACTCCGTTGCCAGTATTAGCGCGGCTACCTCAGTGTCGTATGAGCAAGTCCATCTACAGCCTTTACAGGAGCTAGAGTGAATTCTGCATGGGTTGCTGGCCGCACCAGTAGTGATAACGGCAGCGCTTCCTCCATTCGAAATACCGCCCTGGGCTGACCCGTCCGTGTAGATGGTGTAGTCTGCCTCTCCTGCAGCACCAATAGTGGTGATGGCGTCCGCTAATAGAGCGTTGCTGCCTTGGGTTTTCTTGCAACTGCCGATAAGGGTTGTCCTTATTGACCAAGGCGAGTGAACTATCCATTTCCAACCAGGTAATTGATTTATGGATAGTTCTTCCCTTGGGTACTCGTCCAACCCTAACTTAGTGCATTCATCCTTACTCATGTCACTGAAACAGTTCCTGTTTTTCCATCTGTGCGGAGTAGTGGACGAGACTAGCTTACGTCTGGGGTTTTCCTGTGGCAATCGGGCCGACTTCTCCCATGCTATTAGGCAATTGCGTCGAATTGCGGTTTGGAAGGATGGTAGTTCTGCCTCCAACCTCAAGCATTCCAGTGGAGTATCAGACGTCTGGCCTGTTAATACCCTCAAAGCCCTGTTCTGAACCCGTTCAAGGATAAGGACGTTTGTCTTAGCTAGCCATGGCTGCCATGCCGCACCACAGTAGTTCAGCACACTATTGATCATAGCCAGAAAGATTCTTCGAAGGCTCCCGCGACTCCAACCCCACTCCTTTGACGCTAGAGACGCCAGGATCTTGATGCGCCCCAGTACCTTAGATTTGACATCTTCTACATGTGGGCGAAAGGTCAGAGTACGGTCATATGTGATGCACAGAAACTTTGGTGTTCTGTTTACCGGTAGAGTTACCCCGTTCAACCGTGCATTTGGGCACCAACCCGCTTCCTTCGGGTCCGTTAAGAAGAAGGATATCTCGCATTTGTGCGGGTTCAGCGTGAGCTAATGCTCCTCGCTCCAGATCCCGAACTTCTTTATAGCCTCTTGGACCTTACTTAGGGCCGCGATTTTGTCTCTGCTCTGAACCCATACTGCAATATCATCAGCATACATGCTTACCTTGACACCCTCTGGAGCCACATCCCTGATCCCGTCTATGTAGAACAGGAAGAGCAGCGGAGAGAGGACAGCGCCTTGCGGTACACCTTGATGAAGCTTGAAGTTTCTGCCTAGTGTGTTGTCGAGACGGACCCTTGCTTTACGGTCCGATAGGAATCCTTTGATCCATTTGGTCATTAATAGCGGTACCCCTTTGTCCAATAGTATTTCCAGCAGCCTCTCTCTCCATACCGTGTCGTAAGCCTTACTGAAGTCAAGCAGTGCCATTACCGTACGTGAAGCTGGCCGATCTTGAAAGGCGTCGCTGATGGACTGTGACAGACGCAAAACCTGGTCCTCACACGACCTCATACGCCTGAAACCCGCCTGATCCTCGCTCCACCAACCATTACTTTCAGCCAGATAGGACAAGCGACTGGCTACCATACGCTCCATAGTTTTCGCAATGCACGAGGTGAGAGAGACTGGCCTAAACGAGTCCACTTTGCTGGCCGGTTTACCCTTCTTTAGCAGAGGGACAATTACAGCCTCTCTCCATGACGCCGGGCACCTACCGTAACTCCACGACTCATTGATAATACCAAGGAGGTACCTAAATGCTATGGGTCCTAAAGCCTTCAAGAATCTAGGGGAGATGTTATCGCTACCAGGGGCCCCTTTGGCCTTCATGCTATCTATGGCCGCCTTCAGCTCCGACAAGTTGAAATCTTTACAGCTCTCTTCTGCAACGCTATCAGCACCTAGTGCTTTACGGATCACTTTTTTCCGGCGATCCACTTTTGCTATCTGTAGCCGGCTAATCTCAGCGTAGCTAGCCATGAAAACATCTGCTTTAGCGCGGCTTGATGAGTAATGTTTCCCATTGTGTATGAGGACTTCGTTCTTGATGCAACCGGAATTCCTGCCGCTGAGCAATTTTATAGTATCCCATATCTTGCTAGGGTCAGAGCTCATTTCCGCGTCTGACAGGAATTCCTTCCAACGCTCCTCCTTACCCAACCGAATCAACAAGTGGACCTCCCTACAAGCTTCGACCCACTCAACCCTCTTGTCTGCAATGTAGCGCCTTAGCCTATTTCGTTTCTTTATCGCATCCCGAATCTCCCTCGTTAGCCATTGTTTACTGTTAGAGGAGACCTTTACTTTGCCAATGGATGATGCCGCCGACTCTAATATGATCCTATTTAAGTGGGACGCTCTAACCTCTAGCGAGCTCTTTGTGTGGTTTTCATTCAGGGAGCGAAGAGTATCATCCACCTTCGTGGCGAATCCTACCATATCCGCTCTCTTCCAATTCCACCTGAGCTCCATAACTGGTTTAACCTTAAGCGCCTCAATTTGGCAGTCTATCGTGACCAGGATAGGAAGGTGGTCTGAACCCATGCATTCTGTAGGACTCCACTCCACCTTTTCCAGCCAGCTGCTGTGGACCAAAGTTATATCCGGTGCACTTTTACCTCCCGTTCCGACATTAACGCGCGTAGCGGAGCCATCATTGACTACGCTAAAGTTGTTATTTAGGAGCCAATCCTCTATCTTGCCGCCCATCTCGTCTTCTGGCTGCCACTGGTCCCATGTGTTAGAGTGCGCATTGAGGTCACCCCCTATCAGTGTGTTCTCCGCACTGGGAAGTTCTGAAGTCTGAAATTCATGACCTTGTAGTGCACCCCTAGTGGGTGGGCAGTAAACGTTTGCGCAGGTGATCTTGTGGAGAGATGCATCGCAGATCTCTACTTGTAGCATCTCGAGCAGTGACTCCCGTTGAGAAAGTTGGTTACACTTGACTGTGAAAGGTATATCTTCCTTTATGAAAGTAATCAGCCCTCCTCCTCTCCCAGATTCTCTATCCTTACGGATTGTGGAGTAACCTGATAGAGACGGATTCCTGTCCCTACTGCATAGCTTGGACTCTTGGATCATGATCAGGTCGATATCCATCTTCCGGGTCCTGTCCTCCAGTTCTACCATTTTGGATTTAAGCCCATTGGCATTCCAATATAGAACCTTAAGACTACACCGCGACCTGACCTCCGCTCGTCTAACAGCATTATCCTGTGGCTGTCCGGTATTCAGCAAGCCATTATTGATCTGGGCGTTATTGCATAGATCGCATTTCCATGCACCAGTCGCTAAATACATGACCTGTTCAGCTCGGGATAACTTAGAGCAACTTTTGTGGCAGTCCCTTTGGCAACCTGCGCAGATTAGCGGATGAGTAGTAGCTCTGACCACTCTGGTACACACCAAGCATCTTATCATTGAAACTGCCGGCCCCGCATTGTTTTGGGCCCCGACAATTTGACCCACCAGTATGATGTTATTAGTGGTGGGCTGCCTGTTGATGCTCCTTGGAGACACACACTCGCAGCATCTCCATGAGAAGCTAGCCAAGGCAGCTCTCTTCACCCCACTACAGCTTTCTTGCTTGTGAGACGCAGCACCACACCCTGTGCACGTTAGGTGAACTTGGTTCCCCCGAATGTTTCTTCCACAGGGCTTGCATTTGACTCTCTCCGACGGTCCAGGGTTGGACTCGACATCTCCGGCACGAATTAGCATATTCCGGATCAACAGGGCCGAGGGCAGCTGACCGGGCGGGAAAAACACATCCGCGAATTGTGGGGGCAGCGCTCCGTCCAGGTCTTTGTGGCCTGAGACTGAACTTGCCGTGTGATATGACCTTTTTGCCATCGAAGATGGACGAAGAGCGCCGCGAGAAGGCAGGTCGATAGCTCTCCTGATGATGATGTTGATGATGATGTTGATGATGTTGATGATGATGATGATGATGATGTTGATGATGATAATGATGCTGATGATGATGATGATGTTGATGATGATGTTGATGTTGATGATGCTGATGATGATGATGATGTTGATGATCATGATGATGATAATGATGTTGATGATGATGTTGATGTTGATGATGCTGATGATGATGTTGATGATGATGATGATGATGATGATGATGTTGATGATGATGATGTTGATGTTGATGATGATAATGATGTTGATGATGATGTTGTTGATGATGCTGATGATGATGATGATGATGTTGATGATGATAATGATGTTGATGATGATGTTGTTGATGATGCTGATGATGATGATGATGATGTTGATGATGATGATGTTGATGTTGATGATGATAATGATGTTGATGATGATGTTGTTGATGATGCTGATGATGATGATGATGATGATGTTGATGATGATGATGGTGATGTTGATGATGATAGTTATAACTAACGGCGCCATTCACTATGCCGTCGTATACCCTACGTAATGTCTGAAGCCGCGCTGCGAATATTCATCAAAATCTAATATGCGAGATCTATAAAAAACGCGATTATAATTCGCGAATATATGCGAATTCGTTGAATATTCGCGTGAACTTCATCTTTACACACGCGCGTGTGTATCGCTGGTTATATACACAGTGTGCGGTGATGCGACAGTCTAATGATATATGTTAGTGATTAACATGGCTAGTACAAAGGCATATATTCCATCGTCATATATATATGTGTCCTATATATATCCTATAGAAAGCATACACATACACCAGTCTTACACCGGTATTGATGATATGTGAAATGTACAAAACCCGCGCCGTGTGAACACGCTAATTTCGCAGAAAAACGATGCGGCGAGTGTATGCCATGTGCGTATGTGTGCGCGTGTGTGTATGGGTATGCGTGTGTAATTATGGGCGTATTTGTGTGTGTGTATGTTTATGTTTATTATTATGATTATATACGATTACACTTTAGAGAATTGTATTACTATTATTTAATCGTTAAAATAAAATATAATTATCATTATTATTATTAGTAAACTTCGGTACAGAGGTGTATCACGCGTGAATGAGAGATGCGCCGCACCCCGTGGTATATTAGAAGTGGCGATAGGGCGCCCCTAGTTTCGAGTGTCACCTCGATAGTGTACACGTGACATTACATAAAGTAGTCACGTGACACCCCCTGACACGTGACACACGAGAAGGCGCGGCGATGTGTGCGAGCGTAATGTGTATGAGATAATTATTATATACGTGGTATATATATATATATATATATATGTAATATGAGATACAGTTACATCATACGATTATGTAATAGAGCGCCGGTATTGCGTCGTGCGAAAATGAAATAATACCTAATAATATCTAATAATCATATGAAAAAAGTATTCGATAACATATAATCGTATATAAACACCTCGCCGTATATTAATACATATATTATGTAACATCGATACATCTATAGACTTACTGTGTGAGTACAATACATGATCGTGTAGGTTTCTCAGCGATTAACACTCCAGGTGTTTGACAGGTGCGTTGTTTGTAATACGGACAGTTGAACTATAGTCCACTTATGTATCTATGTTCATACATTTTTATAAATTGTAAAAGAAACTTTTTTATAAACAATTTCAAATGGATTTCATAGTGAATACACGTTTCGTTGGCAATCTATTTTTAGATGTAAGCATGACTAATAATGATGTAAAAGATGGGCGTGTTGTTATCTGGCGTGGCGTGAGTCATTGTTCAGCCTAACAGGCTTAGCTATATCTATATAGATAGACTATATAGATAGACTATATAGATAGACTATATATATATACATCTAGCTAGACTGACAAACACTAAATTCACAGACAGTTGGACACTGTCAGGAAAGCCAGATGATACATTGATTAGATACAACGCTAGACTGTGCAGTGTGCAGTGTGCAGTGTGCATGCCTGTACATTAAGCACACCAGTACTACGTATAGTGATTGCTACATATAAACTAATGCGATACATGATATATTATAGTATGAGATTAGTATCACGTGTTGGATACTACTACATATGTCACCGTTTTATGTAGTATGTTATATATATATATATATATATATATATATATATAATACATTAGGCTATCGCTTTTAATCAAATTAGATTAATCTAATTATTTATAATTATAGTAATGACTAAGTCATTCGTTTTACACATGCAAATAGTATATGGTTTTTATTAAAGTAGAATCTACAGATAGTATAGATTCTGAAATATACTTATGTGAATATATATATATATATTATATGATATAAACTAGATCTATTATAAGTATCGAATCTTCGTTATTACCGATTTTTTTCAAATGTAAGTAAACAGTTTAAATAAATTACTACTCATAAAATATTTTAGGTAAATAATTACATCACAATAGATTTATATTTAAGATTAATAATATTATCATAAGATCGATTTTTAAATATTATTCAATTTATTTTACGAAAAGTAGACGATAATATATTTTTATTATAAAATAGTACACATAAATAATATACATTATATATAAAGTATATTCATTATATATTATTTTAATTTTAATTAATTGTCGTAATTTATTTCGTAGAATAAGTGAATTCCTTAACCATATCCTATAGGAATATATCAATACCTCCTACAACCTCGATAGTATAGTAGGTATTAAATATATACGAGTGGGTTATATGACCTATAGGTTATATGACCTACTATAGGAATACCTGTGAACGAAAAGCTACGGGTGGGGATCGATACATGAATAACGTATACGCTTATACGTGTACGTTATAATGTAACGAGCGCACCTAACCCTGGTATACTAATAACTATAGTTATATGTTAACTCTTAACAATGAAGTTAAGAATGGTTTAAGTAAAGTATGAAGCGATTTTATGATAATCAGAATAGTTCACACGCTGCGCGCTGATTGGTTATATATATCGATATATAGGATCCTATAGGATGTCCGTATTAAGACATCTAGAGTGTCCGTATTAGGGACTTAAATGACCTCTAGATATATGCTTATAACTTAATTAATATTTGATAACAAATATAGAAATTAAATATATCATTTTAGAATGATTTTGTTTTTAATAATACAGTGTTATATTTAATATAGATACATTTGTTAATTCTTTAGAAGGTTTTAAGTTTAAATTTTTTTTCATAAATGTAATAACAAAATCAGTTTATTGGAGATATATATATATATATATATATATATATATATATATATATATATATATATATATATCAGCAAGATATATCAGCACTATTTTAAATAATTTAAAAATAAAAATACTTATTTATAAAGTCTATAGACTATTTATATAATATGTACTGTACACAAACACATATGCACGCACACGTGCACATACGTGTATACATGCTATGCTAATTCATTAATCATACATACATACACATATACATACTGTTCTAATTCATGCCACTAACAGAAGGAGAACTAGTGAAGCTGGCCAAGATGGACATGCGCACTAGAAACAACCACTTCAACACGGCGGCACTGTTCCTCTCGTACCCGACCTCCATTTCACGGGATGCCACCACCAGGGCAACCGAAGTCTGAATAGCATCAGCCTCCTTACCATCCTCATCCTCCCTCTTAACCATTCTCCTTCTGATACTACTCACCGTGTTCATCATACTTCTCCTCCCGTTACTTATAACCTCATTCCCTTCATGCTATATCTACTCCTCCTACTCCTCCTCGTACTTCTTCATTCGGTTGCATATCATTACATTCGCGTGTACTTTGTCCTAGATCTCGTCCTTTTTACTTACACGCGAAGTTTTCTGTGTTACGTAACTTCGGCCCACTTTAGGAGACGATCCGACACACGATCTCCTACTGAAATGTCGTACATGTTATGATGTATTTAGTTCGAGTTAAGCATGTCCTGTCCTGTACATTACCACCGTACGCTATCTAACCACACTGAGTTACACTATAGGTGCTATACTAATTATGTTTAATATCGTATTACTCATATGTTTATGTTTATATTAATATACATATATATATATATATATATATATATATATATATATATATATATATATGAATATATATATATATGAATATATTAGTATATGTATTCATATGCTGTTCACATTTACTCGAAAGTATATTACGACATTCATGTGCTACCCAACATACATACCATATATGGCATGTATACCACTGTATACTGTGATGTTAACACGATTTATCATATAAATTAAATATATATAATATTATAAGTATGCGTATATATATATTACCATTGTAATAGTATAACATAATTATTGTTATTATTATGCATAGATATAAGAATTTGGTCCTGATTCTGATGTCTGTGTTATTATATAAGATATTGTTCATGCGTGAATTAAATATCTAATATTGCGGTCATTGAATGCTTCATTGCTTATTTTTAATACACAATTATTAATCGTATATATTTTGAAATTCATAAAATAAATGTTTATGATATATTATTTATATTTTGTATTATATAGTTACTACTATATATATATATATATATATATATATATATATAGTTACTACTATATATATATATATATATATATATATATATATATATATATATATATATAGTAGTACATATATATATATGTATATATATACAAGAGTTATATTTGCTGATGATGCTGAGCCAATACTTTGGTTTACACGAGCTCGACCCATCAGATACTCTTACGTAATGAACCCAGAGTCGAAATCGATTTCGACTTTCATGATCATGCTTTTTAAATATAATTATAATTATTATTTTTATATATTTCTCCTTTATATTTTAAATATTTGCAATAATCTGAGACTTGATAATTGTTATTCTGATTACTATTTTTTTTTTTAAATATCTATGAATTTTTTTTTTAATATTACCAAATATTATTTCATGATATAGTTTTTATCCAATGGATCCATGGATCGCGATCAATTACAATAATACCATATCGTATATACATATTCATTAAATACTATGTTTTACATTTATAATATTATTCATATTTATATCAATTTGATATTACAATTTAAAACAATTGTAACTTTAAAGTTAAAAAAGTAACATTGAATATTGCATTGTAACATTGTGATATTAATTGTTATTATTAAATACATAATTATTTCATAAGGGGGCGCCGCGCGATCATATCTGATGTACAATGATGTACAATGTAGGGCAAATGTTATTTTTTAAATGGTGATACAATTTTTAATTTGTATTATTTTTTTATAATTTTTTTATAATTTTATAATTTTTCCTATTAATAATACTTAGTTACATTATATTTACTATTGTTTATTTAGTAGTGTATATATTTGTATAAAATGTATATATATATATATATATATATATATATATATATATATATTTATATATAAGTATTTTGTATAAATATTTTTAAAGAAAAACAAACTCATTCCTGCAAGGGGAAAGTCTCCGATTACCGACCCCCTCATAATACTTAGTAACATAATATCTCAGTAACTATAAGATATATCAAAAAATTATATATACATGAACTGTTAGCAATTTAATGATAAATATGAATAAGTATATTTTTTTACAAAATATTCAACCCTACAATTGTTATTTGATCAAATGTAATATTCTGTTTTTACTTATTAAATATATGAATAATAACTGTTTTAAATCATTGTAAATACTTTATTAATTAAAATAAAACTTAAAACTGCACATAATATTATAGATCAATAAAATGTTTATAATTATTATAAAAATAATTTAATTTGAATAACTATTAACCAAAATATCTTAATTATAGCAACCCATATGATTGTCCTAATACCGACCCCCATAAATTATAATTTAAGTATTAGGGTATACCCTAATACCGACCCCATGTGATTTATAATATCCAATGAAAATAGATCAGTATCTTACTTTAAAATATGGCATACATTTTTTGTGTATCATTTATATAGATTAAGGATTCATGATTCCATTCGATTATATACATACTGATTAATAAGTAAATATTAAATAATAATATAAACTATTTTAATATAATTACTATAAAGTTTAAATTTAAATTTAATATTACTATTAAAACATAAATTCAATAAAATATAATTGCGTGCATGTTATAATTAATTATATTTATGAATATCTACTATGTTGATTGGATATTATAATACTAACATTATTTATACCACGATTATTTTAGGGGGTCGGTAATAGGAGAAGGGGGTCGGTATTAGGAACAGGTATCTGATTACCGACCCCCTGTTTATTCTTGTAAATATAATGAAATCAAAAATTAAAAATAGCCACATTATTCATTGCCATAATATTACCCTATTTACAAAATTTCAAATAAATATATTTAATATTGAATAAGTTATTACAAATAATTATTTAGGGGTCGGTAATCGGAGACTTTCCCCTATATAGAAGGATATATATATGTTTAATTTGAATATTTATGTTTATATATTTATAAATAAAATTGTTAATTATTTATGAATTAGTTTCTAACTATATTTTAATTTTTATTAAACAATATATATTCCCAATATTCCCTATATTTACATCACTCTTTCCATTACTATTTAAAATCATAAAGCAAGATTGTTTTAATAATTGAGTGTACGATGTACACTGTACTATGTACACTGTACGTCACTGTACGATGTACACTGTACGATGTACACTGTACGATGTACACTGTACGATGTACACTGTACGTCACTGTACGATGTACACTGTACTTCATGTACACTGTACGATGTACAATGTACGATGTACACTGTACGATGTACAATGTACGTTTATTTATAAGTAACCATTGTGATCAATAAATAATCATTTATTGTCGATTGTAAATCTGTTTTATTTTGATCTTGTATGATAACGCAAGTAGGGGAAAGTGGACACCTAATACGGTCACTTTAACTATAAATGTCTTAACATGTATGACTCAATATTTGTATTCACGAATTACAATATAATAATATTATATGATTATATATATTATTGTGATTTTAGAATTTTAATTAATCTTTTTAATCGATAGATCTGAGTTCACACGCTGCAAGTAGATTGGTTATAGGGTGTCCGTATTAGGGACTTATATGACCTCTAGATATAATCTTATAACTTAATTAATATTTGATAACTCATATATAAATTTTGTATTTAATGTATATAATTCTTTAGATTTTAATAGTATATTGTTATTTTCTATATCGATACATTTGTATATTTTTGAAAAGGTTTTAAGATATAAATTTAAAAACGTAATAAAAAAATCAGTTCATTGGATATATCAGGACTATTTTGAATAATTAAAAAATTAAAAATACTTATTTTGAATATTTATATAATGATGAATATTTTATTCATTAAACATTTTTGTGTATAAGTTATAGTTTCTGAGATACCTAGTATGTACGTATTCGGTTACTTTCCCCTATATAGTCTATATAGTCATACATATGAACAATACAGCATTGATGTGCGTTGTATTATACATAGGTATGTATAGGTATATCTATATGAATTTATATGTATATTAACTGCCTGTGTAGTTCAGTTGGCTAAGGCGTAAGTAGGGGCGTCATATAAGGGGGGATGGTGGGACATTTCCACTTTTAAAAGTGGGGGGATATGATATATAATATCCCCCCACTTTTAAGATCTACAAATCATTTAATTCATTATAAATATTATATTTCGGCTATTTATAGTCTTTGGTAGTATCATTATATTCAACCATAGATTTAGAGTACCACTTGGTACTCTAAATCTATGTATCCAACATTGAAATGTTTTGTGCAACCCAGTACAAGTCAATCGTAGTAAGCCCTCTATTCTCATTTACTTTTTCTACTTAAATTATAATATATATTATATGTATATATATATATTATATATATATATATAATATATATATACTTACTTTTACTTTTAATCCCGTGACTCGGAAATCGTAGAAGGAATTAACATACTTGACTTTGAAACATATACCTCCATCCGTCTCGATCATGTACACCATTTATCAAATTATTAATATCCATCTTTGTCCACTCTGTAATTTTATCTATTCATTGCTTTTTCGGGCGTCCTCGTTTACGTACTCCTTCTACTATGCCTTGCATTATAGTTTTTCAGAGGCCATCATGTATGGATATGTGTCCATACCATTTTAGCTTGCGTCGTTTAATCTTTTGTAGGAGAGGTTCGTAGTTACCGATTATGGAAATAATCTTGTACTTAACATATTAGTTAGTCTTTCTTTCCTGTTACTTTATCCCGAGCAGTTTCCTGCGTGACTTATTTTCGAATGCTTGGTTTTTTTATACATAACTGAATTAATAGTCAATGTCTAGCAACCATATATTAGTATTGATGATACAAGTGAATGGTAAAATGTATATTTTGACTTAAAGTTGATATGTTTGCTATAATATATAGTGTATAGGCGTATCATAACCGATTTTGCCAGTGCTAATCTTATCTTAATTTATGTTTCACAAGATCCATCTTTTGAGAGGTTTGCGACTAGGTAACATAACTTATTCACTTCCTCTAGTTTATTCCCATAAAGAGTGGTGTTTACTTGTTTTGAAGTATCATTACAATTCACAATTAACCTACATTTTCTGCACTAATCTCAATATCTTATCTACTGGCACTATAGACTAGGTAATATATTAGCCAGAAAATGTGTTATTTCTTGAAGTTCTTCGTTTTACCTGCTAACAGATCAATGTCGTCTGCAAACTTTGTATTCCATAATAGCATTCCGCCGATTGATATTTAAGACGGGTAGTTGTACTGTATTTCAGACATGATTTCCTCAATAAATACATTAAAGAGTATTGGTTACAGTAGACAATCTTGTCTCACTCCAACTGTAGTTTTGAAAAGTTTACCTTTAGTATTATTGACCAGGACTGCACTAGTAGAGTTTTCACATAGTGATTTGATCATCACAATGATTTCATTCTGGATTCAAAACTTATGCAGTACGGACTCTAGTCCATCACTACTAATATACTCTATCAAATGCCTTCTTAAAATCTATCAAGTTATGGAATAGATTCTTTTGGCTGTTCAGATGTTTAGATGTTTATCAATGAGATTTCTGCGGTTGAATACCTGATCCACTGTGCTTCTTCCTTTCCGGAATCCAGCTTGCTCCTCCTACAGTATTTGCTCCACTTGAGGATTCAGTCTTTTAAAAATTATCTTTAATAAAAACTTGCTTGAATGACAGATTAAACTCAATGTTCTGAAGTTTTGATATTTCTTAAGGTTTCCTTTCTTAGTAATTGGGCATCTCTAGTGATTAAGTCCATTGTTCTGGCTATGATTTGCTAGTCAATGCCTTTTGGCACATAACAGTAAGAATCTTTACAACACAATTACCTCTGTGTTTGATTAATTCACATAGTATGTTATCAATTCCAGGTGATTTACCTTTCTTCGGCGTATTGATTGCATCCATAATTTTAATATCGAGTATTTATAACTCATTAATCAACTATCCAATCACATTAAAGAATGGCTTATTTCTAATAATCTTCTCCTTAATACCTCAAAAATGACATTGTTTATTATGTCTTCATCTCCAACTTAGTTCCCTCCTTTTCTTATTGAGTACATTGTAATCTCTCATTATCCTACTGTATCCAACTTAGGTGTACTTTTTGATTCTAATATTTCTTTCATTCCTCATATTATTACTATCACTAATTCTACAAATTATCATCTTTAGAATTAGAAAAATACTAAAATCAATTACCCTATCTCTTACTAAAACTGTAGTTAATTCCCTTGTCCTCCCACGTATATATTACTGTTCCTCACTCCTAATCAATCTTCCACTATTCTATATCTCTCCCCTAAATCGAGTTATTCATTCATCAATCCGTACAATATATAACGTATATCGAGATCATTCCTCTACTTCCTCATATCAATACTTACCTCCCCGGTTCCCATTTAAGAAACTCTCTGCTTATCGCATACTATCTATTGTTCATCCCTCAATATAATCTTCGAATTGCACCTCCTATATTTCTGCTTCTCTAGTACAAAAATCTTCCCTTACATCTCTTAGATACCATGCATCTCATATTCTATCTACCCCTATTCTCAGTCCATCAAAAATGAATACTCGGGTACTGAGTTATATTAGTTCTAAGCTATGAAATTCAGTCCCACCATCTATTAGATCCATAAAATAGCATAAAACATTCAAGAAATATATACAATAAATGATCTCATGAAACCTGTAATACCAATATCGTTTGACATTATTTTTATTTATTAATTTCCTTACGGTTTATTCTATTTTATTTTATTATTATTAATGGCATTTATAGTTTTACCTACTTTTATTATTTGTATTCTATATATACACTTTTGAGAAATCATTTATGATTTATTTAAGTGTTTAACTAAACTTTCGATCATTACTACTTTACTCTTGCTATCATCATGTCAATTAATCGATCAATTCAATTCAATATAATATAACTATATGTTTATTACATCTAAATTTAAATCTTTGAAATAAGGAAATTTTAAAATTAATAAAAAAAAACAAGTTTAAACGTAAAAATATGTTATCAAGGAAACATATATTATTATTTATATATATATATATATATATATATATATATATATGTTAAATTCAAATTAAATAATAAATAATTAGTCTTACTGTATAATGCATTTGTTTATTCTCGTTTAAATTACTGCTCTCGTGTTTGAGGTAATTGAGGTAATTGTTTGGGGCGTGTCTACTTTTATTACTAAACTCAATAAAATTTATATTTTACAAAAAAAAGCACTAAAATATATATATAATGATGATAAAATGTACAGAAAATTGTATACACAACATAATTCTTTAAAGTTTACTGATAGTATTAAATTAAATACTGCAAAATGTATGTTTAGAGCAAGACATCATTCTCTGCCACCAAACATATATAATATATTCAAGGTTAAGGCTTATGATAATCTTCTCTTTTATAGAATTAGAATTAAAACTCAACGAAAACTTTTTTGTTTATCTAGTTCAGGGCCACTGTTGTGGAACAATTTAAAAAAATATGTAAGAATTAAAAATAGTAGGCATTATATATATATATATATATGCATTTAGTACTAATTATAAAAATGTTTTGATAAATTTTTATGACAACAATTAACTTTTATTAATACTTAACTTGATGAAATAAATAACTAATGATATTTATTAATTTAAAAAATATTGTATAAATATATGATTTAATTCAAATAATATAAATATATATTAATATATTTTATATTCCAGTATAACAATATTTAAAAATAGAATTTGACCTTTACATGTTATTTAATATGTTATGACTCAATATTGTTATTCAAAAATTACAATAGGATTGTATCTATATTTGTAGTATATGATTATAGATATTATTGTGATTTTAAAATTGTATTTTATCTTTTTATTCAATAGATAACAGGGTGTCCATATTCGGTATACATCTCCGAATACGGGCATCCTGTATTATAATACTGACACCCTATATACCACTAGGATATACTATATAGAATTAACCTATTATTGATTACCAATCAGATAAATTACAATACATTACTTATAATTAATTTTATGGATAATTTAATATAATTTAATTAGTAATTAAATTATTATTTCTGATTATATTATTAACTAATAATTACAAGTTAATTATCTAAATAATACTCATGAAACGCGTTTAATAAATTGATGATATTAATATTATAATGAACGCGATTTTTATTAAAATTAGAAAAGTTCACACGCTTGGTTATATGGTGTCCGTAATACAGACTCTGCATCATGCCCGTAGCCAGAAATTTATACCAGGGGGGGGGAAGGTCCCACAACATTTTAAGACTACAATTTAATGAATATAAACTAATATACTATAGTATTACTATAGTAATACTATCACTACTAGAAATTTACTAGTATACTCTATTACTTATATTGACGCACACTGTGAATTACATAGTGTGTAAATAAATAATAAATAAAAACACACTGTGTGTGTAGGTCCTATATTATATACTATATAAACATAAATGTATATTCATATAGGAATACAATTTAAAAAATAAAATATAGTTTACTATGACTTCAAAAACACATGGTGATTATAGGCGTCATTAGATAATCAAC
Organism: Osedax fenrisi; assembly: GCA_964019155.1. Lineage (NCBI taxonomy): Eukaryota > Metazoa > Annelida > Polychaeta > Sabellida > Siboglinidae > Osedax > Osedax fenrisi. The sequence continues at coordinate 91,188,895 of OZ025239.1, read as the reverse complement.
AAATTATAACAAAAATAAATTAAAAAAATGATAACAAAATAGACGAATTACAATAATTTAAAATTGGTATACAGTTAACGTTTAAACAATGAAAGCGATGTTGTACATTGTTATACAATGTACAATGAATATTATATGGCAGTGAATTCCAGCTTTTCTGAGAAATAACCAAGAATGCTGATTAGTTAGGCCAAATATGTTTATTTTGCAACCATTTCATGATGTAGCACTTCCGACTAGATATGTTATAACTCTGAATAATAATAGATTGCACTAGATATTCTAGAAATCCGAGGTGTATTATCCTCGGATTTCCTATTTCGGCTATTGAGTCAACGTTTTTATAATAGTTTATATAATACACGTATAGCACGATATTTAATACTCTCGAGTTTATACATAAGGTTAACAGATAAATTATTCAATAATGAACAGCAATATATATGTCTACTGAATACTAGCGAGTGAATTAAATATTTAGTGGCAAAGGTAAGCTTATATCGAGATTTTCTAATATTATATAGAAAATAGTTAGCAGTGCGTATCATATTAGGATGAGTGATTGATAGAGGAGCACTGGGTCTTGAGAATATTATAGTATCAGTGTTAGTAATATTTAAGGAAATGGATTTATGAGATAACCAATGAGTGAGATCAGTAATACAATTAAACATAACCATTTGAATCAGACCAGAATCTCTATATCTATGAAATGGATTTCGATTCTGATTTCGATCGATATGACGATCATCGGCATAAAGATGATAGTTAATATTAGGATATTTGTGAACAATTGATTTTATAGTAATACTATAAATAATGAACAATATAGGGACAAGAACAGAGTATTGTGTAACACCATGTATGTTAAAATAAGGAGGAGACAACGAGGAGTTAATCTTCACCGAAGATGTTCTAGATAAAACAAAATACATTAACCAACTGTGGACTTGACCGTGTATACATATATACCAATGTCATTAAGTCAATCAGAAAGAATATTATGATCGAGAGTATCACAAGCACTAGATGAGTCAAGTATTACGAAATAGTATGGGGCTTTATCAAGAGATATGAGAATATCATTAATGATTAAAGTAAGGGCAGTTTCGGTATTACGATGAGGAAAATACGCACTTTGATATTTATCAACAATAGCATTTGACGTAATGTAATTAATAAGTTGAGTGGACATAACTCGTTCTAAGGTCTTAGATATTGATGATAACTGGGATATTGGACGATAACTTAATAAATTAGATTGGCCAAGAGTAGTTTTGTTTAAATCGGAATAATCTATGAATATTTCATTGAGTGTGGAACAATAGATAATATAAGAAATCTATGAATGATTTCAGTGATAATTCATATAAAATATGGCGATAATGAACAAAGTAGATTGAGTGGAATATGATCAAGGCGGGATTGGTTTTCAAGGATATCATCAAAGAGAGTAAAATGTCATGTGTTGGAAGCGAACAATATGAACAGTGATTCTGACTCAGGAAGATGCTTGGTCTTGGTTTTACCTACTAACGTCAAATATAATTTATAAGCTTGTTTAGAAGATATTCCATAACTACAGAGCAAATCTGTGAAGTATGACGATTTTGTAGTGAGAAGTTTTTTCTTGTAAAGTTATCGAAAACTTTAAAGGCAATAAGATCAGATTCAAGTTTAGAGGATGCATATTTACGTTGTAGTCTACGAAGTAGTTGCCGCAGGTTAACAAGCTCAATATTAAAGTAGGGAAACTTAGAATAAGTTCGGTTAATAAAAGTAATGGAGGGTAACAAAATATCAAGCGAATAATGCCAAATTAAAATAATCATAAAGTGTAGACATATCAGAAGATATACTGTTGTTAAGTTGATTGAATAGAGAGTTAACACATATTGGTTTATTAATAGAGGAGAATTTCTGAAACGATCTATGAGGTCGATTCATTTGTATCATCGGCAAGTTCAAATCAAATAATATGGCAAAGTGATCAGATATTAGAGAACGTTGAGTGAGATATGAAATTAATTTAGAATCAGCTAAATATTAAAAAAAATCAATAATATAACATTAGTGTTAGTAGTATAGCAACAATGTTGCGTCAGGGAATACTCAAATCTAAGTTCTTTCAGAGATAAGGAAGCATGATTTTCATAGTTAATTTGAATATTAAAATCACCAATAATAACCGTGTTAACTGACGTGAAAGATTCTAAAATAGAAGATAGGTCAGCTAATAAACTCCATAGGCTAGATGAAGGTAGAAGGTAGATAAGTATAATTATAATGGTAAATAATGAAGGAAACTGAATATTACAGATCATAATTTCATATGAAGAGAAACATGGGGTAGATGACGAAATAAACTTACCTCCGATGAGAATAACAGAGCTAGGCCGCCACGACGATGTGATGTGTACTTATTAGCAAGCAATACTTTAAAACCATCATGGGTCGGTTTGGAAGATAGAGCAGAATCATTATTAGTTAGCCAAGTCTCAGTAGGGGAAAGTAACCGAATAAGGACAGTGCCCGAATATGTACACTCTCGGTATCTCAGAAACCATAAATCCTATAAAAAAAATGTTCAATGAATAAAATATTCATAATTATATAAATAGTCTAAAAAATTATTTTTTACTTTTTAATTATTCAAAATATTTCTGATATATCCAATAAACTGATTTTTTTATTACGTTTTTATATTTATGAAAAAAAAATTCAACTTAAAATCTTCTCAAGAATATACAAATGTATCGATATAAAATATAATACTATATTATTAAAAAATAAAGCATTCTAAAATTATATATATAATTTCTATATTTGTTATAACATATTCATTAAGTTATAAGCATATATCTAGATATCATATAAGTCCCTAATACGGACACTCTAAATGTCTTAAGATGGTGTCGACACCCTATAACCAATCAGCGCGCAGCATATGAACTATTCTGATTTTCATAAAAATCGCGTTCGTTATAATAGTAATACCACCAATGAAGCTAAATCTAAAATTTGTATTATTTAGATACTTAAATTGTATTATTAATTAAAAAAATAATCAAAATAAATAAATTATTAACTAACTAAATTAGAATAAATTATTCATAAAATTAATTATAAATAATGTAATTGCAATTTGTATGATTGATTCATCAATAATATATAGTTTATCTAGTGTATATAGGATGTCCGTATTATAACACAGGGTGTCCGTATTCGGACATGGGTACCGAATACGGACACCCCCGTTATCTATGGAATTAAATGATTAGATAAAATTTTAAAATCACAGTATTATCTATAATCATATAATATTAATATATTGTAATTTTTGAATAAAAATAATGAGTCATAAAATGTTAAGACCATTTATTATTAAAGTGTCCGTATTAGGTTACTTTCCCCTATACATAGTTTGGTAGCACTCCCTCGGGGAACATATTTCAGGACATTTATAGGTTTATTCGCTTTATTGGATGTTATAGTGAAAGTTCTTTTTGTTAAGTATGATCATAGTAGCGTTATTATTGTCACGTGATGTATCCCGATGTATTGTAGTTTTCAGTAAAGTATGTTATGATGTATGGTGTCAAATCAGGCCCGTAGCCAGATATTTATAACAGGGGGGGTGGCAAGGCCCCACAAAATTGTAAGACTAAAATGTAATGAATATAAACTAGTACATTATAACTACTATTAATAATATCACTAATAGTAATTTACTAGTATTTACCTATACTCTATTACTTATATTGAGGCACAATGTGAATTACTCAGGGTATAAATAAACAATAAATAAAAATACACTGTGTGTGTATATTATACACTATATAAACATAATTTGATATTTATATGATACCAACAAAAAAGTAGGACCAGGTTAACAGGTAACGAATACAATAATAATATCAGTAGATAAGTCTACTGAATACTAGAGAGTGAATTAAACATTTAGTCATGGCAAAGGTAAGCTTATAACGAAATTTTCTAATATTATATAGAAAATAGTTTGCAGTGCGAATCATGTTATTAATATCTACATATTAATATCTACAGAGTAGTCTAGGTGATAGGTTATAGTGAAACCGAGGATACCCAGTAAACCAAAATCAGATAATGTTGGGTAATGTCAGATAAATCACAGATAATTTGAGAAAATGTGTCCAACTCAATAAATACAGATAATAGTGAGATATTTTGAGAAAAATTATCTATAAAGTTAGATAATTTGAGAAAATGTGTCCAACTCAATAAATACAGATAATAGTGAGATATTTTGAGAACAATTATCTATAAAGTTAGATAATTTGAGAAAAATTGTCCAACTCAATAAATACAGATAATAGTGAGATATTTTGAGAAAAATTATCTATAAAGTTAGATAATTTGAGAAAAATTGTCCAACTCAATAAATACAGATAATAGTGAGATATTTTGAGAAAAATTATCTATAAAGTTAGATAATTTGAGAAAATTTGTCTAACTCAATAAATACAGATAATATTGAGATATTTTGAGAAAAATTATCTATAAAGTTAGATAAATATGCATACTATTTACACTGCGATAATTGTGAGAAAAATTCTCTTGTTATGATAATATTAGGTAATAATAAACATATATATATATATATATACACAAATGTTATATACATGTATGTAAGCATTGTAGTAGTAGTAGTAGTAGTAGTAGTAGTAGTAGTAGTAGTAGTAGTAGTAGTAGTAGTAGTAGTAGTAGTAGTAGTAGTAGTAGTAGTAGTAGTAGTAGTAGTAGTAGTAGTAGTAGTAGTAGTAGTAGTAGTAGTAGTAGTAGTAGTAGTAGTAGTAGTAGTAGTAGTAGTAGTAGTAGTAGTAGTAGTAGTAGTAGTAGTAGTAGTAGTAGTAGTAGTAGTAGTAGTAGTAGTAGTAGTAGTAGTAGTAGTAGTAGTAGTAGTAGTAGTAGTAGTAGTAGTAGTAGTAGTAGTAGTAGTAGTAGTAGTAGTAGTAGTAGTAGTAGTAGTAGTAGTAGTAGTAGTAGTAGTAGTAGTAGTAGTAGTAGTAGTAGTAGTAGTAGTAGTAGTAGTAGTAGTAGTAGTAGTAGTAGTAGTAGTAGTAGTAGTAGTAGTAGTAGTAGTAGTAGTAGTAGTAGTAGTAGTAGTAGTAGTAGTAGTAGTAGTAGTAGTAGTAGTAGTAGTAGTAGTAGTAGTAGTAGTAGTAGTAGTAGTAGTAGTAGTAGTAGTAGTAGTAGTAGTAGTAGTAGTAGTAGTAGTAGTAGTAGTAGTAGTAGTAGTAGTAGTAGTAGTAGTAGTAGTAGTAGTAGTAGTAGTAGTAGTAGTAGTAGTAGTAGTAGTAGTAGTAGTAGTAGTAGTAGTAGTAGTAGTAGTAGTAGTAGTAGTAGTAGTAGTAGTAGTAGTAGTAGTAGTAGTAGTAGTAGTAGTAGTAGTAGTAGTAGTAGTAGTAGTAGTAGTAGTAGTAGTAGTAGTAGTAGTAGTAGTAGTAGTAGTAGTAGTAGTAGTAGTAGTAGTAGTAGTAGTAGTAGTAGTAGTAGTAGTAGTAGTAGTAGTAGTAGTAGTAGTAGTAGTAGTAGTAGTAGTAGTAGAAGTAGTAGTAGTAGTAGTAGTAGTAGTAGTAGTAGTAGTAGTAGTAGTAGTAGTAGTAGTAGTAGTAGTAGTAGTAGTAGTAGTAGTAGTAGTAGTAGTAGTAGTAGTAGTAGTAGTAGTAGTAGTAGTAGTAGTAGTAGTAGTAGTAGTAGTAGTAGTAGTAGTAGTAGTAGTAGTAGTAGTAGTAGTAGTAGTAGTAGTAGTAGTAGTAGTAGTAGTAGTAGTAGTAGTAGTAGTAGTAGTAGTAGTAGTAGTAGTAGTAGTAGTAGTAGTAGTAGTAGTAGTAGTAGTAGTAGTAGTAGTAGTAGTAGTAGTAGTAGTAGTAGTAGTAGTAGTAGTAGTAGTAGTAGTAGTAGTAGTAGTAGTAGTAGTAGTAGTAGTAGTAGTAGTAGTAGTAGTAGTAGTAGTAGTAGTAGTAGTAGGGGTAGTATGTACAAATCTAGATATATAACATAATCTATCTTAAAGTAAATACAATAAAATGACAGGTATGTATTTGGCCATTGAATAAATTTTTTATATATTATATAAAACAGTGTATTGATATGCATGCATATATAAAAGAACAACCTATGTTTGCATAAGGAAGCCGGTGTTGTAACGCTTCACTGCACACGACGTGTGCTACACGTACTAATTACGTAATTGACTGTGTTGCATTAGATAAATACATAGGTATTATTCATAGTGAAATTATAATAACCAATTATAATATACATGCAAAATATATAAATATAGCGTTCTGGTTATTGGTTATCAAATATATTGGTTATCAAATATATTTGATATTGATAGTGATTAACTTAATTTATATATTTATTATATATCTTATGTTATTCATTAATAATTTTTTTTATAAATATTAGAACATGTTCGTGCACTCTTATTTTGTTTATCACATAAACATATATATATATATATATATATATATATATATATATATATATATATATATGTGTGTGTGTGTGTGTGTGAGTGTGTGTGTGTATGTGTGTATGTGTATAAACTGTATATATAATATATATATATAGACACATTTGTATTTATATCTATTTATATATATTCCAATGTAATTTAGTAATAATAGCGTATTTAATATATTTAATAATATACATGCATCCTTCTCGAATTATTTTATCGTGTGCGCTCGAGCATGTCAACGCCCGAAACGCGTATTATAGATTTGACCCATCGATATAAAGAAAGTGGATAAGCAATTGAATGTAGTGTATGGCACTATCCGCTACGAGCGCTGCAGTCGAAACCCACTATCTGGCCCACTACTTTTTATTTATAATAATATGTATTTATCATATATATATATTGATAATCACTACCAATTTTAATGTACTATCTATACTAAAAATAAAATTATATATTTAAAATACATAATATCAACATTCCTCGTAATTTTGTGTATTTAAATTGAATATATAATACTATTTTATTGATATTTATAATTTAAATCCATTGATATAGATAGAAGTCACTTTAATCTATTTCGACGAAAAGACTACTGTTTTAATATTTGACATATATAATATGACTAATATCCAATCAAAATCACTGATACCATGTTGTTAATTTATCAATAAAAGTTTCATTCACGTATCTATCTTTTACATGCATTGCGTGCGTCAATTGCTTATCCACTTTCTTTATATCGATGATTTGACCATGTCATTAGTAATCAAAATAGTCAAGAGGCCATATTATATATTCAGCGAAAGTTTACATGTTGATATTTTATATTATATTTTACAAAAATATTTGTCGATGTATATTTGTATATATGTATATATATTTGTATAGCATTTAGATAAAATATAATAGAACATTATTTAGTAAGTTTTTGTATCCCACTCTATATATATGTAATATATCACATATTATATATTCTTCTTGATCTATTCTTCCGGACAGGAAGAATATGCCAGATCTATTCTTCGCCATATTGATCTTAAATAGAAAGATTATAATTATTGTAGAATGGGAAAAGAGAAGAGGACAAAGTTTAAAGGTAGTCAAATATGTGGAATTATTATCGGTTAGTTTAATTATTGAATGTTTTATAGAAATATTACTATATTAACGATAAATTAAATATATATTTAATATAATATTATAATAAAATATATTCACAGGTGCCATAGAAAAAAAATATGGCCAGGATCTTAGCATAGATAAAATCATGTCTAGTGCCTTAAAGGCAGTGCAATATGTATGTAAGGTAAGTAATATACATTATATTAATTATTTTATTACATTGATTGTTATATTTTGTTTGTAGAAATGAAATTATGAAATTATGGAAATGAAATTATAAATATTATAATTATAAATTAAGTATTAAAATTAAGGTAAGTAATACATTATATATATTATTTTTATTACATTGATTTTTATGTTTTGTTTGTAGAAATGAAATTATGCAATGGAAATGGAAATTACGGAAATTATGGAAATGAAATTATTATTATAAATATTATCATTATAAATTATTATTATTATTACAATTAAAATATTAAACATTTTTTATAAAAAACAGCCCTTTTTAGGGCTACTAAAATATATATGAGTTTTATAAAATTTTAGATAATTTATCTCAAATTATCTTATATAGTAGAAAATGTATCTCAATTTATACAGATAATATCTGACAATTATTAGATAAATTATCTAGCTTATAGATAATTTATCTCAAATTCTACAGCTAATATTTGACAATTTTCAGATAAATTATCTCAAATTCTACAGATAATATCTGGCAATTTTTAGATAAATTATCTAGCTTATAGATAATGTATCTCAATTTATACAGATAATATCTGACAATTGTTAGATACATTATCTAGCTTATAGATAATTTATCTCAAATTCTACAGATAATATTTGACAATTTTCATATAAATTATCTCAAATTCTACAGATAATATTTGGCAATTTTTAGATAAATTATCCCATATGGTGGAAAATTTATCTCAAAATAGACAGCTAATAGCTGGTGAAGGAACGTAATTTTAGCCAGCAATTTACTGGATAAAAAGTAGATATTAGCTGGCAATTATCTGATTTTGGTTTACTGGGTAGTTATAGATTCAGAAGTTGGAAGAGATAGTAAAAAATGATAAGTGATTGATAGAGAAGAACTGGGTCAATAAAATATGATAGTATCAGTTTTAGTCATATTTAAGGAGAGAGAGTTATGAGAGAACCATTCAGTGAGATCAGTAATACAATTAAACATAGACATTTGAATCATACCAGAATCACTAGAGCTAGGAAATTGCTATATATCTGATTATCATCGGCATAAAGATGATAGTTAATATTAGGATATTTGTGAAAAATGGATTTTATAGGAAGAATATAAATAATGAACAATATAGAGCCAATAACAGAACATTGTGGAACAATATGTATGTTAACATAATGAGGAGACAATACGGAGTTAATCTTCACAGAAGATGTTCTAGATTAAACAAAATACATAAACTAACTGTGGACTTGACTGTATATACTAATTACATTAAGTCAAATAGAAAGAATATTATGATCGATAGTATCAAAAGCACTAGATACGTATAGTAGTACGAGATAGAATGGGGCTTTATTATCAAGAGATATGAGAATATCATTAATGATTAAAGTAAGGGCAGTTTCGGTACTACGATGAGGAAGATACGCACTTTGATATTTATCAACAATATCATTGTACGTAATGTAATTAATAAGTTGAGTGGACACAACTCGTTCTATGGTCTTATATATTGATGATATATCAAGTTATAACTGAGATATTGGACGATAACTTGATAAATTAGATTGGTCAAGAGTAATTTTTTAAAATAGGAATAATCTATGAATATATCCTTGAGTGTGGAACAATAGATGATATAATAGATCTATGAACGATATTAGTGATAATACCAATATAACATGGTGATAATGAACGAAGTAAATTGAGTGGAATAGGATAAAGGGGGAATTAGTTTTCAAGGATGTCATCAAAGAGAGCGAAATTCCATGTGCTGGAAGCGAAAAATTTGAACAGTGATTCTGAATGGATGTTAAATTGAGATTGAGTCGTGCCGAGTTGATATTTGGAAGTTATTGATAATGCTTTAAATTAGTTGTTGGAATAAATTGGCAAACAAGGAATAAAGAACTGAATCAGTTTGGTCATGAAGATATCTTAGCAGGTAAAATCCAGATCAATCATATGATTGGTCTGGGTTTTACCTACTAAGGTAAAAGATTATTTATAAGCTTGCTTAGAAGGTATTCTATAACTACCGAGCATATCAGTTGAAGTATGACGATTTTGTAGTCATAAGTTTTTCTTGTAAAGTGATCGAAAACTTTAAATGCAATAAGATCAGATTCAAGTTTAGAGGATGCATATTTACGTTGTAGTCTACGAAATAGTTGCCGCAGGTTAACAAACTCAATATTAAAGCAGGGAAACTTAGATTAAGTTCGGTTAATAAAAATAATTTTGGGTACAAAAATATCAAGCGAATAATGCCAAATTAAAATAATCATAAAGTGTAGACATATCAGAAAATATACTGTTGTTAAGTTGATGGAATACAGATTTAACACACATTGGTTTATCAATAGATGAGATTTTCTGAAACTATCTATGAGTTCGATTAATTTGTATCATCGGCAAGTTCAAATAAAATAATATGGCAAAGTGATCAGATATTAGAGAACTTTGAGTGAGATATGAAATTAATTTAGAATCAGCTAAATATAAAAAAAAGTCAATAGTATTACTATTATAATACACTATAGTGTTAGTAGTAAAGCAAATATGTTGCGTTATAAATATGTGCGTGGTGCTATTGTTTGGGTTTGGGGTTGGTTGGATATTTGATTCTGTTACTGCTATTATGTGATCTATTAATTTGTCTATTACTATTTTAGTTAGAAAACCAAATAGTTTTTTTTGTTTGCTCATGATAGGGTAACTATTAATTAATTACTACAATTAAATTATTAAAATTTATTTTTAATATTTACCATAATTTTAGAAAATATTTTATAAAACCATAAATACTGAATTGGATCCTCACTATTTATAACTAAAATACATACATTCTAAGAAATAAATATAATATAAATAAAATTATAAAATAAAAATATAAATATAATTGAATATCTAGAAAATACTATATGAAAAAACTTAATGTGAAACAAGTTTTAGGGGCCTACCTCTTGCCTCCGCAGCCCCCCCCCCCCCCCCCGACGGGGGGCCCCCTTGGCTACGGGCCTGGTCTGTATTAACACATCAAGAGTTTATATATTATGGATGTATATGATCTCTAGATATATAATTATAACCTAGGATTATATCTTAATTAATATTTTATAAAAATATTGCAATTATAGATATAATATTTAGAATCCTGTAGTTATTAATAATATATTGTTATATTTTATATTAATACATGTGTATATGCTTGAGAAGGTTTTGAGTTGAATTTTTTTTATAAATTTAAAATCGTAATAAAAAAAATCAGTTAGGATAGCCTAACTGGATATATCAAAATTATTTTAAATTATAAATTAATAAAAATACTTATTTAGACTATTTATATAATTATTTATATTATTATAAATATGTTATTCATTAACATTTTGTTAACAGGCTTTGAGATACCGAGAGTGTCCGTATTCAGTCACTGTCCGTATTCGGATATATCCGCTATTAAGTTTCGAAAATAATTATTTGTATAAGAAACCTAAATGATATAATTATTGATATATAGGATATATTGATAAATGCCCATAATTATTAGTTGTACCGTTTTCTTATTACAATAGATTACCATCATTAGCAATGATCTATTATCTACACCAATTATAATCATGTCGCTTTCGTATAGGTTATATACCTATACTTCGTATATTTAGAGTATCAAAGTGGCACTCGAAATATATGCTCCATTATCTACGATGCCAGTATTTATCATAGCCATTCAAATTCTAATGTCTATGGTATTTATAATGTAAATAGACGTCCTCAAATTTAAAAAATAACTATCCAATAGTAAATAAAATGTATAGGTCAACTAGGGTTTATATTAAATTGAACTCGACGCACGCCATGCTCAGTATATAAGGCGGCAGAGTTCGTTGAATAGTCAGCGATGTAGGATCCTACCTCCTGTTCAGTGCTTGATATGCACCCACACCTCTACGGTTCGTAACGGTCTCAGCCGCAATCCGCTGGTATCCGATCTTCGACTGGCCAACCGTCCGTAGTGAATGCGAGTGCATTCGCTACGTACAATCGTTGCCTATGTCGAAGAACGGACCGGCGGCTTGCGGATGAGACGCGATTAAAGAAGCGTTTTCGTGAGTCATGGAGCTAGAGGCAAACTCTTTAGCTCTTTGGTGGCCATCAACCACTGACCAGGGGGCATCATCGCCCCGGCAATGCTAGCTAATCGTCAACCAAAATAACAAATTATAAACTTATTATATAAACCTATAATATATCGTACTATTTATATATATATATATATATATGTAAGTGTATACATATCTCTGAGTGATAGCTATGGGATCTATGTTTATATATGTGTATCTATGTCATTATGATATTGGAATATTGCCGATGTAGGCCTACCTTGACCATAGAGCAAGATAGATCAATTATCTAGCTATATGACCTTGACCTAACCGCTGTTACGCTTAATATCGCTCATACGGTTTAAATGTAAATGTACTGCGTTATAAAAGCAGTAAATCGTATTTGATGATAATAATTAATAAATAAGTAACATGTAAAATTTATTTTATAATATTAACGAAAGTAAACGCAATAATAAGTGCCTTCAATTATGTATTACAGCTATTATTTTATTTAAAATTAAATTTGTTTCTAAATTATTAATTTATTATGAATTCTGAATTCATCTAATTTACTGTATTAAATACAGTTATTTAGTATAATTACTAAGAATGTTAATACAGTAATTTGTAATATATTTCGTTGCATTCAGTATTCATAATAAATAAATTTTATTACACATATTTTTTATTTAATTTGAAAATAAATAAATATTTTTAAAATTAAATTTGTTTCTAAATTATTAATTTATTATGAATTCACCTAATTTACTGTATTTAATACAGTTAATTACTATAATTACTAAGAAGGTGAATACAATAATTTGAAATATATTCGTTGCATTCAGTATTCATAATAAATAAATTATATTACACATATTTTTAATTTAATTTGAAAATAAATAAATATTTTCACTAACAATAATTAAAACATCGCTCACAATATTGTCCATTACCAAACATTATTAATATAACATATAATGCTAAATAATTAACATATATCCATATATAATATACATATCGTATATATTATCTACTATTATAGTGAGATATAAATACATTTATAATATAGCAAGAGTAGAATGTGTTCAAATTTGAATTTTAACAGGATTATCTAGAAGATTATTCAAATAGTATTCCTATTGAAATATTAATATTTGTAGTCATATATTTCACCATTTATATATTATCACGCGCGTGACAGTATTTTCATAGCGCAATTGTCAATTTATTCATTCTAAAATAATGTTATAGGTAGTAGAAGTTCTACTATAGAACAGTGGGGTTATTTAATATAAATAGGTATATAAATATAAATTAGTATATATATATATATATATATATATATATAATATATTATAATTTATTAATTGTATTAAAATTGTATTTTAAAACTTATTAAAATATATTAAAACTATGATATATATTATAATTATTATAAAACTAAGCCTACTTATAATCCTATGTATTTAAATGGTATTGCAAACTAATGAATATATATATATATATTAATTATAAATTATATCATATAATCCATGCCTCAATACAAATAAAACCTTTATTGAATATCAGCTCTACTAATTTTTTAAATCAGAAATTTCTACATAAAAAATAGTGTATCTTAATTTGAATTATCAAATCTTATATTATTAATCTAAATAATAAATTCTCTAAGATTAAATTTGTAAATCTCAAATGTGAGCAAATTCATTAAAACAAAATTCCTGATAATTATATAAAATAGTATTTTCCTATTACAAGTAACTGATGGAAATATATGATGGACTATAATATATAGGCATTTCTCTATAATTTATAGGGAAATGAATTCCCAAATAATATCATATATACAACTATAATGGTTTATCTGGGGTATATTACCCTGATAGGATATTATATACATACCTACGTATATATATATATTCATAAATTAAAAAATACATAGGGTACCTATCGTAAAATAAATAAATTTGACAAAATATGATTTTTATTTTAAATATTCCTATTTTTATCATTTAAAAAATATTCTACCTCACAGAATGTACATAAAACATTATATTATAATATTTTAAATAAATATATTACATAACTATTTCACAAAATATAAGTAATGAAATAATAGTGTATTAATATCAAAAACAAATGAATGAATTTTATTTTCAAAATAAATATTACATATTTACATATATTTAAATACGAACAAATATGAAATATAATGGCTTTATTATTTTTCTACCATATATACTAGGCAGTTTAATAACACACCATTGATATTCAGGTTATTAATATTTTGTTTTTCTCATTGTTTCATGCGTACAATATTTACTATTTCAAGTAACACAGATGATATTAGAAATAGTAATTACTGATTTCGTGATAACTTCATCTGAAATACCTCAACGGAAAGAAGCTATGTGAATCACGGAGTACACTTTAGCCTATTATCTGATAATAGCGTATATCCTATAATTATATAGGGTTTAATTAAGCAATAGAGGGTGAATCCCTACAGCTGGATTTCTACGACTTACTACTACGTTAGTTAAAGTATTACGTATCCTATTTATAACAGTATCCCTAGAATGTGTTTCGAAGCTTATGTGTATAGTAGAGGCCTATATTAGTCTTAGCCAATGTAGTCAATGTATATATAATAATAATTATGTATTAGAATTTTTGTTCTCTAATATATCTTTTAATTACTACTAAAGGAGCTTCAAAAAAAGATGGAATCTTTTCTATTGTTGTTACGTAATAAATATATATATAACTAATAATGAACTGCCTGTGTGGCTCATTTGGCTAAGGCATCAGAAACACAAGCAGTAGGATGCGGGTGCGAGATAGATATTAAAATAGGTCTTGAAATAAGATTTTGAGGTGATCTTATATAATTGTGTATGAATGATCGGATTAAAACCATGGATGCCATAATATGAGAGCTGCTTCGAAGGGTCATTATAGCCATGTGGTTATAATTGAAAACTTTATCTAATTAGATAGGAACTTATAAGTTCCTGTATGGAATGAAAGGACTCCACCAAATAAAAAGTAACAATATATAGTATATAGTGATAACAAAGACTTATCGCAGATCTATTAACGTATTTGTAAATTATTAAAACCTAAAGTAAATCATAAATTAATTAATCATATACTTTGTTTTGATTTAATCCAAATATATTCATATTAAATAAGTAAGTTATTGTATGGATATAATATGTATGCTATATAACTAGGTAAACAATATTACTAGCCACATTTTATTTATTAAGTTAATATACAAATATTAAATGAAATATTGCCAACTAATATATGAAATCTAATTCAATATTTTTATTATTATCATTAAAGATTAACATTTAATTTTATAATATATTTAGTATATAAACTACTAATACTACTATTGTTATTATTATTATAGATCTGAGACTAATATTGAATATTTAATATATTTTAATGTTCTATTATTATAATATTAATTATGTCACTAATTATAGTGCGATAATTGTGAGAAAAATTCTCTTGTTATGATAATATTAGGTAATAATAAACATATATATATATATATATACACAAATGTTATATACATGTATGTAAGCATTGTAGTAGTAGTAGTAGTAGTAGTAGTAGTAGTAGTAGTAGTAGTAGTAGTAGTAGTAGTAGTAGTAGTAGTAGTAGTAGTAGTAGTAGTAGTAGTAGTAGTAGTAGTAGTAGTAGTAGTAGTAGTAGTAGTAGTAGTAGTAGTAGTAGTAGTAGTAGTAGTAGTAGTAGTAGTAGTAGTAGTAGTAGTAGTAGTAGTAGTAGTAGTAGTAGTAGTAGTAGTAGTAGTAGTAGTAGTAGTAGTAGTAGTAGTAGTAGTAGTAGTAGTAGTAGTAGTAGTAGTAGTAGTAGTAGTAGTAGTAGTAGTAGTAGTAGTAGTAGTAGTAGTAGTAGTAGTAGTAGTAGTAGTAGTAGTAGTAGTAGTAGTAGTAGTAGTAGTAGTAGTAGTAGTAGTAGTAGTAGTAGTAGTAGTAGTAGTAGTAGTAGTAGTAGTAGTAGTAGTAGTAGTAGTAGTAGTAGTAGTAGTAGTAGTAGTAGTAGTAGTAGTAGTAGTAGTAGTAGTAGTAGTAGTAGTAGTAGTAGTAGTAGTAGTAGTAGTAGTAGTAGTAGTAGTAGTAGTAGTAGTAGTAGTAGTAGTAGTAGTAGTAGTAGTAGTAGTAGTAGTAGTAGTAGTAGTAGTAGTAGTAGTAGTAGTAGTAGTAGTAGTAGTAGTAGTAGTAGTAGTAGTAGTAGTAGTAGTAGTAGTAGTAGTAGTAGTAGTAGTAGTAGTAGTAGTAGTAGTAGTAGTAGTAGTAGTAGTAGTAGTAGTAGTAGTAGTAGTAGTAGTAGTAGTAGTAGTAGTAGTAGTAGTAGTAGTAGTAGTAGTAGTAGTAGTAGTAGTAGTAGTAGTAGTAGTAGTAGTAGTAGTAGTAGTAGTAGTAGTAGTAGTAGTAGTAGTAGTAGTAGTAGTAGTAGTAGAAGTAGTAGTAGTAGTAGTAGTAGTAGTAGTAGTAGTAGTAGTAGTAGTAGTAGTAGTAGTAGTAGTAGTAGTAGTAGTAGTAGTAGTAGTAGTAGTAGTAGTAGTAGTAGTAGTAGTAGTAGTAGTAGTAGTAGTAGTAGTAGTAGTAGTAGTAGTAGTAGTAGTAGTAGTAGTAGTAGTAGTAGTAGTAGTAGTAGTAGTAGTAGTAGTAGTAGTAGTAGTAGTAGTAGTAGTAGTAGTAGTAGTAGTAGTAGTAGTAGTAGTAGTAGTAGTAGTAGTAGTAGTAGTAGTAGTAGTAGTAGTAGTAGTAGTAGTAGTAGTAGTAGTAGTAGTAGTAGTAGTAGTAGTAGTAGTAGTAGTAGTAGTAGTAGTAGTAGTAGTAGTAGTAGTAGTAGTAGTAGTAGTAGTAGTAGTAGTAGTAGTAGTAGTAGTAGTAGTAGTAGTAGTAGTAGTAGTAGGGGTAGTATGTACAAATCTAGATATATAACATAATCTATCTTAAAGTAAATACAATAAAATGACAGGTATGTATTTGGCCATTGAATAAATTTTTTATATATTATATAAAACAGTGTATTGATATGCATGCATATATAAAAGAACAACCTATGTTTGCATAAGGAAGCCGGTGTTGTAACGCTTCACTGCACACGACGTGTGCTACACGTACTAATTACGTAATTGACTGTGTTGCATTAGATAAATACATAGGTATTATTCATAGTGAAATTATAATAACCAATTATAATATACATGCAAAATATATAAATATAGCGTTCTGGTTATTGGTTATCAAATATATTGGTTATCAAATATATTTGATATTGATAGTGATTAACTTAATTTATATATTTATTATATATCTTATGTTATTCATTAATAATTTTTTTTATAAATATTAGAACATGTTCGTGCACTCTTATTTTGTTTATCACATAAACATATATATATATATATATATATATATATATATATATATATATATATATATATATATATATGTGTGTGTGTGTGTGTGAGTGTGTGTGTGTATGTGTGTATGTGTATAAACTGTATATATAATATATATATATAGACACATTTGTATTTATATCTATTTATATATATTCCAATGTAATTTAGTAATAATAGCGTATTTAATATATTTAATAATATACATGCATCCTTCTCGAATTATTTTATCGTGTGCGCTCGAGCATGTCAACGCCCGAAACGCGTATTATAGATTTGACCCATCGATATAAAGAAAGTGGATAAGCAATTGAATGTAGTGTATGGCACTATCCGCTACGAGCGCTGCAGTCGAAACCCACTATCTGGCCCACTACTTTTTATTTATAATAATATGTATTTATCATATATATATATTGATAATCACTACCAATTTTAATGTACTATCTATACTAAAAATAAAATTATATATTTAAAATACATAATATCAACATTCCTCGTAATTTTGTGTATTTAAATTGAATATATAATACTATTTTATTGATATTTATAATTTAAATCCATTGATATAGATAGAAGTCACTTTAATCTATTTCGACGAAAAGACTACTGTTTTAATATTTGACATATATAATATGACTAATATCCAATCAAAATCACTGATACCATCACTGATACCATGTTGTTAATTTATCGATAAAAGTTTCATTCACGTATCTATCTTTTACATGCATTGCGTGCGTCAATTGCTTATCCACTTTCTTTATATCGATGATTTGACCATGTCATTAGTAATCAAAATAGTCAAGAGGCCATATTATATATTCAGCGAAAGTTTACATGTTGATATTTTATATTATATTTTACAAAAATATTTGTCGATGTATATTTGTATATATGTATATATATTTGTATAGCATTTAGATAAAATATAATAGAACATTATTTAGTAAGTTTTTGTATCCCACTCTATATATATGTAATATATCACATATTATATATTCTTCTTGATCTATTCTTCCGGACAGGAAGAATATGCCAGATCTATTCTTCGCCATATTGATCTTAAATAGAAAGATTATAATTATTGTAGAATGGGAAAAGAGAAGAGGACAAAGTTTAAAGGTAGTCAAATATGTGGAATTATTATCGGTTAGTTTAATTATTGAATGTTTTATAGAAATATTACTATATTAACGATAAATTAAATATATATTTAATATAATATTATAATAAAATATATTCACAGGTGCCATAGAAAAAAAATATGGCCAGGATCTTAGCATAGATAAAATCATGTCTAGTGCCTTAAAGGCAGTGCAATATGTATGTAAGGTAAGTAATATACATTATATTAATTATTTTATTACATTGATTGTTATATTTTGTTTGTAGAAATGAAATTATGAAATTATGGAAATGAAATTATAAATATTATAATTATAAATTAAGTATTAAAATTAAGGTAAGTAATACATTATATATATTATTTTTATTACATTGATTTTTATGTTTTGTTTGTAGAAATGAAATTATGCAATGGAAATGGAAATTACGGAAATTATGGAAATGAAATTATTATTATAAATATTATCATTATAAATTATTATTATTATTACAATTAAAATATTAAACATTTTTTATAAAAAACAGCCCTTTTTAGGGCTACTAAAATATATATGAGTTTTATAAAATTTTAGATAATTTATCTCAAATTATCTTATATAGTAGAAAATGTATCTCAATTTATACAGATAATATCTGACAATTATTAGATAAATTATCTAGCTTATAGATAATTTATCTCAAATTCTACAGCTAATATTTGACAATTTTCAGATAAATTATCTCAAATTCTACAGATAATATCTGGCAATTTTTAGATAAATTATCTAGCTTATAGATAATGTATCTCAATTTATACAGATAATATCTGACAATTGTTAGATACATTATCTAGCTTATAGATAATTTATCTCAAATTCTACAGATAATATTTGACAATTTTCATATAAATTATCTCAAATTCTACAGATAATATTTGGCAATTTTTAGATAAATTATCCCATATGGTGGAAAATTTATCTCAAAATAGACAGCTAATAGCTGGTGAAGGAACGTAATTTTAGCCAGCAATTTACTGGATAAAAAGTAGATATTAGCTGGCAATTATCTGATTTTGGTTTACTGGGTAGTTATAGATTCAGAAGTTGGAAGAGATAGTAAAAAATGATAAGTGATTGATAGAGAAGAACTGGGTCAATAAAATATGATAGTATCAGTTTTAGTCATATTTAAGGAGAGAGAGTTATGAGAGAACCATTCAGTGAGATCAGTAATACAATTAAACATAGACATTTGAATCATACCAGAATCACTAGAGCTAGGAAATTGCTATATATCTGATTATCATCGGCATAAAGATGATAGTTAATATTAGGATATTTGTGAAAAATGGATTTTATAGGAAGAATATAAATAATGAACAATATAGAGCCAATAACAGAACATTGTGGAACAATATGTATGTTAACATAATGAGGAGACAATACGGAGTTAATCTTCACAGAAGATGTTCTAGATTAAACAAAATACATAAACTAACTGTGGACTTGACCGTATATACTAATTACATTAAGTCAAATAGAAAGAATATTATGATCGATAGTATCAAAAGCACTAGATACGTATAGTAGTACGAGATAGAATGGGGCTTTATTATCAAGAGATATGAGAATATCATTAATGATTAAAGTAAGGGCAGTTTCGGTACTACGATGAGGAAGATACGCACTTTGATATTTATCAACAATATCATTGTACGTAATGTAATTAATAAGTTGAGTGGACACAACTCGTTCTATGGTCTTATATATTGATGATATATCAAGTTATAACTGAGATATTGGACGATAACTTGATAAATTAGATTGGTCAAGAGTAATTTTTTAAAATAGGAATAATCTATGAATATATCCTTGAGTGTGGAACAATAGATGATATAATAGATCTATGAACGATATTAGTGATAATACCAATATAACATGGTGATAATGAACGAAGTAAATTGAGTGGAATAGGATAAAGGGGGAATTAGTTTTCAAGGATGTCATCAAAGAGAGCGAAATTCCATGTGCTGGAAGCGAAAAATTTGAACAGTGATTCTGAATGGATGTTAAATTGAGATTGAGTCGTGCCGAGTTGATATTTGGAAGTTATTGATAATGCTTTAAATTAGTTGTTGGAATAAATTGGCAAACAAGGAATAAAGAACTGAATCAGTTTGGTCATGAAGATATCTTAGCAGGTAAAATCCAGATCAATCATATGATTGGTCTGGGTTTTACCTACTAAGGTAAAAGATTATTTATAAGCTTGCTTAGAAGGTATTCTATAACTACCGAGCATATCAGTTGAAGTATGACGATTTTGTAGTCATAAGTTTTTCTTGTAAAGTGATCGAAAACTTTAAATGCAATAAGATCAGATTCAAGTTTAGAGGATGCATATTTACGTTGTAGTCTACGAAATAGTTGCCGCAGGTTAACAAACTCAATATTAAAGCAGGGAAACTTAGATTAAGTTCGGTTAATAAAAATAATTTTGGGTACAAAAATATCAAGCGAATAATGCCAAATTAAAATAATCATAAAGTGTAGACATATCAGAAAATATACTGTTGTTAAGTTGATGGAATACAGATTTAACACACATTGGTTTATCAATAGATGAGATTTTCTGAAACTATCTATGAGTTCGATTAATTTGTATCATCGGCAAGTTCAAATAAAATAATATGGCAAAGTGATCAGATATTAGAGAACTTTGAGTGAGATATGAAATTAATTTAGAATCAGCTAAATATAAAAAAAAGTCAATAGTATTACTATTATAATACACTATAGTGTTAGTAGTAAAGCAAATATGTTGCGTTATAAATATGTGCGTGGTGCTATTGTTTGGGTTTGGGGTTGGTTGGATATTTGATTCTGTTACTGCTATTATGTGATCTATTAATTTGTCTATTACTATTTTAGTTAGAAAACCAAATAGTTTTTTTTGTTTGCTCATGATAGGGTAACTATTAATTAATTACTACAATTAAATTATTAAAATTTATTTTTAATATTTACCATAATTTTAGAAAATATTTTATAAAACCATAAATACTGAATTGGATCCTCACTATTTATAACTAAAATACATACATTCTAAGAAATAAATATAATATAAATAAAATTATAAAATAAAAATATAAATATAATTGAATATCTAGAAAATACTATATGAAAAAACTTAATGTGAAACAAGTTTTAGGGGCCTACCTAATCTCAGGGGGAGGGGCCTTGCCTCCGCAGCCCCCCCCCCCCGACGGGGGGCCCCCTTGGCTACGGGCCTGGTCTGTATTAACACATCAAGAGTTTATATATTATGGATGTATATGATCTCTAGATATATAATTATAACCTAGGATTATATCTTAATTAATATTTTATAAAAATATTGCAATTATAGATATAATATTTAGAATCCTGTAGTTATTAATAATATATTGTTATATTTTATATTAATACATGTGTATATGCTTGAGAAGGTTTTGAGTTGAATTTTTTTTATAAATTTAAAATCGTAATAAAAAAAATCAGTTAGGATAGCCTAACTGGATATATCAAAATTATTTTAAATTATAAATTAATAAAAATACTTATTTAGACTATTTATATAATTATTTATATTATTATAAATATGTTATTCATTAACATTTTGTTAACAGGCTTTGAGATACCGAGAGTGTCCGTATTCAGTCACTGTCCGTATTCGGATATATCCGCTATTAAGTTTCGAAAATAATTATTTGTATAAGAAACCTAAATGATATAATTATTGATATATAGGATATATTGATAAATGCCCATAATTATTAGTTGTACCGTTTTCTTATTACAATAGATTACCATCATTAGCAATGATCTATTATCTACACCAATTATAATCATGTCGCTTTCGTATAGGTTATATACCTATACTTCGTATATTTAGAGTATCAAAGTGGCACTCGAAATATATGCTCCATTATCTACGATGCCAGTATTTATCATAGCCATTCAAATTCTAATGTCTATGGTATTTATAATGTAAATAGACGTCCTCAAATTTAAAAAATAACTATCCAATAGTAAATAAAATGTATAGGTCAACTAGGGTTTATATTAAATTGAACTCGACGCACGCCATGCTCAGTATATAAGGCGGCAGAGTTCGTTGAATAGTCAGCGATGTAGGATCCTACCTCCTGTTCAGTGCTTGATATGCACCCACACCTCTACGGTTCGTAACGGTCTCAGCCGCAATCCGCTGGTATCCGATCTTCGACTGGCCAACCGTCCGTAGTGAATGCGAGTGCATTCGCTACGTACAATCGTTGCCTATGTCGAAGAACGGACCGGCGGCTTGCGGATGAGACGCGATTAAAGAAGCGTTTTCGTGAGTCATGGAGCTAGAGGCAAACTCTTTAGCTCTTTGGTGGCCATCAACCACTGACCAGGGGGCATCATCGCCCCGGCAATGCTAGCTAATCGTCAACCAAAATAACAAATTATAAACTTATTATATAAACCTATAATATATCGTACTATTTATATATATATATATATATGTAAGTGTATACATATCTCTGCGTGATAGCTATGGGATCTATGTTTATATATGTGTATCTATGTCATTATGATATTGGAATATTGCCGATGTAGGCCTACCTTGACCATAGAGCAAGATAGATCAATTATCTAGCTATATGACCTTGACCTAACCGCTGTTACGCTTAATATCGCTCATACGGTTTAAATGTAAATGTACTGCGTTATAAAAGCAGTAAATCGTATTTGATGATAATAATTAATAAATAAGTAACATGTAAAATTTATTTTATAATATTAACGAAAGTAAACGCAATAATAAGTGCCTTCAATTATGTATTACAGCTATTATTTTATTTAAAATTAAATTTGTTTCTAAATTATTAATTTATTATGAATTCTGAATTCATCTAATTTACTGTATTAAATACAGTTATTTAGTATAATTACTAAGAATGTTAATACAGTAATTTGTAATATATTTCGTTGCATTCAGTATTCATAATAAATAAATTTTATTACACATATTTTTTATTTAATTTGAAAATAAATAAATATTTTTAAAATTAAATTTGTTTCTAAATTATTAATTTATTATGAATTCACCTAATTTACTGTATTTAATACAGTTAATTACTATAATTACTAAGAAGGTGAATACAATAATTTGAAATATATTCGTTGCATTCAGTATTCATAATAAATAAATTATATTACACATATTTTTAATTTAATTTGAAAATAAATAAATATTTTCACTAACAATAATTAAAACATCGCTCACAATATTGTCCATTACCAAACATTATTAATATAACATATAATGCTAAATAATTAACATATATCCATATATAATATACATATCGTATATATTATCTACTATTATAGTGAGATATAAATACATTTATAATATAGCAAGAGTAGAATGTGTTCAAATTTGAATTTTAACAGGATTATCTAGAAGATTATTCAAATAGTATTCCTATTGAAATATTAATATTTGTAGTCATATATTTCACCATTTATATATTATCACGCGCGTGACAGTATTTTCATAGCGCAATTGTCAATTTATTCATTCTAAAATAATGTTATAGGTAGTAGAAGTTCTACTATAGAACAGTGGGGTTATTTAATATAAATAGGTATATAAATATAAATTAGTATATATATATATATATATATATATATATATAATATATTATAATTTATTAATTGTATTAAAATTGTATTTTAAAACTTATTAAAATATATTAAAACTATGATATATATTATAATTATTATAAAACTAAGCCTACTTATAATCCTATGTATTTAAATGGTATTGCAAACTAATGAATATATATATATATATTAATTATAAATTATATCATATAATCCATGCCTCAATACAAATAAAACCTTTATTGAATATCAGCTCTACTAATTTTTTAAATCAGAAATTTCTACATAAAAAATAGTGTATCTTAATTTGAATTATCAAATCTTATATTATTAATCTAAATAATAAATTCTCTAAGATTAAATTTGTAAATCTCAAATGTGAGCAAATTCATTAAAACAAAATTCCTGATAATTATATAAAATAGTATTTTCCTATTACAAGTAACTGATGGAAATATATGATGGACTATAATATATAGGCATTTCTCTATAATTTATAGGGAAATGAATTCCCAAATAATATCATATATACAACTATAATGGTTTATCTGGGGTATATTACCCTGATAGGATATTATATACATACCTACGTATATATATATATTCATAAATTAAAAAATACATAGGGTACCTATCGTAAAATAAATAAATTTGACAAAATATGATTTTTATTTTAAATATTCCTATTTTTATCATTTAAAAAATATTCTACCTCACAGAATGTACATAAAACATTATATTATAATATTTTAAATAAATATATTACATAACTATTTCACAAAATATAAGTAATGAAATAATAGTGTATTAATATCAAAAACAAATGAATGAATTTTATTTTCAAAATAAATATTACATATTTACATATATTTAAATACGAACAAATATGAAATATAATGGCTTTATTATTTTTCTACCATATATACTAGGCAGTTTAATAACACACCATTGATATTCAGGTTATTAATATTTTGTTTTTCTCATTGTTTCATGCGTACAATATTTACTATTTCAAGTAACACAGATGATATTAGAAATAGTAATTACTGATTTCGTGATAACTTCATCTGAAATACCTCAACGGAAAGAAGCTATGTGAATCACGGAGTACACTTTAGCCTATTATCTGATAATAGCGTATATCCTATAATTATATAGGGTTTAATTAAGCAATAGAGGGTGAATCCCTACAGCTGGATTTCTACGACTTACTACTACGTTAGTTAAAGTATTACGTATCCTATTTATAACAGTATCCCTAGAATGTGTTTCGAAGCTTATGTGTATAGTAGAGGCCTATATTAGTCTTAGCCAATGTAGTCAATGTATATATAATAATAATTATGTATTAGAATTTTTGTTCTCTAATATATCTTTTAATTACTACTAAAGGAGCTTCAAAAAAAGATGGAATCTTTTCTATTGTTGTTACGTAATAAATATATATATAACTAATAATGAACTGCCTGTGTGGCTCATTTGGCTAAGGCATCAGAAACACAAGCAGTAGGATGCGGGTGCGAGATAGATATTAAAATAGGTCTTGAAATAAGATTTTGAGGTGATCTTATATAATTGTGTATGAATGATCGGATTAAAACCATGGATGCCATAATATGAGAGCTGCTTCGAAGGGTCATTATAGCCATGTGGTTATAATTGAAAACTTTATCTAATTAGATAGGAACTTATAAGTTCCTGTATGGAATGAAAGGACTCCACCAAATAAAAAGTAACAATATATAGTATATAGTGATAACAAAGACTTATCGCAGATCTATTAACGTATTTGTAAATTATTAAAACCTAAAGTAAATCATAAATTAATTAATCATATACTTTGTTTTGATTTAATCCAAATATATTCATATTAAATAAGTAAGTTATTGTATGGATATAATGTGTATGCTATATAACTAGGTAAACAATATTACTAGCCACATTTTATTTATTAAGTTAATATACAAATATTAAATGAAATATTGCCAACTAATATATGAAATCTAATTCAATATTTTTATTATTATCATTAAAGATTAACATTTAATTTTATAATATATTTAGTATATAAACTACTAATACTACTATTGTTATTATTATTATAGATCTGAGACTAATATTGAATATTTAATATATTTTAATGTTCTATTATTATAATATTAATTATGTCACTAATTATAGTAACCCTAATGTATTTAGAGGTTAACCTACTTGTTTTCAAATATTAGTTTTAATTTTCTATATTATGTTTATATAAGATATCAATAAATGTTGAGTAAACATCAAATAGATCACTTTATATAAATAATCTCTTCTTTAATACTTTTTACTTATTATTATGATAATTTATATTTCATATAAATTATATTAAGATTAAAATTTATAATAATAAAATATATTATCATATATTATCTATGATTCATAACAATTATTATTTAAATAATAAAAAAATTAACAATTATTTAATTTATTAAAATAAAGGTTTTTAAATATCTGTGATATTTAATATAGTGAGATTGAATTGTCTAAAAGTGGCATTTGAGGTCAGCATAATAATCAAAGTGGTTATAATAAATAAGTCATTGTTCTTCCATATTTTCTCTCGCTGCTCCGAGAATTGTTTCTATCTCATCTATGATTTCCTGGTAAATAGTAATAATACTCATTAATATTCATTAATTATTAAATTAGAAATATAACATGTTACTACAATTATTATATATGAAATGAAATTAAACTAGTTTATTGAATACAGACAAAACAATAAAAATGTTATTCAAAGGAGAGTATCAGAGATTATCTAGTTATGTATGCTCATAAAGAGAATAGTCCTCTTTAAAATAAAAATATAACAATACAAATTTAATTTACAATAGAAAAATTACAAATAATAAAACGAAATGATAAATAACAAATTTTAATGTTAGAGTAATACATTATAAAAATAGTAAAAATACGATTTATATTTATATATAGATAAGAAAATATAAAACTATATATATTAATATATTACTTTATAATATTGATTTTATATTAGCTGAATGCACACTGTGAGAATATTCAGAGAAGTTTTTATTATAATAATAAAGGTTACACATGTGAATTTCAGAGATTTACTTTATATTTGAATCTGTAATTATTTATCAGTAGAATTTATCTACTAATGTTTCAAATATTGAGATCATTCATAGAAGGTAGTTTAGAATATTACATACTGCATTTAGAAACATTTTAAATCTATATTAAAGTAGATCAACATTAATGACAATTAGTACAATTTTTATGGATTCAACCTTGAAATTGCTGTTACCCTGCATGTTGGGAGCTGATATCTCCTGATGAATGACGGACAGGTTAGTTGAGAAAACAGACAGTACCGATTGTAGGTTATCTCCTATAGAACTAAATATATGAACAGATAGAGATTAGAGAGATAGAGTGGAACATCTGAAAGAGATAATTGAAGTTACTAATACTTACAGCATCGTAAGGCATTCTCTCGTGAAACTATCCATCAGGGTAAAAACGGTTCCTTGTTTTTCCTGTATAAGATTGAGTCGCATGGTAACTTGTTTATTTTTATTATTTTTTAAAAATTGTTTATTGTATAATATATAATATATTATATATTTATATATATATAAATAGTAATTATTTATTATACATATGTTTTTCAAATATATACATAAAATTGTAAGTATACACATGCATTATTATAAAAGTTATCATATATTATCTGAGAGTGATAGTGAACAAATATCATTCCATGTAAATTGAAACTAAAGTTAATGCTATTTATATTTTAATTAATTTTTTATTATACTTTCTATTATTTATATTATTTTAAATGTTTTATTAAATTTTATATATATATATATATATATTTATACGGTTAAATGAATAAATTATTACAAATAATATATATTATTTGTAATCAAATAATATATATTATATGTGTTATATATTATATGTGTTATATGTGTATACTATAGTATACACATATATAATATATTATAATATTTATACTCTTATAATTTATTTTCTTATTTGTGTTTTAAAATGATTTATTTTATAAGTTATATTTATCATATAAACATGATGTAAAGACCATTAAAAGAATTAATTTCCATATATTGTAAACAATATTGTAAAATAAAATGATTTAGAAAAAAACGTATATCCCTAAGATTATAAAATTTCTAAAATAAAATTAATATTATTGAATTATTAAAAAAGCCTAATCACATCTGAACTACTGAATGGATGGACACTCGTATAGACATGGTAACCTTGATATCGTAACCGATACCGTGAGCTCGACACATCTGAAAGAACACACTGTAGTGAACGACCGAGAGATTTGTGTGGAACAGTTTAGTGCTGAATACTGCGTATCTCTTTGTATTGGCTGGCTGTTTTGTCATTAATAGTACCATTATGGTGGTATGGTATTGTGGAATGCATTGTGGTATGCTATTGTGTGATGTTGTGTGATGCAGTGTGGTATGATATCGTGTGGTGTTGTGTGATGCAGTGTGGAATGATATAGTATGGTATTGTAGAATGTAGTGTGGTATGATATGGTGTGGTATTGTGTGATGCATTGTGGTTGGTTAGATTTAATGATATTTGATATAAATTTAAAATTTAACTTAGTATTTACGTTCACAACAAAAGGAGGTAGTGATACTGATACATTCCTACAAGTACACACGCACCTAGGTAAATATACTGATGCCTAGACAAATATTCACATAAATATACGCACAAATACCTCTAAACTTAGATATACACATGTACATATTCGCACACACACACACATACACACATACCTTCGTGCTTACACATCTTACAACCTTATCATCATCGCATTGACGTCTGCGTCTGATGCGCTTGTTATCGTCTTGTCGCGGCGGCGGCATAGCTACGTTAAACGTGTGATCTTTGATGTTCAGGTGACCCCTGGTGACAAACGCCAGCAACAGAGTGATCGCGCAACCGTCGCCATAGTTCAGCTTCAAGTCCGTCGCCCATAACTCTTGAGTCATCTATATGGAAATTTACAGGTGTGTGCATTATTGTTCAGTGACTAATACCATTTTTATTTACTGCGTTCTTATTATTATTATTATTATTATTAATATAATTATCAAATTTGTTATTATTACTATTATATGATATTATTTTTATTTGGGTGTCATAATATTTATGTATAACATATTATTGTGGTTATAACTAAAACATGATAACTTAAAACATTTAAAAATAAAAGTGTTTAAAATCAATCATTCTGAAAATTACATCATCACAGCCATTAAGTATATAATATTATATGATCATGTAATTAAAGTTTATAACAGTATATCCATTCAAATTCTGAAATTTATCCTATTTATCAACCTTCATTATCCACATTTTGGAAATGTCCCTTTCCCTATATAGTACCATGGCTTTAGAATGTTCCCCTATATCTATATGGTCTATTAATTCTGTCAATTCCTGAGTTATCAATATTAAAGCCTACCACTATTTAATTTGTTGCCTTTGTATACACTTATGAGAAGTGTATATTAAATGTATATTGTAACTATTAAACTTAATTCATCATCATCATTCTGAATATAATTAAAATATAAGTTTTAAATTTATAATTATGAATTATGAGTATTGGTAATCGTCATTTCGTCTGGAATAGGACTTCAATATCTATTTATTGAAACCGTATTAGGGTCAATAAAGGTCACGAAGTCGATGCTGAAATATCCGAGGGCGTTCAAAGCTCTACACGCTTCGCCCACCTTTTCACAGGCTTTGTTCAACACATCGGGGTCAATACTCGCCTGTGGGACAGACATTCCCCAACTGCTGTAAGGCGAATCATTGTGTATCTGTGAATCAAGGTAGATGTCAAGGTGAACTGGTTGAATTCTAAGTCTGCACGCAATTCATAATTATATATCGGGGAATACTTAATATAGATTAAATTAAATATCTAATAAATCAATACTAAATCTCTACTAAATCTCTACTAAATCTATACCTGGTCTCCAACATTAATCATCTTGATCACCCCATCTGGTTCGATGACCATATTTGCTGTAATCGCTGTAACGCTGTCCGAAGGTGGGCTGGCTTCTATAACACCTCCTGTATTGCGTAATCAATCATAAGTTATATATTAAATAATATTCATTTATCATAATATACAATATAAAAATCAAGAACAAAAATAATACTTGAATTTTGAATTCTATTATCTTTAAAATAATATTTGTAATATAATTAATATATCATAATCATTTTTAATTATAATTACTTATATTTTAATGCATTTAATTTTATATTATTTTGTATTATAGATATTTAAATAATGATGTATATATATAATTTAATAAAAATATATTATTTTCAGAGTTGTTCAAATGACTAGTAAATAAAATCTATTGAAGAGATTAATGGCACAAGTAAAATTAAGAACATATTATTAAAAAATATTAAGCATTTAATATTTAATATTTAGAAATATTATCAACATAACGTATTAATAAACAATTTAAAATAGTATTCTAATTAAAGTAATTTAATTTTAGACATGTGACAATATTATTATTAACAACTCTAATTTGTATGATAAAGAAATATAAATAATAATGTTTCTAATTGTATAGATTCAGCCGCAATAAATCTAGCTCCACTAATTTATACATGTGATAATATTGAGATGAAACCACTTATTATAAATATGATGTGTGTACATGTGAGACCATGAAGGTTGACTGACCTTGTCTGATGAAAGTATCGATGTAATGTTGCCACGTGGGAAATAGTTTTGTATCGTAAGGTTTTCCATATTCCTCAAGGACCTCGCCGATCTCTGAGAATATCTTAATGTAGGCTGCCTCCTAAAGGGGGAGGAGTTTAATGAGGTAAGGGGAGGAGTTTAAGGATTAAGGTGATGTGCTGATATAGGTGAAGGGAGGAGTTTAATAAATAAATGAATAATAATGTAAATATGATGAATTAAATAAGTTAAAGAGAAGAAGTTTAATATAGTAAAGGGGTGCAGTAAGATAAGGGGAGGAATAAGGTGTTCAGATATATGTATAGATATATTGACCTAGAGATGTTAATCATTTATATCATGAAAACAATATCATTAGGTCAAGATGCTACTGTTTATCTTACAATAGTATTAATAGTACATTTATAGTAGTCAGCTAAATCATATTTTAAATAAACGTTCAGAAATGATAAATTTATTGCGACATCTTAGTAACAAAATTAATAAAATAAATAGTTTTAAAATATGTTGTAGTGTATGTTGAAGTGCAGTTTATAAATTAGAGTAGTGCAATGCATGTATTGGAAACGAAGCATTATTGCTCACATGCATCGATTATTACATTCTTCTGTAAAGATGGTGGTAGTAGTAGTGGCAGTTGTAGTGGTAGTTGTAGTAGAAGTAGTAGTGGTCGTACTAAACCTGAGCCCACTTCTTGTTCCACTTGTCCCCGTAACGAGCTGCCTCTTTCAACGACCACTGATAGCACGGCAAAGAGTCGCCGATATCGCAGTAGGCTATTCCTCGGCCACCCCGTTCGTCGTCCAGTTTGAATATCCAACGGGTAACCGCGAGGTTCTGAGTGATCAACTGCGATAGACTCTCGTGCAACTGCAGCCAATCGTAGGAGGAGGATGATGATGTTTTAGTAGGATGTTTATGAGTCGAAGATTCAATGTAATATATTATTAAAGATGAATTAATATATAGGAAAATGTTTGATATATATATATAGAGGAATATTTAATAAATAAGAAACTATTTGATATAAAGTATAAGATTTGATATATTAAACTATCATAAATAAATCATATATATATTACGATTACCTACAATCGATACCGGATAATAAATATAACCCACAAACCTGAGCCATATTGTAGATATCATAGACTCCGGGGGGCACTTCTACTCCGGCATCCCTGAACACTCGCTTCGAGCCCGACTTGCAACTGTAGACGGCCGCTTTATCCGGCTCGGTGGCATACAGCGCGATATTCAGGTATTCGCTGATGTAGAGGTCGTCGTAATGCGGAACCTGTTAATCGTAGCGAGCAACCATTACCGACATGGTGGTGGTGGTCAGGATCGGGCAGTTCGGCACTATATAGTGTATCGCCAGGACTATTTGATATTAGAATGAAAGTGCTGACATAAATGCGGCTGCAAATATGCAAATATATTGAAATAAATATATGCGTGTAATTATTAAAAAAACGTGCAAGTTATATTTATATAGAGAAATAGTGCAAGTGTATGTGTATAATAAGTATAAACTGATAATATTTAATAGTTGGCCAACACCGATGAAGTAATGTGTATATAAGTAATAAGTTATATAGTAATACGTGTAATGCATGCTTAAGGCATTATTTGTTACCCGACAATGTGCATCATGAATCTTTTGTACGTAGGCGCGATACAACATTATTTGTATTCAACAACATATGTAAACATATACGAAAATATTATATATTAGGAAAGTTGATTAAAGGTCCGAGTTATTAAAGTATATTTGAAGTTTTGTATCCGCGCGTACCATCGGTTAATAAACAAGAAATGCATCAACGCTTACATAACACGTTACATCACGAGTAACACGTTACATCATACATTGCGTAACCTGAGTGATAATGAAAGCCTCTCTACCACGGATCAGATTGCGAATTCGTTTCAATGTTTTAGGACTGTACTTCAGTATCGTAGATAAACACATGTGATGGCTCTGTTAACATATGTGATAGCTCTATTAACATTCGTGACTCCGGTGATATGAAGGTAAGCGCTGCTGTAGGGTTATGTGGATATAATCTCAATAATCCATTCGCCTATTGACGATACGAAATGTTAACTTATTGAATCAATGAGACTTTCTAAGAATACAATGATATAATTGTAATCATACACATAGAGTAATGAACTAAATACATACATATATATACATAAATATATATATATATATATATATATATATATATATATATATATATATATAATGAGATTATCATATATTGAATAATCTACGACTGCTTCTACTAACGGGGAAACTATTAATGGCGTCCGGAGTAAGGATACGATACCTATCGGAAACGTCGAGCTGATCTTCCACATTACCGGTATCTATCGCAGACTTAAGACCCAGAAGTTTTGTATAATACTACAACAAGGTATATGGGGATGGGGTTATGTGATACCGATAATGTGATAATATAAATAAAAAATAATTGATTAATGATATAAAGATTTATTGATCGAAATTATTTGTTTAATTATTATTAAATAATGATAATCGCATATTTGACACCGATAATTGTGATTAACTTATTGCTCTTTTTTAAATATGCGAATTTACGTACAGCGCTTAAACTATTATTAAATATATTTATTTCGATGTAGAATTCAAACTAAATAGTATAAGTTTATCTATAGAATCTTTAGGTAGATAATAGGTGCTATACATTATAGTTTAAGTAATACCCCTCAGTGAGACCCAACTGTTCACTAAGATAGGGGTTATCCTTACTAATACAAACTATTAACTATACTAACAAATTATTTTTGTATTAAATATCTGTGCAAATTTTCAAATGATTATATTGATTATAAGTGACAATACAAATTGCCTATCTAAACGCCCACAATGTATTATGTAATTATGTGCATCACCAACTTGACTTAATAGTAATTTAAACTTGAATAAAATTCTACATTATATCACATTATTTATATAACTAATCGTCCGTCCGCCCCACCATTAGGTAACATTATTAATAGTAGTGATGAACTCCTGCGCTAACCTGTATCATCTCTTCGTTAATGGAAACCGGTGATATGTAGACGACGTCAACATTGGAATCTGAGAACACGACAGATATTGTTATCAATGCTGGCAAGAAGAGACGATGGGGTTTCATTACATAATAGGTAGTGATAATAAGTAGAGTCGTACGCGAAGTACAATCTTGTAGGTAAGTAGGTGTATTACAGAGAATATTTACTGTATGTGGTTCCTAGTTCATCAACTTTTCCAACGCCCGGAGAGAGTTTATATAATAAGTACATTTTATTCAAATTATATAATTTTTCTTTTGAAATATTATATTTTTCGATAATCAAAACAATCAAAAATATTTTTTACCGAATTTCAAATGTGTGACTTCCAGCCAGAATGGTGTTACGTAGCTGGTAAATATATCTAAGTAGAGAGAATACATAACAGACGAGATGAACCTGCTATATCGCATAGTCTTGCCATCTGAGAATTCTGCTTGATGCCCATATCAGTGATCGTTGCCCGCATTCTGTCGGTGAACCCGAGACTCGGAAGGTGAATTATCACCCGACGACCTTGAGAAATTGTTGCCCATCTTTTCGAAAACTCCTTTTATATTTAAATATATATTTACAGTTGGAATACTTATGAACGTAAATAGGCACACACACACACACACACACACACACACTCACACACACATACACACACACACACACACACGTTACACATATAAATATGTAATATTTAGAGAGATAATAACTAGAGATCGGCGATGGTAGGCAGATAGATGTTCGGCTCTTTGTTTCTTTAGATTTATTCTTACCTAATAAAGTCATGAAAAATATACACATATACATGCATAAGAATTAATAATGTTTTTGAGTATTTAGAGTTGTTTATTTTTAAAAATGACCATTAGCTTTTGTAAAAGTAATCAAAAGAGTTTAATACACTGATGTTCCATTAAGATTGTTAGGTGCCAGTTATTTAGAACTTAATATTTGTATCCTTAAACTACCATTAAACATGATATTTTATTATAAATATTTTATACAATAGTGATAAATTGTATTTCATTTATTATATTTTTATATATTTTGTAATTTACTTAAAATAAACCACTTATTTTTGCTGAAAATAAATATATATATATTTTATATACGATAATAATTTGTATTTTTTGAAATATATTACTTACCAATAGAAATGATGTATATACACACCTACATATAAACATACACACACACACACATACGAGCATCGGAAACCTGCCTCAACTTGATATACATGAGCCACGCCAACGCGATAACTCCGGCGGCCCACTTCTGTTTCCTGTAGTCGAGGTAGTTCACTCTAGCGTGGTGACGTTTGAACGCGGCCTGTATGATAGTGGCGGCGATGTCTCGGCCATTGTTGGACATGAACCGGCGACCCTACGGAGATGTGTGTGTATAGTTATTTAATTATTACTATATATATATATATGTGTGTGTATCTATTACTTAATATATTACTATATTTATAGTGTATATTGTCTCATGCGTGATGTCGTGAGTTCAACTACGAATAGAGGCAAATAAATGTAGTGAGTAACTAGTAGTTACGAAGATTGGGTTCGGTTCGCAATAACAGATATAGGTGTATAAACAATACTTAATGGTGCACAAATATATATTGTATATGAATCATCAAAGAAATATTACATTATAATCAATAATAGAGTGTCTGTCTACACTTTATGTGCATGTTACTTCTGACATGAATAATTACCTTTTTAGGTTCCTCGTAAGCATTGTTAATAGAGAAGAATAGAGTTTAATGGGTGTAAGAGTAATACATAGATTACCTATACACTTAGGTAAACATTATTATTATTCTATAAGTTACGAAGCGTTCAATCATCCACATTGACATTACGGCTGTACATCGTAATGAGGTAATCTATGTATTACTCTTGCACCCATTAAACTTGTACACTGTATATCTTACATGATCATTAATTATTCGATAATTACCAGTGCATTGATTAGTGGCGCGGTGATGTATTGATTGATTAATGAACATAGATAGTCGATAGTAAAGTTACAGAAATATTTACTAACGATAACATACATTATTGAAATGATTGTTAAGTGATAGGAAAGAAAATAAAACTGGTTATAGAAAAGTTACAAAAATTATATCAATATTATACGATTGATATAGATAGTTTTTTTATAAACAAATAAAGAATCATTTATGTTTTAACATAAATAATAATACATACATATATAAGTTATAAAATAATTTGAAAGTAGAAAATAAGAAATTAGGAAGCTGAAATAGATGGCAAGTCTAACAGAGAATGTTATTCTACATGTTACTCATTACTAACCGGTCTTCGAATAATGTTTTCAACATCTTCACGGTTAACAATTACGGATAATAGATCCATCTGAGACGGAATTAGTTCCATTTCATATTCCATTGCTAAATCTGCTAATCTTTGATGATTATGTCGTGTATAATTCATAGTAATGTAATTCGTAGTAACATTTAGACTAGTTACGTATAGATGGATATTCAAATAATTTAAAAATTATCCTGCTAAATTTTGAATGAAATTAGCGGATTATAAATGGCGAATAACTTAAGATGAATATAATAAAGTTTATATTACTAACAACATATGTTAATATTATTGTATATACTGAGAGTTTCAATGAGTGATATATTTTCATTTATACATATATGTATGTATACATACATACAATACATAAATTTATATATATGTATACATAAATTTATATATATAAATTTTTATATATATAGTACTATATTATATTATAAAATATATAATATTATAAATATATCCTTAATAAAACTAATATTTATATATTGGAAAATCTGATGAATTACTTATCGAATACATATAAATTTAATAATAATAGTCATATTGTGATATAGTCATATATTCATATAGTTATATAGTCATATAGTGATATAGACATATAGTGTAAGATACCCATTGATAATAAGGTACAGACATATACATATAAATGCACTTACACGCACACTGAACCAGTGCACCGACAATAATGATTACTAACTTCTCTCCGCAGATGAAGGCGATCGGAACGGAATACTTGCTGAGCATGTTCTCGATCCTAGTCAGCATGGTGACGATACTGAAACGGAGAAGAACTAGTGGTTGTAGTGCTGATAAATATGAAGTGTAGACAATTCAGGCCTTTATGTAATCGTCTCTGATACTCAGATATTTAGGCTAATAAACGAATGAAATCATTAATTTTTATATTCTTTTAGTCGTAACTATAATAACCATGCTTATTAGTATGAATTTACTAATACATTATTGAATCAATGTTATTATAACTCTGTATAATCAATGTAATTATTTGTATTTAAATGTCCAGCACATTATCAATAATTGAAATTATATTTCAAAGTATTAATTATTAAATAATACATATCATGATTCCAAATTTAGGTGAGGCGTTTTATGAACTCTCTATGTAAATAAATAAGAAAAATATGCACTTTTAAAAGTATATGCACTTCTATTGAAGAACAAAATATTGAGAAATTTTAATTTGTGATTAATTACAATTATATTATTTCAGTTATTAAAACATTATCATTATATTTACTAAAATTTAACAAGAATATAATTTAATTTAACTAGTTTAAGATTATTTTCAAAAAATGTAATATAATTTTATAAATTATTATAATTATTTATATTATAATAGTTCAATTAATTAAATATCAATTCTTGTTTCATTACTGTAAATATATATATATATATATATATATATATATATATATATATATATATATATATATATATATATATATGTTGAGGACAATCTGTAAATAATGGACATATTTTTAATAGTATTAATTATATTTTATAAATTTTTTAAAATGTAGCTATAGCAAATATAATGTTATTGAGAAAACGCATTTTGAGTTTAAATTAAATTCATTAAATATTTTGCTATTCAGGTATATTTAATTCATACTATTGTGTGTAAAATAATATATTTGTAAAAAATAATAAATTGTGATATAAGTAAAATGAAATAAAATTTATTAAATAAATAAATAAAATATGTTTAACATAATCATTATGATAATGTTGATAAAGTGATTTAGATTGTCATTGACCACATGAATTCATATTACTAATATAGAGTTCAAGTAAAAAATACGTTTAAAAATAATTATTGTATTAATACATGACTAATACCATTAATACTTTGTGAATAATTTATTGTGCTCAAAAATACCTTTCATGTGTTTACTTGCAATATCATTTAAAAATATGATGTTTTGGATGCCAATGTCAGTATTAAGCTATATAATTAGTATAAAATACAATGTATTAATTTATAATGCTACCAGTTCAAATTCTGTATCATCTATGGTTTTGGTAATATGTGAATTTCAAATTTTAGTTGAGAAGTAAATCTATATTTATCTATTTTCAGACATTTAGATAGATAGATAGATAGATTAATAGTTTATTATATGTACGAATGATATGGGTATGTGGGATAGGGTTAGGGGTAACGAGTAAGTACATATAATGAGACATGAAACACGGATGAACAAAACAAAAAGGAAAAAATAGAATATATACAATAAAAAACATAATGAATTAATCATGCCTCTAGGATTTATTCAGATAAATACAATAAATTTATAAAATAATATGACTACAATATATATTTTATTAACCACAAGTCACATGCTCTAAAAGTATCTCAACCTTTATTTTGAATGTATACTCATTTTTAAATTAAAAATAAAAAATCAATACAAATAATATAATTGTTATAAATTATAAGGATTTACATAGTTTATACAATATATCATTAAATTATGTTATATAACTAAATTATCTTCTCCCTTAAAGTTTATAAATCTACAAATTACAAAGATCAGATTTAGATAATATTTTAATAGGAATAATTGAATAGTCTAAATATTAATATTATGTGAAAACAAATTTAATTTTGTTTAAGTATATAATATTTTAAAATGCAAAAACTAAATGATGTTATTTAGAAGCGCTATTATTATTATACTGTTTATGTATTTATTTAAATCATTACGTGAGGTATAATAATAGCTATAATAATAAGCTTTTATATTAGAGTGCATTAGCTAAATCAATAACATTAATGATATTATTTAAATAGTATTGATATTATTTACGAATTGTATGAAGTGCTTATGTTTATAATGCATTGAGGCACTTGTAATTACTTGTATAAGCACTTATAATTACTTTGATAAATATTATTGATATAATTATACATTTTGATATTTTAATAAAATATTTTTTTATAAATATTCTAAAGTAAACGATTTTTAATTTATTTTATTAAATAATTTATTTTGAAATGATATAATAAGAATAAATAATTTACAAGAAATATTAAAATAATGAAGAAATAAAATAAATATCAAAAAATATAAATTTGTATTCATATTTTCGTATATTATATTTTATTTAAATAATACAATAAAGAATAATAATGATGTTAGATACTATTCTATATTATAACAATTGATTATTAAAACATCAATAGATCTAAATCAAAAATAAATGCAGCCTATATATGTTGATGTAAGTAATTATAGTCCAATAAATATTTTGATAAAAGGTTAAAAATAGAAAACATGCAACTCTCATTCTTTCTCTAATCGTGCCAATATATTCTATATCAGCACATCTCTATGCATTCTATAACACATATTGTGTACATCTAAATATTAGTTATAGGGCTCACACGATCTGTAAAATGGTTGTTTTATTTAAGTTTTCTGTATGAAACTCATCTTGCAAAAGTTTTCCCACAATAAAATGTCGATTTCCTATGTTTTATATAAATTAGGCTAAAATTGAAAATCTACTATTTGTGTCGTACGAAACTAGTATTTGGCACTGCAAGCATTTTACGGATCATGTAAACACCCTATTATACTACCTTCCCCACGCCAGGCAGTAGTGCTGCTTGAAAGAGATGAACTCTTGGCTCGAACAGCGAGATTTTCCGTGCTGGATGGCAAACCGATGACTTTTATCTCTAGACTCGAGGGCGGATGCTGGAGTAGTCGGTGGAGGCTGACGAGTTGTGGCGTTATTAATCAGAATTGTTTACATGTTTACGAATAAGCTTAGTAAATTCTCTTAGAAATATGAACAATTTTACTAGAAATACAAACAAATTTACTAGAAAACCATGCCGTAAATATAATAAAAGTCTACCGCTATTCTAGGGGAGAAAAAATCGTAGATAAATAATATAATAAGAAAAGTATAAATGTAATATCTAGAATGCGTTGATAAATTTACTAACCAATTTAAATTGTAGGTGTTTTTTCTAAAATGATGCTGATTATACAAACTTTTATTTTAATATTAAACATTATCATTATACGATTGATGTTCACGATTATTTTGAATTAATTAGACGATGATATCATCTTTATAGCAATGTTTTACTAACGAAGGGCTGGTCCGTCGTCATCTCGAATGTTTTCAGTGGAATAGAAGCCCTTTCTTTATCATCGTCACTCCTCTTCGAATAAAAAACCATATGTTTAATATTAAGCGATTATAAAGTAAACATCTATCTATTTTAATTATCGATATATCTATCGTAAGTATAGAGCAACAAGAAAGAATGTGTTTGGGTTTTATTTATATAGCATGGATAGTTTTCCTTATCTATCCATACCTACGCACTTTATCAAATAACTCAAATTTCTTACTACAAAAATCATACAATTAGAAATAGATTAGTGAAACCTGTAAAAGGTTATCTTTAGACATGGCTTGTTGTTCATCGTTAAGAGCATTTGAATCGATGGTGTTCGTTTTAGGAGGCATCAGTTGTAAATGGAATGTGTTTTCTGGATAGGGATATAGGTTCAGGAGATAAGTTATGCTATACTTTTATGGTATACATTATATTAAAGTTATATTTGTGCACTAATATATAGTTGATTAGATTTTGCTACACTTTATCTCACTAACTAGCCCAAAGTTCAGGCCCACTCTTACACAACCATGGAAGGAATGATATTTTTATATCTCATTTTAGAGATATAAATTTTATAACATAAATGTAAGAAACAAAAACTACATTTAGTAATTATTAATATAAATGTGTTTATTCTTCAGTGTTATATAGTTTTTATACTTAAATTATAAAATTATATTGAATTATAATTGTTCATAAATAATAATTTTGTTATCTCTACCCAAATTTAAAATATGAATTTTTAATCATTACTTATCTTCCATAAATATAAAATAATAACATAATAACATAATATATAAACAATAATGCAAACCATTGAACCAAGTGTGTTTGTTCTTATCCACCATTTTCTTTGATGAGTCATGTAACTTCGCGGCGTTATGATTGACAGGTGCCGGATCCAGAATGATGTCGGCGGTGGGCGGTATCAAACCACGCTGACATAACGACAGTATGCCTCTCTGGGCGTCCACTTCAGAAATAGTCGGTGGTTGTAGCTGCAGAAAGATAGGTTTTCGGAATCACAATTTAAATCCATTTTAAAGATAAGAGTAATAATATTAAGAAAAACGTAAATTAATGTTATTAAATAGTCGTATTTGTAACTTTAAGATAATCACTATTAACTAATAGGATATGTTAATTAATATTTATTTATTTTACAATAATCCTGTAATATATGACGATAGTTTAACTTGATGTCGGGTTAAATAGTTATTATTCTATTTTAGTTTTAAAAGTAAATGTACTAAGTAATATAAATTATATTATCAACAAATAATAAAAAAAATTCTAATTGAATTGGGTATAAAGTAATTAAAATTTGAAAATGTTGTCAAATTTAATATTTTAGATAATCTCTAACTTGAGGATTTAGTCGATTTGCTTTGGGTAGAGTGGTCATTACTTCTACTGTTGAGCCTCTTATCAGTTGAATTTCAAACTAGAGGTGATATCGCAGGTTAGGGCGCTAAATTATGCGAGCAATAAATATAAACCTTCAAGTGTTTCCTTTCAGCGATATTGGGAAGCTGTATGCCAAATTCAGTATTCATGAAATCTCTGTGTCTCGGATCAAAGATGTTGTGAGTCACTTTTTGGTTTTGTAAATTTTTCATCTGAGAAGACACAAATGATAATAAATTATGATTACGAAATCTATTTATGTCGACATAATATTATAAAATATTAAATTATTTTAAATATTCTTGAATCTGTATTATATTTTACTAAAAAACTTTATTCAAATCTCGAAAAGTTGGAAAATATTCGGAAGAAAATTATAAACAATAAAATATTTAATAACAACAATTAAGTTATACCATGATAGGACATCAACTATTAATATTATTGAAAACTTTTATATTATATATGCATAAACTTTGAAAATATGCGGGAATACATTTATTTATTTACAAATATTATATTTGTAACAATCATTGAAAAAAATATCCTTAAACAAATTCCAGAATGCAACTAATACAAATGTGTGACTAGTATAGATAGAAGTTATCCCGAATACGTCGAAACAAGAAAATAATTCTACTATAAACTATACTAAAACACTTCATATTTATGTTTTAAACGGCTATCCTCATCACAATTTTGCATTTAATTAATGCGTAATCAACATGTAGAAAGGTGCAGTTAGCATGAAATCAACATTTACTAAACATGCAATTAATTTTACATAAAATATTCGATTAATTTGGGTTAATATTAAATAAACTTGATAGTAATATACGA
Source organism: Osedax fenrisi (assembly GCA_964019155.1). Taxonomy (NCBI): domain Eukaryota; kingdom Metazoa; phylum Annelida; class Polychaeta; order Sabellida; family Siboglinidae; genus Osedax; species Osedax fenrisi. The sequence continues at coordinate 91,146,053 of OZ025239.1, read as the reverse complement.
TTAACTTGGAATTGGTATGAAATTAACATGAAATAGATCTAGCGCAATCGACGCGACTGAATACCTGTTGTCCGGGACTAGGACCGATCATGGAGACTGGGTCTTTCTGATTGCGTCGCGTCAACAGAACATCTCTCTTCGTTTCTACGATATACTTCTCGCTGAGGGTTTGTTTCAGTCTGAATATTGAGTGGCGGTTAAGAGATACGCACACTGATGGCAACTATACGCAAACCATTAATAAATCTATGTATACGAATAACAAACATATTGTACAGGTTAATTATTACCTAAATCCAATAATATAAATCGAAATATCTTATGTAAACTATGATATTAAAAAATATTAAAAATTAAATAGTTCGTTTAAAATCTGATTGTACATATTTAAATTTGACAAATATACATATATATATATATATATATATTAATTTGAATTTTCTGTAAAAAATATATATATTATCCAAAAAAGATTATTCAATAGTAAACGTTATAGTAGAATACACTTTGATATAAATGCCACGATATTTCAAATATTAATTAATATAAGAAATAAAGATAAAGAAGTGTATACACTTTTAATTATCATCATTATCATTATATACATCATAATATACGTAACTTATGAAATAAATAATCTAAATTTATAAAATATATTGAATTAGATTAAAAATTTAATTAAATCAATTTAAAGTGAAATGCATAAATGTATTACAAAGTGTAAGTGCTATATACACACAGTACACAGAGAGCTAGTGCGAGTTCGAGCGTAGATTAGATTTAATAGTTGCCCAACACTGAAGCGGGGCCCCAGGGGGAAAGACTCGCCCCTCCCTCCATAGTAACCCAGAAGCTTGACTGGCGTCGTTAGTCTTAGCTTCCGGTGCTTTAATAACTTCACCGGTGTCGACGGGTGGACCTCCTTCTGAGGTCAAGGTCGGCAATATCAGTACGTGGTTGTTCAGCTGCTGAAGCACAAACTCTGTGTGCTCCTGTTTGATTGTGTAATTATCTATTATGTGCATTTAGCAATGTACATATATAGTGGGTATTATTTTTACAAAATCTAATAACATTTATATTATCCTAATTATTATTATTTATATTTATTATAAATATTTAGTATATAATGCTATTTTAATAAATTTGCATATATATATATGTATGTGTGTATATGTATAACTTTAATACTGTTCTCTGTACTGTGAATGGCATTCTCAAGAGCAGATATGTCAATTTCGGAATCTTTCGTATTTCGACCAATCACTTTATTTCTGAGAGATTTTAAATCTTCGCTGACCTTAGTAGTGTTTTAAAGTATTAACTCTTTGTTGGCTTATTTTCCATTAATGTATATTTGGCTATCAATATTACTCTAAATAATATCATCTATTTGGCAAATATATTAATTATAATTATCTATATTAAAATAATACATTCAATATTTTAATATATAAATATGTATCGTATTAATATTGTTAGTAAACAAATAATAATTATTGAATAATGAATTAAAAGATTAAATTTATTTATAAATAATATTTAAACTAAAATTTATTTTGTAAAATAATTAAATTAATATATAATACATTATATATTAATAGTATTTATTTAATTTTGATAAGGTATTAATGAGAATGTGTTATCACGAATAATTAGACTTGTTTCGTATCTCAAATCCAATTGAATTAAACACTTACAATGTTGTTATCTAATAATGGAATTTATGACAACTATTATGTAACTAGGTCAACCATTAGGTAACTTGGAAATTATTAGATAACTATGTCAAATTTACATTGTCAATATTTAATTCAATTAAGATTTTATTTCTAGTTCAATGGGCTTTGGTAATACTAGATAATACTAAGATGTGATTTAATATATCATGATCTTATTCAAAAATAGCATCAATCAGATCTTATAGTTAAATAAGTACATAACAATATCTGTTATCTTATCTTCAATATAATTAAAGAATTCCCAAGATAAACTAGGTTATCTTAAACATTTCTAGTTCCATGGTCCTTAAGGTAATATACTTGAAGTATAGTTCATAGATATCATATTAATTGCATGTTTGAAAAATGTTTACATTATTATATATGAAATATATATACAGTCAACTCTCGGTAAGTCGGACTACAGATAAGTCGGACACATTTAGTTGGTTTGGTTGGATTTGTATCTAGTTCCATGTTAAATTAATCGGATAAGTCAGATTAGTTTGATTGGATAAGTCGGACTTTTCTATAAGTCGGACACATATTATAGTCATTTTTATTATTTTTATACTGGATAAGTCGGACTTTTTATAAATTGTCAGAAATGTTTACTTTAAATAATGAATATTATAATTTTAGTAAGTAATATTATTGAATACAATATTTTATGTTGTTGATTTTTGCATATATCGGTATTATATTACATATATCGGTAACCATTTAACTCGCGCTGCGCATTTCATGTCTTATTTGCATGCTATTCTTAATCTCTGATAAGTCGGACATCTCGCTAAGACGGACACTTTTCCCGGTCCCTTGCGAGTCCGACTTATCGGGAGTTAACTGTATATATATCAGAGCATTATAGCCAGTTGTTATATGTAATAAAAAAACTTCGTCTAAGCACCTGGATGGGATGAAGGAACTCCCCCAAAATAATTCAAAATATATATATAATATTACTTCACAAATAGTATATTAATTTAATTAATTAATAAGTATAATATTAATATTATTACTTGATAATAAATTAAAGATTAGATATATAATAGACTACTGCTATTAATAATAATATATATATTAGCACAGTTGTATGTAAATTACATAATACACATTTATCAAATGTAGATAATAAATGTATACATGTCTATACTAGCCTATACTAGCCTACTATATATAGTAGCCTATAGACTAATAATTGACAACTTATTTATTAAATATGCTTACACATTAAATCATTCATGAACCACATTTACGTTAGGATATACAGAATGAAGTATGGAGTCTATGGCTCAGTCTGGGATCTATGGCTCAGTGGGACAACCGAAAGCTAGTAAGCCAGAGGTTCCGGGTTGGACTCCAGGTAATTCTTGTTATTCTCTTGTGTTTATCAAGAACTTAATAAACGATAAATCAAAACACAAGAAAAAAAATATTACTAGTTGTATTGTATTGTCCAGGGCCCCTCACAGTTATTTATAACATGAACATGTCTATGACTTCTTGAGGGATCCATTTGTATTGTATTCAATATATATATATATATATATGAGATTCAATAAATAAATATTATCATTATTATTATTAAGTATCATATTAATAAGTGTACTATTACTACATTAGGATTTATAGCAGTAGTAATACATGTAGCTAATAACTACAACTACGTATATACAAAAGTAATAGACTAATTATGTCATAAAAGGAGCGAAACGTCACATTAATTATGAATCATCCCAGCGCCATACAAACCTTCACCAGTATTTTACCGACATCGGCAGCCTTCCATTCGGCCATGGTATCCGAGTGGTATTCGAGTGTGGTATCCTAGTGTCGTGTCGCTAATGTAAAGCACGACTGTTGGCTACCACGACTGTAGGCTAGCACGGCTTAATTACTGCCCTAATGACGTGTCATTTAACACACACACATAACATAGGCATACACAGACACACTCGCTATACTATGGCCGTTTTATTATGGCGAATCGGGCTCCGTTATGCCTGTGTGCCGTAGTTTTACGATCGGGTTCGATGATTGGCGACCGACGCTAGCGGTGTGTATGAATAACGCACCGCCTTGGTTACGCGTAAACAATCCACCGCCGCTGTGCCTTATAATAACTACTGGTGGTCGCACTGGTGCTGGTACTACTGGTGGTGGTGGTACTGGTGGTGGTACTGGTGGTGGTGGTGGTGGTGGTGGTGGTGGTGGTGGTGGTGGTGGTGGTGGTGGTGGTGGTGGTGGTGGTGGTGGTGGTGGTGGTACTACTGGTGGTGGTGGTACTGGTGGTAGTACTGGTGGTGGTGGTACTACTGGTGTTGATGGTGGTACTGGTGTTGGTGGTACTACTGGTTGTGGTACTACTGGTGGTGGTGGTGGTGGTGGTACTACTGATGGTGGTGGTACTGGTGGTGGTGGTGGTGGTGTTGGTAGTACTACTGGTGGTGGTGGTACTGGTGGTGGTGGTGGCGGTGGTGGTACTGGTGGTGGTACGTCTACTACAACTACTAGTGGTACGTAGTCTACTATAACTAACTAGGTGGCCTACTGATACGCGTAGTTTAAATCGATAGTCTAGTCTCGTCAGGCGAGTGGGCGGGGCTCGTCATACTAATTATGACTATGACGTAACGAGTGTGATACGAGGGGTTCAGATGTCGGCTGGATGCTAATTAAGTGATTGACGTGCTTAGCTAGACAGGGTGTCACATTAGTAGGAGATATATCCTATATGATAAATCAAATATATATGTATATATATATTAATTATATATATATATAGGTATATATATATATATATAAATATTAACTATTGGTAGATAGGACATACACATAATATAGTATTATCAAGGACATGTCCTTTATATTATACTACTAATAATAATAATTGTGTGTATGATTAAAGTTTAATATAAGAATTAATTAATAATATTCCTTATGTACTATGTTGATATCCATACCGGAGTGCATGCATTCGTAGGTAGTAGCTGTGAAATAGTAGTTAGTCACGCTTCGGTGATTTCGCAAAGTTGACGTACCGTCGCTAAACAAAATACAGCCGCACACATATACAGTTGTGCATACATACACAGTGTGTATTACACAGCCAAATGTATATATATATATACATATATATATATATATATATATATATATATGTGTGTGTGTGTGTGCACCCACACATACATGCAAATACACCTAATCCATTGGTACTATAGCACCTATAGTATACTATATTGTATACAATATACATATAATACCAGGGTCATAGGTCATATATGACTAAACGTATACGTTTATGTTTAGCATAGGTAGGTGCGTATACCCTATAGGTTGAGTATGTACCTATATAATATACTTTATCAATGATCTAAATATTATTCCAGTGATTTATTCTGATAACAATAATACGTGACAATATGATTTACTGTATACAGTAACCTTTAGGTTCTGCGGACGGCGGTCACCCTGCATTAGACGATGAGTCATTCGATATGTTCATTTCATAGGTAAGTAACACATTCGAATATTAACGTCATACGCTTTCATAATATCTGAATGATCTCCGAGATAAATATATCGTCTATAAAATATAATAATAGGTATACCTATTATACCTATTATAATTATAATTATGTTAGTTATATGTTAGTTTTAATAAAAAATTCAATTACCTAGAAAAATAATGTAGGTAGGTATCTATAGATACCTACCTTACTTTTATTTTTTAGGTAATTGAATTTTTTATTAAAACTAACTTATATGTCTACATATTATCTATAGATAATTATCACTCGTTACATGAAATATAGGATAGATATATATATATATATATATATATATATATATATTCAAATGATGTTGTAATTAAACCACTTTCATTTTATAATAACAAGGAAATGATAGTAGGTATGTACATACTATTACATAACATACATACTATTACATAACCACGTTATACTGTTACGTAATATACTATTTGTTAACAATACTTATCACAGAACAATATCACATTTCGTAATCCCACATAAATCGCTAATTACTAAGACCCCTATACATAATAGCGAATTTCATAAACAATAATATAGTATTATAATACTATAGTATACTATCAAAACATACATCGTATATTTATTATATAATAAATATACGATGTATACAAATAAATAAATAAATATACAAATATATATGTGTTGTGTTATACAAATTTAATATGTTTATAATTATTTATTCTTTAGCACATATAAATATAAACACATAGATTACTACACTATCCATCACTAATCTCTCTTATTTCAAACATATTAAGGGAAAGTCTCCGATTACCGACCCCTAAATGATTATTTTTAATAACTTATTCAATATTAAATATATTTATTTGAACTTTTGTAATTAGGGTAATATTATGGAAATGAATAATGTGGCTATTTAAATTTTTGATATAATTAAATTTACTTGAATAAACAGGGAGGTCGGTAATCGGATACATGTACCTAATACCAACCCCCTTCTCCTATTACCGACCCCCTAAAATAAACGCGGTATAAATAATTGTAGTATTATAAAATCCAATAAAAATAGTAGATATACATACATATAATTAATTATAACATGCATGCAATTTATTTTTTATTGAATTTATGTTTTAATAGTAATATTAAATGTAAATTTAAATTCATAGTAATTATATTTAAATAGTGTATATTATTATTTAATATTTATTTATTAATCATTATGTATATAATCAACTGGAATAATGAATCCTAAATCTATATCAATGAAAAATAAACAACTTACGACATATTTTAAAGTAAAATACGGATCTATTTTGATTGTATATTATAAATCACACGGGGTCGGTATTAGGGTAATTTATGGGGTCGGTAATAGGAAAATAATATGGGTTGCTATAATTAAGATATATTGGTTAATAGTTATTCAAATTAAATTATTTTTATAATAGTTATAAACATTGTATTGATCTATAATATTATGAAAAAAATTAAGTTTTCTTTTAATCAATTAAATATTTACAATGATTTAAAAAAAATTATTATTCAAATATTTAAAAAGTAAAAACAGAATATTACATTTTATCAAATAACAATTGTAGGATTAAATATTTTTTAAAACAAATTACTTATTCATATTCATCATTAAATTACTAACAGATCATGTATATATATTTTTTTATATCTATTATAGTTAGTGAGATACGAGAGTGGGTCGGTATAAGGAGGGGGTCGGTAATCGGAGACTTTCCCCTACATAACCTATTTATAATTAAACAAATTTTATTTTAGTAATTTCATATACATGTTTATTATACATTTAACCACTTGTTTAAAAAATGTAATTACCTATATTGTTATAACATCACCTCATTATGTAATAAACAATAAATAGTTTTCCAAGGAAACATTTTAAAAAGGAATTTACTTTTTTTTCAATATTAAAATAATGTTTAATAAAATATATTAAAAATTATTACAATATATAGTGATAATATATTATATCCTATAGGATCACTATTGTGATAATATATTATATTTAATTGATCTCTCATCTATATATAGACTCATCGATATATCGAAGGTAAAGTACAAGAACTCGTAGTAAGAATGTTATCTGCAACAATAATATATGATATATCACCATATATATCGACATATATGTCACATATATATGTATATATATATATATATATATATATATATATATATATATATATATATATATATAATATAATATAATATAATATATTATATATAGACATAGGGGAAATTAACCTAATACCAGGGAGTAATACCGAATACCTCCCTGCTAATACGGACACTTTAACAATAAATCATCTAAACATTTTATGATTCATTGTTGTTATTCAAAAATTACACTATATTAATATTATCTGATTATTGATATTATTGTGATTTTAAAATGCTATTTAATCTTTTAATTCCATAGATAATGGGGGTGTCCGTATTCGGTACCAATATCCGAATACGGACAACCTGTGTTATAATTCTGACACCATATATACCACTAGATAAACTATATAGTATTGATGAATCAATCAGACAAATTACAATTACATTATTTATAATTAATTTTATGAATTATTTATTCTAATTTAATTAGTTAATAATTTATTTATTTTTATTATTTTTTAAATAATAATACAATTTAAGTATCTAAATAAAAATTTTAGATTTAGCTTTATTGGTGGTATTAATATTATAACGCACGCGATTTTTATGAAAATCATAATAGTTCATACGCTGCGCGCTGATTGGTAATAGGATGTCCGTATTAAGACATCTAGAGTGTCAGAATTAGGGACTTATGTGACCTCTAATGAAATAAAATAGGTATAGGCCCCTACCTATGTATTATTATCAAAGGTATATATATACCTATAGTCTATAGGTTATAGGCATAGGCATAGGCTATAGGCATATTATAATACTTGCCAATGAGGCTACATGGGTTAGTGTTATATTCAGGTAGGATATAACTTTCTACAGGAATATATCGTGAACACACGTATGTGCGATGTGTAAGTCGTATGGGCTCCCTCACAGCTAACATTAATAGCCTCGTAATAGCAGCATAATAGCATTAATAATAGTATCACATGTTTACATGGTGCTATTTTGCTTCTATCAGGTTGCCATTAAAAGTCTATTATACTGCTATTATGTTAATATTATAATAATATCAATATAATAGCATCATAATAGCATTACAAATTAGTAGCAGTAGGTAACCTATAATTAACCTATAATAACATTACAAATTAATAGCAGCATAATAGACATAAGTATACAAACACTTTCTATAGGTTACTATAACCTATATGTAACCTACCTATAATATTCTGACAAACTAATGTTTCTATAACTTAAATCACTACCGCATATCAGGATGTGCGTGTGTGCTTATATTATATACAAGTAGGGGAAAGTAACCGAATACTTACAGTGCCCGAATACGGACACTCTCGGTATCTCAGAAACCATAAATCCTAAGAAAAAATGTTTAAGTAATAAAATATTCATAATTATATAAATAGTCTAAAAAAGTATTTTTTATTTTTTAATTATTCAAAATAGTGTTGATATATCCAATAAACTGATTTTTATATTATGTTTTTAAATTTATGAAAAAAAATGTCAACTTAAAACATTCTCAAGAATATATAAATGTATCGATATAAAATATAACACTATATTATTACAAAATAAAGCATTCTAAAATTATATATATAATTTCTATATTTGTTATCAAATATTCATTAAGTTATAATCATATATCTAGAAGTCCTATAAGTCCCTATTACGGACACTCTATATGTCTTAATACGGACACCCTATAACTAATCAGCGCGCAGCGTATGAACTATTCTGAATTTCATAAAAATCGCATGCGTTATAATATTAATACCACCAATAAACCTAATCTAATTTTATTATTTAGATACTTAAATTGGTTTCAAATTGAGTTACTATTGAGAAGCTATGTCACCAACTTACAACTAATATGGCTGACAAAGCCTTGGGATCCGACTAACCCCATTGGGACTGAAAACCCAATGACTCATTATGGTTAATGGTTCCCAATTATTTCACAACATTATTTTGTATGTAGAATATAATTATTAATACTTATAAATTGGTTATAATAAAATAAATATATGCAGATATCCAATTTATAAAGTATTACATTACTTATTAAATTAATTGTATAGTATATACTTATTAAAAATTAAATATTTAATTTATCAATTATACATTATTATTTATATTTTATGGATAAGTTATTATTTTATATTAGTTTATTCAATAATATTCTATATATATATATATATATAAATTTAATCAAATATAATTAAACTCGTAGATATAGGTATAACCTACAGATATAAACATATAATACGATACATTAACTTTCTCTATAATAAAATAATAATGATTAACTTCAGAATAGATAATTTTGTTTACATTATACGAAGTTAATGTTGAACGAGATGATAATAGTGATGTTACATCACTATAGTGACAGAGAATACTATCATCACTGATGTATTATAAGAATAGTGTAATTGTTGTCAGAATTAAGCTTACCCATTAGTCTTCTAGTTTAAATAAACATGCAATTTGTAGTTGTAATAGTAATAATGAATCAAGTTTACTATTCATATTAAATCCTGATTAACTTCTAGTATTCAAAAAGTAAATATAAATTAATAAATAATATTAATTATCTATTTTTAAATTAATAAATTATAAATATATCCCACACATATATTATTAAAATATATTATTAAACAATAGTTGTAAGTTACAACTTTTAACCATAAGTTCTAGTATGAATATGTATGTTTCTCTTGATGCTATTGCTAAACTATGGACGGATTCGACAACTTCACATTACATATCATATCCTCCAGTTAGAAATATGTTAACAGAAATGTCATCAGATCCTCATAAACTTTGGTATTTATAATTTCACTAATCAATTTTTGTTTTTTTAGAAATTAACAATTTACATGCTTTTATAGATAAAAGATCTGACACGTAATGGATTATATGGGTGTTTTAGTATCTGAGTAGATATAGTTTCAATAATCCATCACCAGTCCATTCAGAGATACCTTAAAACAGCACTTTATGTGTACCTAAACAAGAACAGGATAATGTAGAAAAGTATTTAGATCTTAATCATAATTAAAAGAAGTAATGTTTTTTCCGATATTTTGTACGAATTATTTATTATTGTATATGTTACTCTATTAAGCTATATGGTTAATTAATTACTTCATTAATATTCAATTTATCTTATATAGGCATTCAAATGTAAAGAACTCGATAACGCAGTTTGTAAAAAGAAAGAGTTTGAAGATTCATAAACATATGAAAGAGAATACAAATATATGTTGTTCTTGTCTATTTTATTTAATTAGTTATCAAGATGCTATTACATTTCTTCATTTATTTTTATCTTTTGACAAAATAATAACCTTAAGGTGTCAGAAAAAATTGCTCTATGATTTTTATTTAAATATATTTCAAAACATCCCACTTATCTTGTTAATATAATAAATAGTTTACACAAACTTAAATCTCTCCTCAGTGCACTTAGAATGCTAGAAAAATGACAAAATTCAGCATATGGAGAATATATTTTCTATGTAAATTTCAATAACGTAATGAATTACTTATTTCTTATCTCGCTATATATATTTACGTTTAAATGAAAACTATTTAATAATATTATATATAATTTAATAATAATATATTATAACTTCCGAAATAATCATATTAATAAGTCAACGTAAAAAGATAATTTATATAACTAAATAAATATATCAACTAATAAATAAATTAAAATATATAGTTCATTGAATGATTATAAATAATGAGTTCACTTATTTTAAAAATTTAAAAATTAAATTAATTAGTATACATTCCGATATTTGTGCATTTTTGTGTAGCTAATTGTGAATAATATATTAAAGTGGACTCTATATTTAGTATGTACATCTATTTAGTACGTATATCTATTTAATATTATAACTTCTAAATATGATAACGCTAAATAGAAAAAGCTAAATGTGAAAGCTTCCAATCTATTTGCTATGACAGAATGTGCACGTTCCCAAGTTGCCTATCATAAGTGTTTAGACGTGGATGAAAACTGGCAGGAAGTAGTATGATAGATGATAAGTTACCGTAGATGTAAAGGAACTTTAAACTCTGATCCCGATGCCATTAGAGAAAAAGCCATGATAGACCTGAAGTACATAAAATACTCAGTGATTATTCGGCTACGCAAATTATCAACGCACGAAGAAAGATTCAGCTATAGTATAATTGTTAGTAGACATTATTGTGATTGATATATCAATATTTTCTTTTGTATACTATTTAGTAAATATTATTTACTATTCGCATTTTTTCAGAAATGTATCGAATTCTGAAATTGCTACTAAAATAAGAAAGCTGATGCACTTCTGAATAATATCTATGCGTTAATAACAATTTTTTTATATATTTATACAATTTCCATTGTCCATAAATTAATAAATATACTTATATATAAATTGATTTTATTTAAATAGTAAAGGCTTTAATCGTTCACTTCACATTAAGTTGTTTAAATGCAGCTACTACGTCGTATCCTACAGGATCTTCTGCATCCAGTGGTTTTAATTTACCATCAATAAATTTTGCATTTTCCATAGAACCATCTTGTAGTATTTCGGGTAGATTATCCATATCTAGATCAGCCCAGATATATAAACACCCTTCTTTTTTTTTAAATATGGAAAAGATTGTTTTCTTCATAATAATGACACCCAACTTGGCAATTAAATGTTTATATCCGTAAGCTTCTAATCTAAAATCATCCTGTTTTTGAATTATTTTGAATTATAAATTAATATATAAGTAAGTTATCAAGATCTACATTTAAAACTTGTATTCTTACCTCGGAAACACACAGCTTTAGTAAATTTTTATCAGTAATTTCAGGCAGATTTATTTTTATTTGGATACCATGATTTTTAATGATAATCATATATTCTGGTTTCTTATTCGCCTGTAATATATATATACAGATTATAAATATATATATATATATATATATATATATATATAAATAAACAAATAATAACTACAAATAAAATATAATAACCTGTGTTACTATAAGTAATGATTTGTAAATATAAAATAGTTATTAAAACACAAATTATATTTTTCCAGTATTATATTTGAAAAAAAATAGTATAAATAATATATAATAAATTTATAAAAAAAATATAAATTATTATGAATTATCAAATTTATCCTTTATTGAAAATTAGTTTTATATAGAAATTAAATCAAATACTGAACATATGATATTAAGTTGTATCGATTATAATTATTGTAAATAGTTTTAAATATAATTTATAGGTATTACATCTTGGTATGATTCCAATTAAATATAATTATTATTTTAAATGAATTTGTTTATGTCTACATGTAGATATATGCATATATTAAAAACTATGTGTATGACATATTGACTTATATATATCAACTCTATGAATTGTGTGGAATATATCTTAGATTCACACTTACTCACTTAGTTCTATAAGTTATATAATTTTAGTAAACTATTATATATAATTATATATTATACCTATTCGTTTATAAAATAATTTATTTATTATTTATATATATTACACATTTATGAATTATAAAAATATGTAATTAACATTGAAATTTAATATTATATTATATCAATTAGATTATAAACAAATACATAATATATTAATAAATAAAGATATATTAAATGTATATTAAATGTATATATATATATAGTTATATACATTAAAAAGAAATAATATTATGTATAGAACAAATTATAGTTAAGTTATATAATGTTTACATTTTTAATTAATTCTAACAAATATTTTCTTAAAATGGAAAACTTATCAAATTAAATACATTATATTAATAACTAATTATTATTTTATTGCCTGATATAATATATATTAAATGCATAATTATAGTTATAGTTATATCTATAAAATGGGATAATCACTGTAAATATAATAGTAATCTACCATATAAATTTGTTTACATATAGAAAACATTGAAGTAACGAAAGTGTAATTAAGTAAGTAATTAACGTATATAATGTTTGTAAATGCGCAAATTGCACTTCTCGATAAATTGACAAAATAGCATCTGCGATTATGATTATTCATATTATATAAGTGTATTAATATAGTAGGATTTTCATAAATATAGAATGAAGTATATTCTCTCTATATATATATATATCAATAAAATAGTGTGATATCTTCAATTCGAATACAATTAAATAACAAAAACAGAAAAATTATCAAGAATATAACATTCCAAATGTTGATATGTTATACTATATATATATATCTATTATTTTGAATATAACAGATAGAACATTAAACTTGATAATTATTAATATAATTATAAATAATAATGTAAAATTTATTAGTAGGAATTTACTAAAGCGCGACTATCACAGAGTAACATACACTACATGCAATTACTTATCCACTTTATTTATATCTATAATAATATAATCGAAAATAATTATTCTTACATATATGTATATTTTCATAAATTTATTTATATCGTGCTATACAGAATAAATTTACACCTCTTGGTTAAATTATTAACCTCAATCTCTTTAGACATGGGAAGTTCTATTATCTTTGTAGATTTTTCATCTTGTTTAGATATAGGAAGACTAACGTTGTGTAGTGGATGTTCAACCTATATTATTAAATATTAATTATTAAATATTAAATATTAAATTAACATATATATATATATATATATATATATATATATATATATATATATATATATATATATATATATATATATATATATGTATATAACCTATACTTATATTACTTATATTACTTATATATGTATATAACCTATATTTATATTATATAGTATTCATATCCATTTTAACCCTCTGAATATCAAAAGGCATTAATCCCACATTAGTTATATAATTTAATGATTTTTCGTTTGGTGGTTAAAAACGAATATTAAAAAAAACTCAGTATTTTAATTATATTAATAAAGATGATTATATATGTAATAATATCCAATAAAGGTGATATAATCTTTTAAAATATGACGTTATATCTTAGATTTTGAGTATTATGTTAAAATACAACATTATATAACATTTATTATGAAAATACTTGATTAATTTTAACTAAATAAATATATTAATTTAATATATAAATTAAATAATTAATTAATATATAATATTTTTTCAGTTTATTATTTAGTAGAATGTCATCAACATTTTATCTATTAGAATCTATATGTATATTATAATATTTTATGGAGTATTTATTTATTTATTTATTGAAATATGATACTATTTTGAATTACAAATTATAATTATAATAAATAATTAAGTATAATATTACGAATAATAATTCAAATCCAATTTTGTTTCCAGATTTATATAATATATTATATACTTTATAAAATAAATATAACTTGTAATATATAATTATCAATATTTGAATACGAATAATCATTTTGTAAAAATGTGCGTACACTTTTTTTTAAATATACATTATTTTAACATTTTAATAAAAAATGGCTGGGATTCATGGATTTTGGTTATCACTGTTGATCAACATTTATTAATATAATCACACTATCTAAATCTATATTTTCTTTAATTTATTTTAAATAAACAGATTGATATTTAGTTATAAAATAATGAGATTTAATATCAGTTAGTTTTTTAATTAATTTATAGATAAATTAAAAGTTCTTTATTATTAATATACAATTCTAATCTATCTGTTTGGATACATGTACCAACTCTCTATATTTAATAATACTATCATCTTCATAAAACTCTTTAAATAAATTAATTAAATATTCACAAATAATATATACACTAGGACAGTCATTACAATTCGTTAACATACAATTTATATTTTCTCTATTACATGCTAATTTCTCTAATAATTACTTATTTTTTATTTATGTACATTTATAGTTACTTCTGGAGCCAATTTGTATTAATAAAAATGGACATTTGTACATTTTTAAGATAATTTGTATAGTAGATGTGTATTTAATGAATTATAATAAGTTAAGGGGATGTCACAGTGCACAATGCCATTTCACAGTTTACCATGTAAATAGAAAGGCAGCATATGGTCTATTAATAGTCAGGTTCACAGAATTCTATTCATTTGAATCAATCTGTTTTTTTTTGTATTGTATTTATAATATATGCATGTATGATATTTTAAATTGTTATTTATTGTCATTTATTCTATAGAATTTATCTTGTATATTTACTATTATTAGAAAATGATATTTATGAAAGATATCTCTATTGTAATATATAAACAGATGTTCTTTGTATAATACAAACAAAAATAATAATATAGTTTAATAGTTTTTATATGAATAGCCTTTATAGGCTTTTCATATACATGCAATATTAATGTGAATTCATTATTTCAAGAAAACAGCATTTGAAGTTTGGCAGCAATAAAAATACAATATTATCATTTATATTATACAGTATAATTTATATAAGTTATATATAGCTATTATTTATAACTACTATATCATTGATTAGTAATATCACAGTTACAGGATTACAAACACTATAATATATAAGTTATAAAATACTGTACAATAAAATGTAGCAGGCATCTAAATTAAATCATTATATATTTTTCACTAAAACATTTATATTTATTAATGATAATTTATCATGATTCATTTATAAAATTCATTTATCATTGATTTAAATCATTTATAATATTCATAAGAGCCATAATTTATATGTAATTTGTATATTTTTTATATAATTCTTTATAATTAATACATAGATGTTAAAATTGTAAAATCTATCCTTATTTCTCAACATTCAATAGGGCATAAATTTTCCAATATGTAATTTTTGGCCCCATAAATTTACGAATTTTACTTTTTAATTAAACTAAACAAACTATGAAATTTTCATGAAAATCGAAGAAGGTAAGTGGGAAAATTTCATAAAATTTTCTGATTTCACTTGGAATGACCCTGATTATATTACAAGTGATTATATAGGGGATAGTACTATAGTACTAGAGAACTATAGTGAGACTTGATCATGCAGGAGACTTAAACCGCAGAAAAAAAATCTTATTTGACTATAATACCAATTTAGATCATAACTAGTGACCTAATAACATGCATGGTTTATGCAATGACAAAACATATTATTGAATTTTATTTATAAATACAACAAATATTTTAGAATAACATCAATATAAAAAGGAAAATAAACGAATATACGATTACATATTTATATCTTATATGAATAAGTTATACTTATTAGTATACCTATTATACTAATAAATACAAATTCTTTATAACATAAGGAGGATATAATATATATCATCAGCAGCACTTTTTTAAAAGTATTTATTATATACTTATCAAGCAGTCATAATAAGCACATCTATGAGCTGTAACATAATTTTATAGTTGCAATAAATTACTATACAATTCTCAGAATTAGTATTAATTATATTATGTTATTGAATTATATAATTATGTATATACATTAAATTAAACTGATTACACTGTATATAGTATATACTATATACTATATAGTATATACATTTATTTAAACTGAAAAATATTAAGGTAATTTAAAAATAAAATGTAACATAAAATTTATTATATTATTAAATATAATTATTTACTCAAAATAAATATAAAAGTTAATAATTATTACAATTGCCAGTTCTATCGATTATGTACCAAATATGCTGGTCAATTTCATCTGCCCTTTATAGAAGATATTTACATCGCTATGGAAATAAATATACTTTTAATATTGTCAGTAAATATTTTTAATAAAACGAAAAGTCGGCAGAGTATTGTATATTTTGATATAGAATTATTTATTAAAGTTGATAACTATATATATTTCAATAAGTAATAAACGTTAATTATGCAATACGCGTATTATTTAATTTGGTAAAGTGTATTATATTTTAATTTTCAAAATTAATATAAATCAGGACTCATAATTTAAATTTTTTTATTTATTCAATAACAATTATTCTAACAAAATTTAGAAGAAAAAAACAATTTTATTTATTTATCAAATAAACCTATTAACTAAAAAAATGTTAGGCTAAAATGATGTATAATTTTAGTATTGTATCATGATGTGATATAACATATATTTAAGTCGCTCAAGTCTTTCCACTAATTGTTAAAATTGATTCTTGTATATTATACAATATATATATATATATATATATAGTATTTTCAATCAACTAAGCTTCTAATAGAAATGCCAAGAAGAATACTACTAAGATATTCATAGTTTTTGGTAAATAAGCTTTATTACCACAATTTCGCTGATATTAATCTTATATCATCGATGTAAAGAAAGTGGATAAGCAATTGAACATAGTGTATGGCACTTTGTGTTAGAGGTGCTGCAGTCGAAACCTACTAATGACTTTCAAATTATTATTAATTATTTATATTTATATTGATAATAATGATCAAGTTTGATGTAATACTTCCTAAAAATAATGATTATATATTTAAAATACAACATATCAACATTCCTCATAATATTTCGTATTAAAATGTATTTAAATTGAATATATCATACTATTTTATTGACATACATAATCTAAATCCATAGATATAGATAAAAGTCACTACTATTTATTTCGAAGAAAATCCTACTATTTTAATATTTGACCTATATAATATTATTTATATCCAATAAAAATCACTGATGCCATTTTGTTAATGTATCTAGAAAATGTCCATTCATCCATCTTTTACATCCATTGCGTGCGTCAATTACTTAACCACTTTCTTTATATAGAAGGAATGTATATGCCGCCAGTGATTGGCTAGTTTGGTCATACGTTATACACCCACAACATGATAACATCCGACACTATACTTCAACTACACGCCCACTTTCCTACACATATATATTTATATATATATATGATTTTCATATTACGTAAAAAATATATTAAGTCGTAAATATATTGCATTAAGTACAATACACAATATCACCACCACTAACTTTATCGTTAGGGATGCACCCATAATAGCAGCACCATTAACATCACCAGTGGGCTCCCCGCACCACAACATGCATTACTTCCACTATCACTAACATAACCAGTGGGATTCCCCAACATGCTACACCAACACTAACTTTAACGGTAAGGTCCACAGCATTGGGGTCGAGGTCTTTGAATGGATCAGCTAACTTATTAATCATCGTTTTCATCAATTTACTGTCGCCGAATTTACTCAATAGGTTCTTGGTGGCAATGTTTATGTCTCCCATGCATTTTGGTTCCTCGAGTACCTTGAAGTCTTTGAACATCTGAGGTCAGTGGAATGGATACCATCGATTGATTAGTTATGTAAGCGAATATTAGGGATGTAAACGAATAGCGAATAATTGAATATTAATTAAACGAATAATAAATTAAGGATAAATAAATTGAATAGTTTAAAATAAATATTTAAATTTATACTAAATAGTCAACAGATTTTTATGAAATTATTGATACATAGATGATTGATGAATGTCACATGATATGGTGGACTAGATGCCAAACAAAATACATAAAACTATCAAAAATAGAGCCAACATATTTTACTCCATTGAAAGTGAGAGATTACTATTATAGGCTGATGCCCAACTTTCTCAGAAGAGATATTGCCCAATCGCATCTCTGATATTAATGTAGATATGTTATTATTGTTATATAAGAATAATTTATGAATAAAATTGTGCTATGAATAATAGTTAATAAAATATTATAATTAAATTTTTTATAATTATTTAAATATATTCATATTGAAATAAATATACTTATTTAATATTAATAAAGAATATTTTATTGAAATAAATAAATTATATTAAAAAAATTAAAAATGTAAAATATTAACTGAAATCATAGTCATGAGAATTGAAAATGATTATAAGATTACGGATATACAAATTGTTCTCTTATCTATAAAGAGCTTATCTATAAAGTATCGCTACTCTAGTTGTATATCTATTACGATTGTATATTGAAATGTATAAAAACTGTGCAATTATTTTTCACACGAATTGAAAATATAAATATGAAATATTTTCTGAAGATTACGATAACAAACAAACTAACTTTGATACGGTTACTTAGCATATTACACTATTAGTTGTTATAATCGCTTACTTATTGTATATATATATATATTTGTTGGTAATGTTTACATATTATAGATTGATTTGCTAATCAAGAAAACAGACACATGTATTCAGCTGGTTCAGTGTGTACAGATAGTGAAGTTATCGTATAGTGTAAGAATATTTCTGCCACTATGGTATACTTTTTATAGGCTACGGTATTTGACCTGCGCCAGCACTCTTAAAAATGCCTAAAATATTCTAATATAGAAAAAATACCACTATTGCATGTATTGAATTCACGTGTTTATTACATTATAAACAAATACTTTTAAAATAGAGCTAAATATCAATTGGACTTAATGATTATAATATATAATATATATATATAATAATTTATGATATATTCTATTAATAAAATAATAATGTTTTAAACACATTTTTTTTCAGATTTATTAGCCGATAATTATATTTAAAAAAAATATCTAACTATTGAAATAATTTAAATAACCTTATTATTAATCTATTGAAATAATTTGTTATAATCAATTAATTATGTTATCTATTTCTTGTAAAATGTTAATCTGATGATTAATAGAATGTGATTCATCATTTTTACCTAATTATGAGGAAGTTCATGTTACTATTAATTTATATTTTGCGTTAGCAATAATAAGTCATAAATATAGATGAAATATATAAATATATATTATATTGTCGAATTTTGTGTTGAAATATTCGAAAAGTTCATATAATTAATATAGAATAGATATTTGGGATATTGAAATAGCCAACTACTATCGTTAGATAGTAAATACACGTCACAAAATAATACTAAATGCAAGAATTGATATGTTAAAATATCCACCAACACTTGGTATATACCATATACGGATTAAATAAGCTCGTACCTTCATATTTTTGATCTTAGTGAGGTGTTGGATCACCTGCGGAGCCAACAGTTCGGGTAGTATCTTATTCGGGTCACGCCAGTCGAACTTATCCATGATGGTGGTATGGAACGCGACGGTGACGAGGTTACGCTTGTTTTCTCTGTAGACATCGGAACAGGCGCACGACCACGCCTGATCCTCCGACATAGGGGTGGGTACGCGAGCCCAAGACATCACGTTTATGTAGACGATATCGCTACCCTCGATATCAACCTGTAGAACACACACGCGCACTATGGTGAACCGGGGTACGTATGCGTTATATCTTTTAATAAACATACGGTGTTAATTGTACTGTAGCTTAGATATACGTTAGCTTCTATCCGTACTTCGTTATTATAATGCGTATCTGATAATAATGATAGTTACTCTATAAGATTACGCTATTGAATATTGTTTCGGTATCGTTATGTATCTAAATAACATATTATTATTATTAGAGAAATATTCAATGCTGATTGTTGCTTTCGATAATCTTATTATATTATTAAAAATTATTGTTGTTTAATAGATTAACTTGTTAACATTTTCTATATTGGTATTTTATATGAACCATATATTGATGATATTAGATTGAGTGTGAGGAAAGTAATATACTCGCACCCGATATATCAATAATTAGTTATGATTACTAATATCACCATATCAGAGATCACCAGATCATAATTTGTTGGAGACCGCTCATTAAACAAGTATTTAAAATAATGATAATCTATTATATTTTATAAAAGTGATAAAATCGGTACCGTCTAATATATGAAATATTTCTCTTTGTGATCTTGGAAATAAGAACGGCAAATGAAGAGTTAGGTAAAGAGGAGGGGTATTTTAGTAGTACGATGTTGTGTTGTAAGTTATCAATAGTAGTAAGTTGTCGTGTAGTCAGTGTAGATGATTTTAACCAATTTTGTAATGTATTTAATAGTGTTCTGATATAGTTATTAATCGTTTATCACAGGGAGATGGGGGTATTATAAAAGAAGGGGTAATGATAAATAATTGAATTTTAACCAATAGAAGGTATATCAAGTAGTTTAATAATGTTACAGTATATGGTAGATCATGGTAGAATTTGAGTGAATAGTATATCGGGTATCGGTGAGTTAAAATTAATAATTCAGAGATGTTATGTTTAAAAAGCAAGTTACTAGTATTCTTACAGTTATCATAATTAACATATAAAGGTTCTTTCAAGCTAAAGTTTCTTATGAGATGTAAGTAGAAAACTTACAATGATAGGTTTGTGAGATTGTATATAGAATATACACACAATGATATAATTATTTAATATATAATATACAAATTTAAAATATTTATCCGAATAACTACCTTACTGCGGGCTTTTATGCACATATTAGCGATCGGAGGCATGCTTTCGATCTTCTCTTTGGCCCTCTGAGTATTGATGAACTCTTTATATCCCTTCGGATCATTCTCGGCCATTTCGTCTAGCATCGACCACATCTGATTGGCCTGCTTCATCATTTCAGCGTCATTCATACTGCCTCTATTTCAATATGCTGATATAGTTTAATACCAATTAACATATGGCAAATTATTAGTTAAAATATAAGGTTTTGCATATTTCTCGAAAACTTAATTTAAAACAAACACTGTTACTATCGTTTAAGAATAAATTCATTATTAGACCAGTATTTTTAATATATATACTTCACTTGTCAATATATCTGTGTGTGTGTATATGTATGTGTAATTCTTAGAATCTGTTAGTCCATAAATCTATTTCAAAAAAGCTAATAGCTTCGGGTAATATGGGACAGTATGAGTATCATGAGTTGGTTTATTTGTGATGTGTATTATTTATTACCACTTATTTTTCCTATTATAGAATTTATACTAGTAATAAGTATCGCCTATATATGTACATGTACGCAATTGAACAATTACCGATCCTCCCATTTAATATTTGTAACCAGTTTTCACTAGTAAATTAGAGTTAATTACATTAAATAGATATGTAATTCTATAATGTATAATTCGCTCCCACCAACCGATTGCATCTATTATTATAATAATGATATATAGAAATTGTTTGTGCCTATTTTCATGGCCCGTAAAAATACTACTAAAATATGAAATTATTATATTATAAATTATAACTCATTTATTAACTAACTATAATTATATTATATAAATTATGAACAAATTCAATAAAAAATATAATTTATGGATATTTTCCAAAAACGAAATTTATTAACTATAAGTTAAACTTAAATTAACTTTTAGCAAATATTATATTTAATATTATATATATTACATATATTTGAATTATTGTATAATATTAAATTCGTTTTTATAAATCATTTAATAAATGATTTATTAAATGAATTATGATAATTATCATAATTATTATGTTAATTATATAATAATTATAATAATTGTTATTATTAATTATATAATTGTTATTATTAATTATATAATTTATTATATTTTATTTATTATATTTAATATATTTAATATATTAAATATACTACATTTTATAATAATATTATAATAATAAATTATTAAATAATAATTATTACAATTATTATTATTATAATAATTATAATATATACTAATTATATACATAGATTTATAGTTTACCAAATAAAAATATATTATTATATATGAAGAAACTACTTTTTAAATTATTTAATTAATTTATATAATCACTAAACCTTTGTTAAATATAAATAAATATACTTTCAACTTGTATTTCAATATTTATTTTACCGTTAACTTACAATATTATGGACACATGTCCTTGTTGTTTGTATTGGCAACTTGGATTTGTATTTTGTAATATGATTGGATTAGCCATAATGAACCGTAGAACGTGGATTTTATTAAATATAATATATTTTTTAATTATATCATATATTTTTAATTACAAAATTAATAACAAAATATATTATTTGATCGAATATTTTTAATATTATAATTGAAGAATTTATTTTAATATTCATATAGATTTGTATTTTACATACATTGTAAACTATAAATCTATGAATATTCATCAGCCTTAATTGTTTTAAAAATCCCTGTATGAAAAGCATTGTATTATTTTCTTTGTTTCAAACAAATATATAGACAATTATTTGAAAAAAATTGATATATTTGATTATTTGTCGTCACAAAATCAATATATTTTGTACAAAGGAAAAAATAGAATTATATAATTAATGAACATAATCCTAAAGACTGCAACAAATTCCAGGTAAAATATTAAACTATTTAAAGATAATTTACATTTGGAAGATCATAACATTTATTAAATGATTTAATAAATTATTTATGATAAATGTTATGATAAAACTACCGAATTCGGTACTTGAAAATAGGTTATAATCTATTAAAAATTAATTACATTATCTTATAATAATATAGGATACTATTTAAAAGATTTATGAAGTATGTAAATATATTAATATTTATAATTATAATATAATTATTATAATTATAATAATAATAATTCATTAAATTAAGTGGATTATGGTCAAAAGCTTTGTGAATGATGCGCGATTTGAACGCCCGCAAACTTATTTATTCTAATTAGTGAATATTAATGATTAGCCATTATAATTAGCATATTCTACTACTACTACTACTACTACTAATAATAATACTACTACTATTACTACTACTACTACTACTAGTAGTACTACAACTACTGAATTCAACACACTCTTTTAAACTCTTTCAGACTATTTTATTAAATTAGTAAATAGGATATTACCATAACTTTATTATTTATCACTTATCACAATAGTTTATTTAAATTGAATGGAGCTTATTAACATACATGTAATATTAATACTATTGCAAGTTAAACAGTAGCATCTTAACCTAATAATATTGCTTTCATGATATAAATGATTAATATTCCTGTCAATGTATCTATACATATATCTGAACACCTTATCCCTCCCCTTATCTTAATGCACCCCTTTACTGTATTAAACGTCTTCTCTTTAACTTATTTAATTCCTCATATTTACATTATTATTCATTTATTTATTAAACTCCTCCCTTCACCTATATCAACACATCACCTTAATCCTTAAACTCCTCCCCTTGCCTCATTAAACTCCTCCCCTTTTAGGAGGCAGCCTACATTAAGATATTCTCAGAGATCGGCGAAGTCCTCGAGGAATATGGAAAACCTTACGATACGAAACTATTTCCCACGTGGCAACATTACATCGATACTTTCATCAGACAAGGTCAGTCAACCTTCATTGTCTCATGTCCACACATCATATTTATTGTACCTGGTCAAAAATTTCACGATTGATGCGCGATTTGAACGCCCGCAAAATTGTTTATTCGAATTAGAGAATTTACAATAACGTATGATGTACAAATTGTACAAACATTACTATTTTTAGTTTTAGTTATTTTCACTTGTTTGGTTTGGTTTGTTTGGGTTTAGTTTTAATATTGCTAGGTTTTTTTGCTGCATTACATCCCGAGTGATCCTATAAAACACACGCATATATAAATATATGGTAATGATAAGCCGTTGCATGTATGATAGTCTATAAATAGACATACGCTACTTATAATGGTCAATCATAAGCTATTGTAAATTCACTAATTCGAATAAACAAGTTTGCGGGTATTCACATCGCGAAGTTTTTGACCATAATCCATATTTATAATAAGTGGTTTCATCTCAATATTATCACAAGTATAAAATTAGTGGAGCTAGATTTATTGCGGCTGAATCTATACAATTAGAAACATTATTATTTATATTTATTTATCATACAAATATGGGGTTGTTAATAATAATATTGTCACATGTCTAAAATTTAATTATTGTAATTAGACTATATTTTAAATTGTTTATTAATATCGTTATTTCGATAATATTTCTAAATATTAAATATTAAATGCTTAATATTTTTTAATAATATGTTCTTAATTTTACTTGTGCCATTAATCTCTTCAATAGATTTTATTTACTAATCATTTGAACAACTCTGAAAATAATATATTTTTATTAAATTATATATATACATCATTATTTAAATATCTATAATACAAAATAATATAAAATTAAATGCATTAAATATATAAGTAATTATAATTAAAAATGATTATGATATATTAATTATATTACAAATATTATTTTAAAGATAATAGAATTCAAAATTCAAGTATTATTTTTGTTCTTGATTTTTATATTGTATATTATGATAAATGAATACTATTTAATATATAACTTATGATTGATTACGCAATACAGGAGGTGTTATAGAAGCCAGCCCACCTTCGGACAGCGTTACAGCGATTACAGCAAATATGGTCATCGAACCCCGATGGGGGTGATCAAGATGATTAATGTTTGAGACCAGGTATAGATTTAGTAAAGATTTAGTATTTATTTATTAGAGATTTAATTTAATCTATATTAAGTATTTAGTATGTTTTGTAGAGAATTAGTGTTGATATGAATTATCCGCGATAAGACCGGCAAATAAACCAGGGGTCAATTAGAGCCAATCTAATTTAACCAAATATATTTACATACTAGCCACAATCAAGGACAATTGTCCTTTGACTGTTAATCAAAATACCGTCTAGTTTTTAAATATATTTGGTTAATTTTGATTGGCTCTAATTGTCCCCTGGTTTTTTTGCCGATCTTATTGCGCATAGACTGTTGATATAGTAAAAATTTAGTATACATTTAATTTAATCTATATTAAGTATTCCCCGATGTATAATTATGAATTGCGTGCAGACTTAGAATTCAACCAGTTCACCTTGATTCACAGATACACAATGATTCGCCTTACAGCAGTTGGGGAATGTCTGTCCCACAGGCGAGTATAGACCCCGATGTGTTGAACAAAGCCTGTGAAAAGGTGGGCGAAGCGTGTAGAGCTTTGAACGCCCTCGGATATTTCAGCATCGACTTCGTGACCTTTATTGACCCTAATACGGTTTCAATAAATAGATATTGAAGTCCTATTCCAGACGAAATGACGATTACCATTACACATAATTCATAATTATAAATTTAAAATTTGAATTATATTCAGAATGATGATGATAAATTAGGTTTATTAGTTACAATATACATTGAATATACACTTCTCATAAGTGTATACAAAGGCAACAAATTAAATAGTGGTAGGCTTTAATATTGATAACTCAGGAATTGACAGAATTAATAGACCATAAAGATATAGGGGAACATTCTATACCCATGGTACTATATAGGGAAAGGGACATTTCCAAAATTTGGAGAATGAAGGTGGATAAATAGGATACATTTCATAATTAGAATATCGTGATACTTTAATTATTTGATCATTTTATACTTACTGGTTGTGATGATATCATTCTCGGAATGATTGATTTTAAACACTTTTATTATTAAATGTTTAAGTATACATGTTTTAGTTAACTATATAACTATAATAATATGTTATACATAAATATTACTAAATAAAAATAATAAACATATATAATAATAATAATAAATTTAATAATTATATCATTAATAATAATGGTATTAGTCACTGAACAATAATGCACACACCCGTAAATTTCCATATAGATAACTCAAGGGTTATGGGTGACGGACTTGAAGCTGAACTATGGCGACGGTTGCGTGATCACTCTGTTGCTGGCGTTTGTCACCAGGGGTCACCTGAACATCAAAGATCACACGTTCAACGTAGCTATGTCGCTAATACAAAATTCATTCAATTAATGATATATTAAATTTGAATAATAATGGTTTTAGAATATATGTGTAGCTATTTTTATTATATTCATGTTTATTTTGTCTAACCAAAGATTATTTTGATAGATTCTTTTATAATTATATCAATTTCGTTTAATGCTATTGGTTTTAGAAATATTTTTGTATTGGTTTAATATATATATAACTATTATTTTTAGTATAGATAATATATTTAAAATTAATAATAATTATTAATTTAATATAGATATAAATAATAATTTATATTAGTGGAATCGACTGCAGCGCCTCTATCGTAAAGTGCTATGCACAAAACATGCAATTCTCCATTTTCTATCGATGATAGAAAATAATTATTCTTAATATATATTTATATTTTCCTAAATTCATTTATATGGTGCTATTCAAGAGAAATGTACACTTCTTGGTTGATAATTTATTTAAGAAAATATATTATCATAAGTATAAAGTATAAATATTTTCTAGCGATAACATACGTTATAGAAATAAACAACGAATAATACAAAATTTAATAAATTAAAATGATTTACAGTTACCGTAAAAATAATCAAAAATAGAAATTAAACTCATTGTTTTGTTAAAGGGCATCGAAATATTCTATTTCTACTTTAAATATATTGAATTCTTAACTTTATAACCTAAACTAGTACACATTAGTGGAAATATTCGGCTCGATATCTTTGAACATCGGCAATTCTACAATCTTTGTAGAGTTTTCATCATATTTTGAACATCGAGTATCCTTACATTGTGTAGTGGATGTTCAACCTATATTATAAAATATCAATTAATATTTATTGTTATATAGGGATAATTAACCTAGTAGCTGAGTATATCTAATATATATTTTAGTATTAATTGTATATAAGGAAGTTGGCGTATATTTACAAGTATCATTTTAATAGTTAATGCTAAATCTCTAAAACATGGTGACAAGGGATAATTATAATCTAATATATATATACCGTAAAAATAATCTAAAATAGAAATTAAACTCATTGTTTTGTTAAAGGGTATCGAAATATTCTATTTCTACTTTAAATATATTGAATTCTTAACTTTATAACCTAAACTAGTACACATTAGTGGAAATATTCGGCTCAATATCTTTGAACATCGGCAATTCTATAATCTTTGTAGAGTTTTCATCATAGTTTGAACATCGAGTATCCTTACATTGTGTAGTGGATGTTCAACCTATATTATAATATATCAATTAATATTTATATATATATATAAACTATAATCTATTTTTATTATATATTATTCAAATCTAGTTTAATGGATATTTGTAATAACTGGTAATAAATTTACTGGTGATTATGTAGGGTGAGAGTAGTGAGACTTGAACATGCAGGAGACTTTAGCCACATGAACAAATTCTTATTTTACTATATCTATAATTATAAAAAATCTATAACTTAACCGAATTAGTGTCATGGCCTGAATTAAAATGTTGAAAATAATTTCTAGAATTTGATTTTTTTATAATTTTTTCAAAATGACATCAATTAAAAACGAATATACAATTTAATATGTATATTTTATATGAATAAGTTATGCTTATTAGTATACTAACTAATTATATTAATAAATACAATTTTTTAAAACATTAACAAAAAAATAAAAATAGGAAACTTGCCAACCATCCAAAATGGGGGGAGAGTTCACTATTATTTGTAATATTTACTAGAATAATTTATTTAAATTATTATATATATATATATATATATATATTAACATATATAAAGTAGGGGTCTCATTTGTTGTGATACGTCTTGCCCAACATTTGTGTTGGGGATATCATATATATCATCTACACTTTAAAAAAAATGATGATCTATACTTATCTAGCAGTCATAATAAGTACATGTATAAGCAGTAACATACATTTTATAGTGGCAATAAATTACTATTCAATTCTCATCAATATTAGAATCATTATTAATTTCACTTTGTTATTGAATTAAATAATTATGTATATATATTAACTGAAAAATATTTTAAAGGTAATTTAACAAAATTTATTATATTTTTATAAATATAATTATTTACTCAAAATAAATATAAAAGTTAATAATGATTACAATTTGCAGTCCTATTGACAATGTACCAAATATGCACCTTTATTCTTCACTTTTAATAATCTAATGTGACGATAGCAGTGAAAATAACTGATATTGATTATATATTATAGTTTGTACAATAATGAATCTCTAGTTGCGTGTTAGTCCTTTGTCGCATGCCCAACATGTTGATGTAGCTATCTACTGTAAACTATATCAATAATCCTCACTACTAATATTGATATATTGAATAATTATAGCGATATAAAATCACTATTTTTTAAATGTAATACATCTACACCAGTAAAGATGATATTTTTAGTTTTGCACGACATATTAATAATCCTAAGTGAAATAAGTAATAATAATTTTGAATGTTTAGATATTTTAAAATCAAATAGTACCTATTAATATTATGAGATATATATATATATATATATTTGTTTTTATTTAACTTCGTGTATGTTGTAATTATGTATTCTAAATAACAAATATTATTTCAATATTGTGATCGGAAATCACGATAGTGATCTTTTTTCAGTGTTTTATTTGGAGACGATACTCTTGCAATCACAGTAGTGAGCGAACCTTTTTACAAATAGTCGTATTATTATTGTGATAGACGATTATGCCCATCACTGAATGTAATATGTGGCACTTTGCGATAGAGGTACTGCGATAGTCGAAACATACTACTAAATTTCAAATTATTAATATCTATATTTATATTTATAATAACGATCAAGTTTATTGTATTATCTGTACTAATAATAATTGTTATATATATATATATATTTAAAATACAAAATTTCTTAATATTGTTCTTATCAAAATGTATTTATATTGAATATATCATACTATGTTATTGTCAATTATAATCTAAATCCATAGATGTAGATAGAAGTGACTTCTATCTATTTCAAAGAAAATCCTACTGTTCTAATATTGTACCTATTTAATGTTACTAATATCTTATTAATAAATAGTGGTCTACTAAAAGTATATTAACTTATTTTTTATTTATTTATTTAAATTAAATAAATTAATACAACATAGATCTATAATATTTGCATTTTTTATAAAATATAAAAGAAAATATTTAATATAAATTATGTTATAAATTATTATTTTGAAAATAAAAGATAAAATTATAAATATTTTAAATTTATCTAATTATTTAATTTTTTTTAAATGTAAACATTGTATAATTATATATTATCTGAAAATTTAAAGCATTACTATATGAGTTAATGATGTTTGAATAAGTGAAATTGGTAAAAAATAATTATTCTAAATAAATTGATTCTAAAGATTTACAATATAATTATGAAATATATATACAGATGATAACTTATCACATTATGTTATTACAAGTAAAGATCCACGTATTAATATTGATTATTTAAATGTATATATAATATTCTTTATTTTAAATCTAAAAATGATCTTAGGATGTCACAGTTTGGTCACTTTCATCACTTGTGCATTTATTTATCAAAAATTAAATTTAAGTTATGTATCTCGAGCATGTATGAATGTATACATATATGTATATACATACTAATGTTTGTCTTAAAACACTTGAAAAGGGTTAATAGAAACCACTTTCCCCAAGTGGTTGACCAAAAACACACCCTTAGTATTTAAATTATGACGATTATTAAATTAAAATAGTTTGTTCTTTAATTATTATAATAATTTATTTAAATGATATGCTTTTAAAAGTAAAACACAGGTAATTATAATTTAAATATAACTCAATTAAGTATCATTAATTACAATTTTAAATAAGACTATTTTATTATTAATCTACTTTATTATTTGCTGATAAGATATACATATACATTAAACAGTATACTCCACATTGTAATGGCATGGCTAGTATATAATATATAATAATAGGAAATAAATGACAGCTTAATGTTGATAAAACTGATTAAATATTATTCCATCTCTCTAGGATAACATATAATATGAATATTGTATTAATATATGGTAATCAAACAATCACTATATATGTATAGGTATACGTATTGATTAAAGTATGAACTAGCGTTCACATATTACACTTATTAAATAGAAACGACTATTCCTTATTTATTACTAATAAACTTAAATACAAATTATTAAATTATTAAAAAATATGTTCTATATTTCATTGTCCCCTATATTATTATTCCTTAGTGTGGGGCAATGCTTGGCAACGGCTTAACATTACATGTATAGGTATGTATATACCTATCCATTGTAAATAAATTCTCAATTTGTAATATTCTCAAATCCAAATTCTAAATTGTGATTATTTGTATTTAAAATTAAATATATTAAATGTAATTATATTATTAAGGTTTTTATTCTAAAATATATAAACAATAGTTTAATGTATACATGTTGCTTCATTATTTAATAAAAAATAGAATTTCTTATTCAGGTCATCGATATATTTATCAAACTAAAAGTGTGTGTGTGAATATTGGGTATATGTTAGGGATGTAAATGAATGCGAATAACGATTATACGAATTGAAGCTTTTACAATTTGAACCCGAATTGAAGCTTTCTAAATTATAAAAAACCTAATAAGAATAATTATTTGTATTCATTTATATTAACAATTAAATTTGTATATATTAATATATTTTATATTGGGTTATGTATTTTATAAATTAATTATAAATATACTAGCGTACGATATACGTATAACTATTAATTTAAGATATGCCCCTTGACATTTTATCGTTACCTGCGATTAAAGTTGATTTCAATACTTCTACTCTGAAATTGTGGAGGCGGAAGGAATCTATATAAAATTGCTTTCACATTTCTGATTGCACAAGCAATATTAGTTACCAGTGAATAAATATGTTCAACTTCTTGGAATATATTGTCAACAAATCGTAATAGATTATCTAATGATAATGTAGATAAGTTAATATATTTAACAAAAAATAAATGTATTTCTTCTTAATAATTATTTCTCTTATTTTAATAATAATATAACTAAAGCTTTAAATGAGTTAATACAATATATAATGTAATGAATAGTAAAATAGAGCAATCACAGTAAACCAAATTTTAAAATAATTTACAAAAGTTTTTGAACATTTTATAATTGACACAATTTTATAAACTTTGCAAATAATTTTTTATTATTTTCGACAAATTAATTTCTAAACTCGCAAATAATTTTCAATTATTTTCATAGATTTTTCGAATATTAATAGCAAACCTAACAATAATTTTCAGAATTTAATAAATATTTGATCAACACATTAGCAAATCAAAAATAAATGATCTGGAGAATATAATAAAAATAAAAGATATGGTAATATATTTAAATGAATAATTCAAAAACTAGTTTAACTGAATAAAGTGGTTTATTAATTTGTGTTTGCAGACCTATCCTCCATTATTTTGTATTGAATAATAATTAATAATGACGTTAAATATAAAATATGTATATAAATAAAAATCAATTTTAAGAATGAAACATTTTATCTATTTTTAATTTATTTCGTTAATCATAAATAAATAATAGAAAGTAGACTATTTTTTAAATTTAAATATCTATCTGCAATAAAATTTGTATTTTAAAATGTAATTAAATATATTAATAACTTAATATATTAATTAATTTATATTAATATAGTATTTGCAAACTGTGTTTTATTTTTTTTAAATTACAAAATTTGAGTTTTATTTGTAAATTTGTTCGTACAATTTTCGTATAATATTTTACAAACTTCGTGTTTATTTTCAAAAAATATATAGAAAGTTTCAAACTAGGTAAATTATTTACAATAATTTTCAAAATGCGTAAATAAATTACAAACATTTACCAACATTTATCAAATATTGGTTTACTGGGATCGAATATGAAACGAATAAAATTATTATGTCATTTACATCCCTAGAATATATACTATACTTATGTAAGTATTAGTAACTTAAATTATCTCTCTGATTTTCTGTCCCGCTCATTTCTCTAATATCTATATCTGTTCATATATTTAGTTCTATAGGAGATAAACTACAATCGGTTCTGTCTGTTTTCTCAACTAACTATTCATCAGGAGATATCAGCTCCTAACATGCGGGTAACAGCAATTTCAAGGTTGAATCCATGACAATTGTACTAATTTTCATTAATGTTAATCTAGTTTAATATAGATTTAAAATATTTCTAAATGCAGTATTAATATTTTAAACTACTTTCTATAAATTATCTCAATATTTGAAACATTAGTAATTAAATTCTACTGATAACTAATTACAGAATCAAATATAGAATAAATCTCTGAAATTCATATGTGTAGCCTTTATTCTTATAATACACAACTTCTTTAAATATTCTCACAGTGTGCATTCGGATAATATAAACTCAATATTATAAAGTAATATATTAATATATATAGTTTTATATTTTCTTATCTATATATAAATGTTTTTTTATAAAATTTATATATTAGATATAAAATATTATATAACAATTTATATTAGTTAGGAATATAAATTTCAAAATAAATAATCTATTTTATAATGGTGTGCTATAAAATGTTCTTTTTATGCTATATATAGACTAATTTCATAGATCATTTTTTAACTTTTACTAAATAACATATGATCAATCAATATTACATTTAATTTTATTACTTTTAAAGTTTTATTTATTTTTGATTGTAACAAATTTATCCATTGGGATATTCCTTCGACTATTCACTAAATTGAATTAAATCCTATATATTTAACAGTAAAAAATCTGTCAGATTTAATAATAAATGGTCACCTTAATTACTGTATGTATGATGTAGAGTTGCTCCGAGGATTATCTTGCGACCACTACCCTTCATGTATTAATAACATATCATATTTATTTATTAACTATACACATTTTAAATATATATGTATGAACAAATTAATTACTTATCTCTTAATGTTATTTATAATGTATTTAATAAAACCTTACTAATCGACTTAACAAATAAATTTGAATACAAAATAAATTATTACATTATAGAATACGTATATATATATAAAAAAACAGCAAATTACATACAATTAACATCTTTTGTATTAATATTTGGAATGGTTTAAAACAAATTTATAAAAAGCTAAAATACCATAGTCTAAAATATTTACAAATATTAATTCACCTTACTTATTCGGTTTTCCTTAATATAATTAGTTAATTTATTATTAACACTTTATTCAAATATTAATATACCTACCACCTATTTTTTTCTATATATTTATTACTATTTTTATACTTTATTACTCTAAAATTAAAATTTATTATTTATTATTTCGTTTTATTATTCGTAATTTTTCTCTCATAAATTAAATTTGTATAATTGTTATATTTTATTTTAAATAGGACTATCATCTTTATGAGCATACAATAAGAGATAATCTCTGATACTCTATTTTGAATAACATTTTTATTGTTTTCAATAAACTAGTTTAATTTAATTTCATATATAGTATAATAATTGTAATATGTTATATTTCTAATTTAATAATTAATAAATATTATGAGTATTATTACTATTTACCAGGAAATCATAGATGAGATAGAAACAATTCTCGGAGCAGCGAGAGAAAATATTGAAGAACAATGACTTATTTATTATAACCAATTTGATTATTATGCTGACCTCAAATGCCATTTTTAGAAAATTCAATCTCACTATATTAAATATCACAGATATTTAATAAAACCTTTATTTTAATAAATTAAATAATTATTTAAAAAATAATTGTTACTTTTTTTATTATTTAAATAATAATTTCAATGAATCATAGATAATATATGATAATATATTTTATTATTATATATTTTAATCTATAATTAAAAAAATATAATTTATATGAAATATAAATTATCATAATAATAAGTAAAAAGTATTAAAGAAGAAATTATTTGTATAAAGTGATCTATTTGATGTTTACTCAACATTTATTGATATCTTATATAAACATAATATAGCAAATTAAAACTAATATTTGAAGACAAGTAGGTTAACCTCTAAATACATTAGGGTAATAATAACTTGACCTAATTAATATTATAATAATAGAACATAATAAATAGTCAATATTAGTCTCAGATCTATAATAATAATAACAATAGTAGTAGTAGTAGTATACTACTATATTAGTATTTTATATACTAAATATATTATAAAATTAAATGTTAATCTTTAATCTTTATAATAATACAAATATTGAATTATATTTCATATATTAGTTGGCTCTATTTTTTTAATATATGTATATTAACTTAATAAATAAAATGTGGCTAGTTATATTGTTTACCTAGTTATATAGCATACACTTTATATCCATACAATAACTTACTTATTTATTATGAATATATTTGGATTAAATCAAAAAAAATGTATATTATTAATTCATTTACTTTGTGTTTTTATAATTTACAAATAAGTTAATAGATATGCGATAAGTCCTTGTTATTGTTATTGTTATTGATTGATTTAAGAAAATACATAGTCATAATATATAATCGAAAGTATAAAGTATAAATATTTACTAACGGTAACATATGTTATAGAATAATATAAAATTAAAACATTTTACAGTTAACGTATTAGTTAGTATTATTTTTATTTGGTGGAGTCCTTTCATCCCATCCAAGAACTTATAAGTTCCTATTTAATTAGATGAATTTTTCACTTATAACCATATGGCTTTAATGTCCCTTCAAAGCCACTCTCATGTTAAGGCATCCATTATTTTAAGCCGATCATATATTTATAAACAATTATATAAGATCACTTCTAAATATTTTTTTATGACCTATTTTACTAGGCTTGAACCCGCGTCATACTGCTTGTGTGTCTTACGCCTTTGCTAAGTGAGCCACACAGGCAGTTAATTATTAGTTATATATATATATTTATTACGTAACAACAATAGAAAAGATTCCATCTTTTTTTGAAGCCACTTTAGTAGTAATTAAAAATATATTAGAGAACAAAAATTCCAATACATAATTATTATTATATATACATTGACTACATTGGCTAAGACTAATATAGGCCTCTACTATACACATAAGCTTCGAAACACATTCTAGGGATACTGTTATAAATAGGATACGTAATACTTTAACTAACGTAGTAGTAAGTCGTAGAAATCTATCTGTAGAGATTCACCCTCTATTGCTTAATTAAACCTTATATAATTATAGCATATATGCTACTCTCAGATAATAGGCTAAAGTGTACTCCGTCATTCACATAGCTTCTCTCCGTTCAGGTATTTCAGATGAAGTTATCACGAAATCAGTAATTACTATTTCTAATATCATCTGTGTTACTTGAAATAGTAAATATTGTACGCATGAAACAATGAGAAAAACAAAATATTAATAACCTGAATATCAATGGTGTGTTATTAAACTGCCTAGTATATATGGTAGAAAAATAATAAAGCCATTATATTTCATATTTGTTCGTATTTAAATATATGTAAATATGTAATATTTATTTTGAAAATTAAATTCATTCATTTGTTTTTGATATTAATACACTATTATTTCATTACTTATATTTTGTGAAATAGTTATGTAATATATTTATTTAAAATATTATAATATAATGTTTTATGTACATTCTATGAGGTTGAATATTTTTGTAAATGATAAAATAGCAATATTTAAAATAAAAATCATATTTAGCCATTTATATATATATATATATATATATATATATATATATATATATACGTAGGTATACCTATACATATATGTATATAATATCCTATCAGGGTAATATACCCCAGATAAACCATTAGTTATATATATGATATTATTTGGGAATTCATTTCTCTATAAATTATAGAGAAATGACTATATATTATAGGCCATGATATATTCCATCAGTTACGTGTAATAGAAAAATACTATTTTATATAAATATCAGGAATTTTGTTTTAAGGAATTTTCCAAAATTTGAGATTTACAAATTTAATTTTAGAGAATTTATTATTTAGATTAATAATAAGATTAAGATTAATTATAAGATTTGATAATTAAAAATTAAGATACACTATTTTGTATGCAGAAATCTCTGATTTAAAAAATTAGTAGAGCTGATATTTAATAAAGGTTGTATTTGTATTGAGGCATGAATTATATGTTATAATATATATATATATATATATATATATATATCCACTAGATTGCAATACCATTTAAATACATATGATTATAGGTATATAATTATATACCTACCTAACTAGTTTTATAATAATTATAATATATATCATAGTTTTAATATATTTTAATAAGTTTTCAAATACAATTTTAATACAATTAATAAATTATAATATATTATATATATATATTTATATTAAATAACCCCACTGTTCTATAGTAGAACTTCTACTATAACATTATTTTAGAATGAATAAATTGACAATTGCGCTATGAAAATACTGTCACGCGCGTGATAATATAAATGGTGAAATATATGACTACAAATATTAATATTTCAATAGGAATACTATTTGAATAATCTTCTAGATAATCCTGTTAAAATTCAAATTTGAACACATTCTACTCTTGCTATATTATAAATGTATTTATATCTCAATATAGTAGATAATATATACGATATGTATATTATATATGGATATATGTTAATTATTTAGCATTATATCAAAGATCGTCCGAAGGAAAGATGTCTCACTCTGATCAAATTTATGAAATTAATGAACAGTTGCTCCACCTATACTACGGTTTGATATTTGTAATTCTATTTATAGTTTATATTTGTTTACATGTTAATTTGAAAAATATATGACTTTTATAAATGAAAAATTACGTACATTTGTGAATACAATACATATTTAATTTATAGTGTTTGTTTTAAGAGTATAACATTATTTTATAATTAGAACTAGTTTTCTTAAAATATACATCCATATTCGAGAAATATTATAAATCA
The DNA here is from genome assembly GCA_964019155.1 of Osedax fenrisi. Classification (NCBI taxonomy): domain Eukaryota; kingdom Metazoa; phylum Annelida; class Polychaeta; order Sabellida; family Siboglinidae; genus Osedax; species Osedax fenrisi. The sequence continues at coordinate 91,107,849 of OZ025239.1, read as the reverse complement.
CTAGGTCCATTTTCAATGTAAAATTACACTTATTTTGTAACATGCAAGTATTTGAAATTTGAAAATATTAATATTAAATTTAATTTATAATAATATTATATTTAACACGGATCCAAATGAGAAGGTAACTATTTTATAAATATTACATATTCATTATACTAATCTATATATTATGTTAAGTTATGTACATACGTTATAGTGCTATTATAACATTAAATCATTTATTAAATGTTTTAATACATTTTATTTATAAATAAATATTATATTATTATACTTAATTATTAAATAATGATCATAATAGTTAATAAATATAATGTTTAAGGTATTTACTAATTATATTATAATATTTATTATATATTTTATATATATTAAATATCTATATGCTACACTGTATAATTTATACAGTGTATCGAATATGGCCCCGTTTGTTTTGATTACGATTTATGAGATCACATTTAAAATACTCGATTTGGCAGTTGATATACTAGTAATACTAATAATACTAGTATACATTATAAAATTATATAAATAATAAAATGTAGTATATATTATAATTATTATAATGATATATATATATATATATAAAGTAGTCTTTATTTTGATTATTAATTAAATAGAATACATGTACAATGTACATTGTACATGATGTAAAATATATTAAATTTGAACTAGATATTCTACATATTACATTTAAAATAGTAACATTTTGTACGCATTTTATTGACGTGTGGTGGGCTTCGCACCCAAATCAATAAATTATATAAATCTCACGACTAATTAGCAATTGCCAGCTATATGGAAAAATATATCTTTGCTGTTATTTTTTGTATACATGTTATATAATAAAGTTCATTATATTTTATTGATACATGAGATCCAATAGGATATATTATATATATATATATATATATATATATATATATCATATTCACACTGTATATGGTATAAATTAAATTAAAATATATAGTGAATCCATGCAAAAAATGCTTATGGTGTAGATGGATTATATCGAAGTTGGATACCTAGTTAATTTTGGTTTCTCCTTCTGGTGTTAAAACTAGATTTAGTATCTCTATATCATTTAATATATAGTATATGTGATACGTATACATGTTATTTTAAATGTCTAAATATTCAAATTTAATAAATATAAATATCGTATATGAATAAACTGAATAAATTCATTTTGATATTTACATATTGGAATATTTAATAGTTAAATACAAGACTTCTATATTTAATTATTGTTATATAATGTTATAATTACTATATATGTATCTTATGTATATATTAATATCATTGGCTATACAATAAACGGCATGCGACGCATGTGCGCCTAGTACCTGGAATATTCTCACGAATTCCTGTATAGCCGTCTCACATGACCGTCCCGTGCGTAGATAAATAGCTATATAAATGTAACAGCCCATCGCCATATGTATGGCACTTACTGTAGTCTAATACATAATGTAATAAAGCCTTGACTCTCCTTCCAACAACTTAATATAGTAACAGTTTTGAGATCAATGGGGTAACCCCTGCAATCGTAGATAACTTGTTATTGACGTTCAGATAACTCAAATAATAGCTCTTTAAGAATCTCTATATTTATCGTTACAGCTCGACCACTACACAGCGCATTCATGATAACCACAGATGCCTGACTGATGTAGTGCCTGATATACCTCATACCACACGTCCACGATGTAACGAGAACCAGAAAGTCGTTAAGCTAACGAGTAACGGTCAGAAGAATAACAAGAATCTGTCAGCGGGAGAAGCTTCGGCTCACCCTGTACCTGCCCACTCCTATACCATGCTGGTGTACACACCCACAGAGCATGTCCACTACTCGAACCAGCCCCTCGACTATCACATGACCTTATCGTATCAACTCGTTGCCACTGTCCCAGTAGTTACTAACAGTAAAGCGATCGCTCCTCAACAAAGAAACTATCCAGCCGCTCACAGTGAAATATTGGCGTCGATACATCGGATTCCGACACATAATATATCGTATAATCCCTATAAGAAAGTGGGTTACCATCAAAATCAATACACTGATGTTAAATTCTTGAAGATTAACCGAGAAGATTCGAAAAGCCTCTATCAACTTCAGAAGTTCATGAATTTGTCACCTCTAAACAATATCAGAATGCCAATGATAATGCAAATTACATATTGAGTTAACAACATCAGCATCAGTAATAATAACAAAAACAACAACAACAGTTACTAAATAAACAACTCCAACAACAAGAACGGCAAGAAATAAAAATAAAACTAGCGCAACATTAGCACAAATTTAAACAAATTCAACAAGAATTACCATCAAAACAATCAATACATCAGAAAACCACTCTCCTCAAAAATCAAATAATACAAAAATATCACCAAAGAGCATTACAAACAACAACAATAGCAGCACCAAAATTTGCTGCAAAGACAATCAGTTCTTCAAAGAATCCAGTACACAACCATTAATACTCAATAACCGAGACAGTTACCACAGTCGTTGCAGAATTCCCTGCTATAAATGTTCCCGCTGCACTCCACCTACAAGTAGTTGTGGATATTATAAGAGAAAACCAATACGAATACAATAGGCAAGTCCTCTAATTACAGCGAGGCCACCCTTACTCATCTCCAATCACAACACCAGTGACATCTAATCAATCTTCCATTCCTATTATCATGACCGACCTAACTCAAATACAAAATTTTAATTTAACTACTAACACCTCATCCACAGAGTCTGTAATACCTCTACGACGAAGCCTGCAAATTCGACGACAAATGGATCGATGCACTCCATGATCACTGCTGACTCCCCGAGGAAGGAGCTGAATGGCACAAACACCACAAGTAGGTTTCTATTATTGGAGTCTGTCACTTGATCTATTATATATTTAGTTATCCTCCCACGTTTCTCCACCCGGGAGAAAGGGGTGATGTTATATATATTGATATATTGAATATATATGTTATATATATATATATATATATATTAATATATATATTGTACTGGTATAATTACTAAACGTGTATCATATGTATTTCTTACTATCATTCGCTATACAATGAACAGGGTTTCACTTACTATAGTATAAAGCCTTTACTCTATTTCCAACAACTTAACAATTATCTTTGATAATTAAGCCACGCCCAAGTTTAATATGATAATTAACTCGGTAGCCAACTTCGCTATACCCGGTTTAGATTATATATTACTACTATTATATTTAATATATAATAATCATATAAAATATAGAATAAATATATAATATTTATTACTAATATTATAATAAATATAAAGTAATACTATACTATTTATGGTAGCCAAAGACCGGCATACGAAACAGAGGGAGAAAACTCAAAATATTCATAGACATCTTAAAGAACTGTGACTGAAGAAAAAAACGAATTACGAACACTGATGACAGACTGAGAAGGATGGAAAGTAATTACAAGATGGTCAAGTGAGTAATCGACTAAAGTAATATGTAACAGTATACTAAATATAGATTAATCTAAATTATATGTAGACTATAAATGGTTACAGCCAACTAAATTTAATACTTCTTATAGTTCTATAGAGAGGGTTAGTTGATATTAAATTATTATATTACTAATACCTAATCGTCAATTTATTATACTTTGTATATAAACTCATTCATTACACATCACAAACACGTAAGTGTTATGCATGATACACATGTAGATTCATACTCTGACATAAGAGACATATATAGTCTATGTTAAGTTATAGTCGGTTACTATATATTTAATTTCCTATATATTCCGCTCTTATTTCATATATTATTAATTGGGAAGTCATATATTATAGAGAAACGATTATTTATCTGATTAATTTATTTGTGTTATGAAGGGGATTTACTCCCCAACACCACCACCCAATAACAATATCATCCTCCTACACACAGTCACTTTAGGACCGACTTCAGATACTGTAATCCTACGCTGAAGCTCCAGAATAGGCACCTTTAATCTTTATCCTACACCGCTTCGCCCTGTAATCTCTCTTCTTTGGGAAGAGTGGATGTTATATTATATATATATATGTATCAATCTTGTTATATTATCATACCAAAGCACGCATACCTAGTATCTTGTAAATATGCACGCACATTCCTGCGTAGCCGTTTCGCATGACTGCCCTACTTGAAGACGGCTGGTTATATATAGTGAACCGCCGCTGTATATAACCAGTCCTTTAATTCGCCCCAATAAAGTACATAAGTCTTGATGCTCTTATCTATGCATACAGGCATACGCCTTATGCCTACACATAACTAGTATGTTATAGACACATACAATACATATTATATATATATGTATACATACCCTATACATCCATTTCACCAACATAACATAAAGTTTAGGATATTTACATTGATATCATAGATAATGTATATAGAAATAGTTATAATATATCTATTATTAATACATACTTTTATTAGTTTGCATATTTATTATTCTAGATCTGGCCTCCATTTGAGAAAAGGTAATATTTTCCAGACTCAATCAAAATACTTCCTTATCATCTTCACAATTTCAGTTTATAATCGATGATAGTATTTTATCAACCATTACCTGGGAATTAATATAATTCATTATTATTATAGTAATTTCATAATTCATTTTTAAACTGTAAAAAAAATATGTTTGCCATTTAAATACAAATATTTAGATATTAAAACATTTACCTGTCGTAATGTCTGCCTAAATTGCTTTGTATTTGGATTATCACAATGGAAAGTATTAAATATTTATATTATTATAATTTTATTAACTTAGTTCCATTTCCTTTAAAATGAACTCTTATTTGGGTTTTTATAAAGTTAAATAATCTTTTTGATACATCATTTTGTAATATGATTTAATTCTTCCTTTGGGGATTGTTTTAATATATTTTTCTTTTACTCTAGGCTTTCTTATTGTAACTTCTAATAATCATTACATTTTAATTAAAATTAATAAGTAATATACATACATAAAACAGATATATTAAATTATGATAACATTATTTAAAATTTTAAATAGAAATATCCAGCTTGATTTCATTCGTTATAAATTACTTAACATTATTAACAAATAGACACAATCAAGCATATATTAATAGTAATAATAGTTTCAATATAATGTAATGCTTGTATATGCATATTTAGATTAAATATTTTATATCATAATAATTTAAAAACTTATAATATTATTGATTTATATGGAATTATAAACTTATTAAAATTGTGTGGTTCTAAAGAGAACCGATTGTTTATGAAATTAAAAAAATGTATTTAGTAATAAATTTATTGTCTTCTATTACTGATTGTTTAACTAATTATCCTGAAATTTAAATTAATTAGATACTCCAGTATCGGGATGAATATGCTTTGAATGTGTTAGTGTATGATTGTAGTATGTGATAGTGTATGATTGCTTCCGCATATTATGTCATTTCTTATCTTCATTTCTAATATTCTTTTATACTTTAACTGCTTTCTTAGATTTTACCTAGTTATTTAATCATGCTAAAATGAGAACACATAGGAAAATTATAGGCAAAAAATTAGACGAAGATTACTTAAATATAAATAATAGTAGATTATATTATTTAGTATATAATTTTGATTATAATGATGTGGATTGTGTGAATTCGTTTATATGTATGAAAATATTATATAATATATATTAGAATTATAATACATATATATATATATATAGTGATCTCGTATGAAATGATTTCAATTTGTTTGATGATTTTGTGATAGGTGTAAATGCTACTATTCATAAATATTTGTTTACATTGATATATATATATTATCATTTCACACACGATCACTGGTATTCTATAAAGTTGATGGTAAATATTATTTATTAAATATAGATAAATTTGCACAATGATATATAATTTGTTATGTTAACTAATTAATTATATTATGTTTATAAAAATATATATAAATCACGAAGCTTTCAACCAGGGGTTCCGCACTAAACTATGCACATTTATCAAATAAAATAAAAATTGTCTACTAAGCACAATATTTGATAGATTCACTTCGTGATATAATGCAGCTAAAAATAACAGAAAAATAAAATCAAACAACCCTAAAATACCAATCCGTAAATATATATATAACAAATATTATGTGCCTAGTTACATGAGGTTCGTTGAGTGGGTACCATACAAATTATTCATCTGAAATATAGTAAATATATTAATTTAATAATTATATAGGAATATATATATATATATATAATACCTTATATGTCATAGTAAATTATTCACCGAGTAGTGAATTCGTGTTTTAGGATTATGGTCAAAAACTTAAATGACCGCATACATTCATCGGCTTATCATTAAAATATATATATATACAAATATTAATGTTTGTAAAAACAAACATACGCTATTGTAAATTCACTAATTCGAATATACAATTTTCCAGCGTTTAAATCGCGCATTAATCGCGAAGATTTTTTACTAGGTACCGTGTTTTATATATATACATACATATCATAATACTGTATCTTATATATTAATATACTATTATATACACCCTATACGCATCGTTTACTTCAACTCTCGGTTAGAAAAATGACATGTTGGGGGTGATGTCACTAAGTAAATGTATATTATAAATATGTTATTAAATTAAATTAAATTTAGGGGAGGAACAGGAGTAGTGGCCGAAAATAAATATGCCTTAGAATACTTCTAATATATCGATAAATACTGAATTTGAATATCTTATTTTTTTGAATTAGCTAGAAATCATATAGTTCTAGAATACTGTGATTTCACTTTTATATATAAAGTATATTATTGAATAATATTAACGATTGCTTAGTCATTAAAAAAAAGCACTAAAATAAGAAATACAGGAGTAGTGGCCGCTAGTACCAGAAAATGCAATAGGTGTCTCGTAATGTATTCGATTTAAATATTTTAAATTATTTAATTTGTATTTAAATTTTGTAAGATTATTAATTATATTTTGTGATGCATACGCACCTTTATTTTATTCAATGATTTAATTATATATTATACACACTCATATACATAAATAAGTATATATATTTATATTACTAGAAATTTTTACTTTACAGTTTTACTACTTACTTGATACCTACATATTATTACTCTATATATATTTATAAATAATAATAATCATTATTATAATGAGTAAATGGAATAATGAGAAAATGCTACAAGCAATACAATTCGTAAACGGTGGCGGAACATATGCTGAAGCCTGCAGGCGATACACCGTGCCATGTACAACACTCAAAAGAAGATGTAAATCAAAAACTAATTTTAATATCGATAATGTTAAAATAATAAAGGGACCCGATTCAATATTACCTCCAATATTGGAATTAAAATTAAAAAACTATATACTCCATAGTTCTAATTGTTTATTAGGTTTAACTTGCGAGGATGTTAGACGAGCTGCATACAAACTTGCTAATAAACATAATATTACTCATAATTTTAATATACACGATAAAATGGCTGGAACATGGTGGCTAAATGGATTTAGAAGGCGGCATCCCGAATTAAGTCTTAGAATGCCAGAAGCTACATCAGGTAGGCCATATTTATATTATATTATAATATTGTAATATTATATTTATATATTATATTGCTAATTAATCTATTGCTATTATTATACTATTAATTTTATATATATATATATATATATAGGTTATATATAATTATATAATAAGTAATATACATAAAGCATTATATAATGTTATATAAAATCTATATATAAAACTGATAATAATACAATTATTTAGATATATATATATCTAAGTATACTTATATATATATATATATATATATATATATATAATGAGTATATACATATATGATTAGATACATACATATGTTACCTTATATATATATTTAAGTATTATAATATAATATTAAATATTACAAATTAAATAAACTAATAACTTCTTAGTATCTAGATTATTAAATAAGCTATTAATATAATATATATATAGGTTATATATAATTTTATAATGTTATATAATCTATATATAAAACTAATAATTATAAAATTATTCATATACTTAGGTTATACCTATAGATACCTATATATATATATATATATATATATATATATATATATATATATATATATATAACCAGTGTATACATAAATTGTTATTTTACCTATATCAAATCTATATATACCTAAATCAATGTCAATTATTCGACACTATAACCTAATCGTTGAAGCGATCGATGTATAAATCATATCATTCCAAATGGATATCATTAATAGATATATTACTATTCTTGAAAGTATTCACCGATATGAGAGCTCTTAATTATATTGCCCGATTATACCTACCATGAAGATAACGTTGAATTAATACCGATTACAAATATAATATAAATATAATTTAAAGTAAAAATATAGAATATTGATTTTGTTCACAGATACATAAAGTTATCAGTTAAAATAGTTATGTTCATTACCTACATATAAACTGTAATTAAATTAAATGCGTAATTAAATGTGTGCTTATTTTAATCGAGAATTATATTAATTATATTAAAAGAACATCATAGTCGTATAATAACCTACAATCGTACTACAAATAAAGTATTTAATTTTAATTTTCTATTATTTTAATATATCATTTTCTATATATATATTCATTAATTAGTCATTAATTTAATCAGTCATTATTGTTATCCAAACGGTTACGGGTCATAACCGGATCGTAGGATCGTATATGAGGCGTGCGTCGAAAGAACGCAGCGTGTTTATTCATATCAGTGACAAATTAAAGCTATATCTAATAATAGATATACATAGATATATCTAATATTACTATACTTTGATATTATCTATAGATAAAATTAAATACATATATACGCTGTACTGTTATTATTACGTATACGGTTACCGTATTACGGTATACTTACCATACGTATATAGTATATACTATATATATATATATATATATAAATATATATATATATAATATAGTATATAATATAGTATATAACATATATAATATATAATATAGTATATAACATATATAATATATAATATAGTATATAAGTTATATAATATAACACATATATATATATATAATACACATATATTATATATATACTATATTATATATTATATATGACATATAATATGTTATATACTATATTATATTTATATTTATATATATATATATATATATATATATATATATATATATATATATGTATTATATTATATAACTTATATACTATATTATATATTATATATGTTATATACTATATTATATTTATATATATATATATATAAATATAATATAATATAAATATAATATAGTATATAACATATATAATATAGTATATAAGTTATATAATATAACACATATATATACATATAAACATATACATATATATATATATATATATATATATATATATATATATATACTGTATTATATATTATATATGTTATATACTATATTATATTTATATATATATATATATATATGTTATTCATTTTAATTTTATTGATAACTATAATATATATATATAATTATATTATATATATATATATACTATTTATATAAATATATATTTATTATTTCATTTGAATTGATTTTAATTAGTTTGAATTGTTTTTTATTAATTCATTACTTTTAATATAATTGTATTACTTAATTTGAATTGATTTTAATTAATTTGAATTGATTTTTATTAATTCATTTGAAATTAATTCATTTCATTATATAATTAAATCTAGTATGATTCTTCACTGATATGAATATAGGCGCAGTGTACTTTACACACACGCCTCATATTTAGATCCTGCGATCCGGTTATGACCCTCCCCCATCCAAACTAATGACTGATCCAAACTATAATATAATACGTATTCAGTGTAATTAAAAAGTGAAAATATTCAAAATAGTATATATATATATATATATATATATATTATATATATTCTATGTTATAAATCGAGTACACACGGTTAAATTATTTGATCAAAATCTGGATATGATTATATTATATGCTTACATATATATATACACACAGTAAAACATCTCTATAATAAACTACTTTTTTTCATTAATTTTTTTCTTATAGAGAGGTTTTCTTATAAAGATGTTTTTACTTTTCCAATGATTTTAAGAATTAATTTATAATTGAAAATGCATTATATAACCTATGGGTTATATATATATAGTATATTTATTTATATGTAATATATACTGTATTGTTTGCATTTAGACATGTTAATATATAATGAATACATAATGAAATTTTATTATATTTACATTAGCAATTATAAATTATGAATCATCATTGATGAATATAATATAATGAATATTATAATAATCTATTATTTTATACCCATTTCCACCGGAAATTTCCAGCGGAAATTTTTGGTGTGAACGCACCTTTTAATTGTATACTATAATATCATTTATTAATTAATTTTAATAAATTTATGGATATTCAATAACAATTATTAATTCATTAAAATTCATTTCGAGCTATTTATGTAATATAAAATATTAATTTTAATAAATTTATGGATATTCAATAACAATTATTAATTCATTTTAATTCATATCGAGCCTTTTATGTAATATAAAATATTAATTTTAATAAATTTATGGATATTCAATAACAATTATTAATTCATTTTAATTCATATCGAGCCTTTTATGTAATATAAAATATTAATTTTAATAAATTTATGGATATTCAATAACAATTATTAATTCATTTTAATTCATTTCGAGCTATTTATGTAATATAAAATATTTGTAAGAAAAAAAAATATCTTATAAACTAATTAATTTCTATAATTGTTATCAATATACAATACTTCTATTTATATATAATTATTTATATTTGTATACAATAAGTTTCTTATAAAGAGGTTTTTCTAATATTTTCCTTATAAGATTTTCTTATAAAGAGGTTTTTTAATGTGGAAAAGGTTGAATTCCAACCAAATGTGTTAACAATTTTCTTATAAAGAAGTTTTTCTTATAAAGAGATTTCTTATAGAGAGTTTTACTGTATATATATATAGAAGCATATAATATAATCATATCCAGATTTTAATCAAATCATTTAGCCGTGTGTACTCGATTTATAACATAGAATATTATCTAATCATATCCGAATTTTAATTAAATCATTTACCTGATGAATTAATAAATACATGAATATTAAAATTAAATTATTTCAATCAATTCCTATTATATATATAATATAATTCTTTCTTTAATTTTTATTTTTTATAATTTAATATGTTTAATATATTTACAATGTTAATTATATTTTAATTTAAGATCTACAACATGTATATTTTAGTAAAAAATATATATACAATCTCTGGGAATTGTATGCAGTATTTTATATAATTACTGATACTTAATGATTAAAGTATGTGTCTGTATGTATGTATGTATGTATTATCTATATATATATATATATATATATATATATATATATATATATATATATATATATATATATATATATAAATGCATACTCATAATACAAATTAATTATAGGTTCCAGAGCAAGAGGGTTTAACAAAGATGGGGTTAAGGACTTTTATGATTTACTAGAACAACTGATAAATAAGCATAACTATACTCCTGACAGAATATTTAACGTCGATGAGACAAATATGTCAACAGTTCCGACGAGGCATCACAAAATATTTGCCAGGAAAGGACAAAAACAAGTTTATATTGTAATAATAATTAATATAAGGATAATATTATGTAAAAATATGACACATTTTAATAATAAAATATATATATATATATATATATATATATATTACTATTTATTTGATTACTGTTTATTATAGGTTGGAATAAAAACAACTGCAGAAAGGGGTGAAGGGATGACTGTTGAGGTATGTGTAGGTGGTGATGGGTCCATTATACCACCTATGTTCATTATTCCTCGTATAAAACGAAATGAAAAATATATGACAGAGGCTCCGGAAAACTCCTTATTTGGATTTAATAAGAATGGGTGGATGACCGGAGAATTATTTTTGGAATGGTTCCATCATTTTATAAAATATTCTCATGCGAATATAAATTCAAGAACATTACTATTGTTGGATGGCCATTCTACACATATCAAAAATATTGAATTGATTGATGAGGCCAGAGAAATAGGAATAGATATTCTATGTTTTCCACCACATACAACTCATAGATTCCAACCCCTCGATGTATCGTATATGGGGCCTTTAAAGCAAGCCATTAATAAAGTGTTAGAGGCCCATATTAAGCACAGAAATATTGTACGTTTAGTCGATCTAGTAGGGATATATAATGTGGCATCAATGACGTTAGGTAATTACTCTATTATAAAGAGTGGATTTAATAAAACTGGAATATTGCCTTTCAATCGTAATGCCTTTAACGATATTGACTTTCTTCCAAGTTTAACCTCGGTAAATTCTACACCGACCCTTTTCAATGAACATGTGTATACTAACGAGGTACTGGTAGTGCACTCTCCTCGGATATCATTGAAAAGAGTGGACGGTGAAATTCATATTGTACTAGGTAATTACCATCTTACTATTTTATAATATATTCTATATTTAGGATTAATGTTTAACTAACAAATTATAAATTCTTATTAATAATTTAATGTAATAACTAAACTAAATATAATCATTAAATTGTGAATTAAATTATATTATAAATAAATCATATTACGTTTCAATGTAAATTATTAAAATATATTATATAGATGGTGAAACACTCATTAATGATATAAACGAACCGGCCTCTAGCACGAGAGGTTTTTATATATTTTAAATAAGTATATTAAGTATGTAATATTATATTTATAATATATTTATAATTAAGTATATAATATTAAAAATATATCATATTAAAATAACATATATTCCATTAAATTTTTTTTTTTAATTAATTAAATTAAATTTGTAACATTATGTAATTTATTTTAAAACTTATTAAATGTGGAAAATTTTAAAGATTTATTAATAAATATTACTAAAATAGTTTTTATAAGGTATCACCTTTTTTTAGTGATTTGGTATCACTAAAAATTGCTAAAAAGTAGTTAAAATTATAATTAATAAACGTAATTCATTAATATCTGTAAACATATTTATAGATTTAATATAATTAAATTATATAGGTTGATTTTTTTTATAAATGAAATTTATTAATATAGGTAGACATATTTATTAAAATAATACTAGATTATGGTTAATATATATATATATATATATATATATATATTATATAACATTCTGTACAGTTATTATTTATTTTAATACATATAAAATGTATAGATAAGATATATTACAATGTATTTATGAGTGTTATACATAAATGATTATATTTACACATACACACCCACACGTATATATCAATATATATATATATATATATATATATATATATATATATATATATATATTACATTAATAATATTTATGGATTTATTTTAAAGTGTATAATATTAATTCATTGATTATATTTCATTTAAAACAATTTATTATATTAAGATTAAATATCAATAAATTTATATCAATATATTAATAATATTTCATTTAAATTTAATAATTTTATATATAATATAACATATATTAATATGCCTATTACATATTATAGGAACTAGTGCATCTATGCAGGGAACTACAAACTCGGCGTCTCTAGTGCCAGGTTAATATTATATAACATATTATTTTTAAGATAATGTACAAAAATATATACATAATTACTCATAAGTTAACAAATATATTCATTACTTATTACTATAGTAATGTTACAAATAACATTATAAAAAATTATATTACATTAATAATATTTATGGATTTATTTTAACAGTGTATAATATTAATTCATTGATTATATTTCATTTAAAACAATTTATTATATTAAGATTAAATATCAATAAATTTATATCAATATATTAATAATATTACATTTAAATTTAATAATTTTATATATAATATAACATATATTAATATGCCTATTACATATTATAGGAACTAGTGCATCTATGCAGGGAACTACAAACTCGGCGTCTCTAGTGCCAGGTTAATATTATATAACATATTATTTTTAAGATAATGTACAAAAATATATACATAATTACTCATATGTTAAAAAATCAATTCATTAATTATTACTATAGTAATGTTACAAATAACATTATAAAAAATTATATTACATTAATCATATTTATGGATTTATTTTAACAGTGTATAATATTAATTCATTAATTATATTTCATTTAAAACAATTTATTATATTAAGATTAATATCAATAAATTTATATCAATATATTAATAATATTTCATTTAAATTTAATAATTTTATATATAATATAACATATATTAATATGCCTATTACATATTATAGGAACTAGTGCATCTATGCAGGGAACTACAAACTCGGCGTCTCTAGTGCCAGGTTAATATTATATAGCATATTATTTTTAAGATAATGTACAAAAATATATACATAATTACTCATATGTTAAAAATCAATTCATTAATTATTACTATAGTAATGTTACAAATAACATTATAAAAAATTATATTACATTAATAATATTTATGGATTTATTTTAACAGTGTATAATATTAATTCATTAATTATATTTCATTTAAAACAATTTATTATATTAAGATTATATTTCATTTAAAACAATTTATTATATTAAGATTAAATATCAATACATTTATATCAATATATTAATAATATTTCATTTAAATTTAATAATTTTATATATAATATAACATATATTAATATGCCTATTACATATTATAGGAACTAGTGCATCTATGCAGGGAACTACAAACTCGGCGTCTCTAGTGCCAGGTTAATATTATATAACATATTATTTTTAAGATAATGTACAAAAATATATACATAATTACTCATATGTTAAAAAATCAATTCATTAATTATTACTATAGTAATGTTACAAATAACATTATAAAAAATTATATTACATTAATAATATTTATGGATTTATTTTAAAGTGTATAATATTAATTCATTAATTATATTTCATTTAAAACAATTTATTATATTAAGATTAAATATCAATACATTTATATCAATATATTAATAATATTACATTTAAATTTAATAATTTTATATATAATATAACATATATTAATATGCCTATTACATATTATAGGAACTAGTGCATCTATGCAGGGAACTACAAACTCGGCGTCTCTAGTGCCAGGTTAATATTATATAACATATTATTTTTAAGATAATGTACAAAAATATATACATAATTACTCATAAGTTAACAAATATATTCATTACTTATTACTATAGTAATGTTACAAATAACATTATAAAAAATTATATTACATTAATAATATTTATGGATTTATTTTAACAGTGTATAATATTAATTCATTGATTATATTTCATTTAAAACAATTTATTATATTAAGATTAAATATCAATAAATTTATATCAATATATTAATAATATTACATTTAAATTTAATAATTTTATATATAATATAACATATATTAATATGCCTATTACATATTATAGGAACTAGTGCATCTATGCAGGGAACTACAAACTCGGCGTCTCTAGTGCCAGGTTAATATTATATAACATATTATTTTTAAGATAATGTACAAAAATATATACATAATTACTCATATGTTAAAAAATCAATTCATTAATTATTACTATAGTAATGTTACAAATAACATTATAAAAAATTATATTACATTAATCATATTTATGGATTTATTTTAACAGTGTATAATATTAATTCATTAATTATATTTCATTTAAAACAATTTATTATATTAAGATTAATATCAATAAATTTATATCAATATATTAATAATATTTCATTTAAATTTAATAATTTTATATATAATATAACATATATTAATATGCCTATTACATATTATAGGAACTAGTGCATCTATGCAGGGAACTACAAACTCGGCGTCTCTAGTGCCAGGTTAATATTATATAGCATATTATTTTTAAGATAATGTACAAAAATATATACATAATTACTCATATGTTAAAAATCAATTCATTAATTATTACTATAGTAATGTTACAAATAACATTATAAAAAATTATATTACATTAATAATATTTATGGATTTATTTTAACAGTGTATAATATTAATTCATTAATTATATTTCATTTAAAACAATTTATTATATTAAGATTATATTTCATTTAAAACAATTTATTATATTAAGATTAAATATCAATACATTTATATCAATATATTAATAATATTTCATTTAAATTTAATAATTTTATATATAATATAACATATATTAATATGCCTATTACATATTATAGGAACTAGTGCATCTATGCAGGGAACTACAAACTCGGCGTCTCTAGTGCCAGGTTAATATTATATAACATATTATTTTTAAGATAATGTACAAAAATATATACATAATTACTCATATGTTAAAAAATCAATTCATTAATTATTACTATAGTAATGTTACAAATAACATTATAAAAAATTATATTACATTAATAATATTTATGGATTTATTTTAAAGTGTATAATATTAATTCATTAATTATATTTCATTTAAAACAATTTATTATATTAAGATTAAATATCAATACATTTATATCAATATATTAATAATATTACATTTAAATTTAATAATTTTATATATAATATAACATATATTAATATGCCTATTACATATTATAGGAACTAGTGCATCTATGCAGGGAACTACAAACTCGGCGTCTCTAGTGCCAGGTTAATATTATATAACATATTATTTTTAAGATAATGTACAAAAATATATACATAATTACTCATAAGTTAACAAATATATTCATTACTTATTACTATAGTAATGTTACAAATAACATTATAAAAAATTATATTACATTAATAATATTTATGGATTTATTTTAACAGTGTATAATATTAATTCATTGATTATATTTCATTTAAAACAATTTATTATATTAAGATTAAATATCAATAAATTTATATCAATATATTAATAATATTACATTTAAATTTAATAATTTTATATATAATATAACATATATTAATATGCCTATTACATATTATAGGAACTAGTGCATCTATGCAGGGAACTACAAACTCGGCGTCTCTAGTGCCAGGTTAATATTATATAACATATTATTTTTAAGATAATGTACAAAAATATATACATAATTACTCATATGTTAAAAAATCAATTCATTAATTATTACTATAGTAATGTTACAAATAACATTATAAAAAATTATATTACATTAATCATATTTATGGATTTATTTTAACAGTGTATAATATTAATTCATTAATTATATTTCATTTAAAACAATTTATTATATTAAGATTAATATCAATAAATTTATATCAATATATTAATAATATTTCATTTAAATTTAATAATTTTATATATAATATAACATATATTAATATGCCTATTACATATTATAGGAACTAGTGCATCTATGCAGGGAACTACAAACTCGGCGTCTCTAGTGCCAGGTTAATATTATATAGCATATTATTTTTAAGATAATGTACAAAAATATATACATAATTACTCATATGTTAAAAATCAATTCATTAATTATTACTATAGTAATGTTACAAATAACATTATAAAAAATTATATTACATTAATAATATTTATGGATTTATTTTAACAGTGTATAATATTAATTCATTAATTATATTTCATTTAAAACAATTTATTATATTAAGATTATATTTCATTTAAAACAATTTATTATATTAAGATTAAATATCAATACATTTATATCAATATATTAATAATATTTCATTTAAATTTAATAATTTTATATATAATATAACATATATTAATATGCCTATTACATATTATAGGAACTAGTGCATCTATGCAGGGAACTACAAACTCGGCGTCTCTAGTGCCAGGTTAATATTATATAACATATTATTTTTAAGATAATGTACAAAAATATATACATAATTACTCATATGTTAAAAAATCAATTCATTAATTATTACTATAGTAATGTTACAAATAACATTATAAAAAATTATATTACATTAATAATATTTATGGATTTATTTTAAAGTGTATAATATTAATTCATTAATTATATTTCATTTAAAACAATTTATTATATTAAGATTAAATATCAATACATTTATATCAATATATTAATAATATTACATTTAAATTTAATAATTTTATATATAATATAACATATATTAATATGCCTATTACATATTATAGGAACTAGTGCATCTATGCAGGGAACTACAAACTCGGCGTCTCTAGTGCCAGGTTAATATTATATAACATATTATTTTTAAGATAATGTACAAAAATATATACATAATTACTCATAAGTTAACAAATATATTCATTACTTATTACTATAGTAATGTTACAAATAACATTATAAAAAATTATATTACATTAATAATATTTATGGATTTATTTTAACAGTGTATAATATTAATTCATTGATTATATTTCATTTAAAACAATTTATTATATTAAGATTAAATATCAATAAATTTATATCAATATATTAATAATATTACATTTAAATTTAATAATTTTATATATAATATAACATATATTAATATGCCTATTACATATTATAGGAACTAGTGCATCTATGCAGGGAACTACAAACTCGGCGTCTCTAGTGCCAGGTTAATATTATATAACATATTATTTTTAAGATAATGTACAAAAATATATACATAATTACTCATATGTTAAAAAATCAATTCATTAATTATTACTATAGTAATGTTACAAATAACATTATAAAAAATTATATTACATTAATCATATTTATGGATTTATTTTAACAGTGTATAATATTAATTCATTAATTATATTTCATTTAAAACAATTTATTATATTAAGATTAATATCAATAAATTTATATCAATATATTAATAATATTTCATTTAAATTTAATAATTTTATATATAATATAACATATATTAATATGCCTATTACATATTATAGGAACTAGTGCATCTATGCAGGGAACTACAAACTCGGCGTCTCTAGTGCCAGGTTAATATTATATAGCATATTATTTTTAAGATAATGTACAAAAATATATACATAATTACTCATATGTTAAAAATCAATTCATTAATTATTACTATAGTAATGTTACAAATAACATTATAAAAAATTATATTACATTAATAATATTTATGGATTTATTTTAACAGTGTATAATATTAATTCATTAATTATATTTCATTTAAAACAATTTATTATATTAAGATTATATTTCATTTAAAACAATTTATTATATTAAGATTAAATATCAATACATTTATATCAATATATTAATAATATTTCATTTAAATTTAATAATTTTATATATAATATAACATATATTAATATGCCTATTACATATTATAGGAACTAGTGCATCTATGCAGGGAACTACAAACTCGGCGTCTCTAGTGCCAGGTTAATATTATATAACATATTATTTTTAAGATAATGTACAAAAATATATACATAATTACTCATATGTTAAAAAATCAATTCATTAATTATTACTATAGTAATGTTACAAATAACATTATAAAAAATTATATTACATTAATAATATTTATGGATTTATTTTAAAGTGTATAATATTAATTCATTAATTATATTTCATTTAAAACAATTTATTATATTAAGATTAAATATCAATAAATTTATATCAATATATTAATAATATTACATTTAAATTTAATAATTTTATATATAATATAACATATATTAATATGCCTATTACATATTATAGGAACTAGTGCATCTATGCAGGGAACTACAAACTCGGCGTCTCTAGTGCCAGGTTAATATTATATAACATATTATTTTTAAGATAATGTACAAAAATATATACATAATTACTCATAAGTTAACAAATATATTCATTACTTATTACTATAGTAATGTTACAAATAACATTATAAAAAATTATATTACATTAATAATATTTATGGATTTATTTTAACAGTGTATAATATTAATTCATTGATTATATTTCATTTAAAACAATTTATTATATTAAGATTAAATATCAATAAATTTATATCAATATATTAATAATATTACATTTAAATTTAATAATTTTATATATAATATAACATATATTAATATGCCTATTACATATTATAGGAACTAGTGCATCTATGCAGGGAACTACAAACTCGGCGTCTCTAGTGCCAGGTTAATATTATATAACATATTATTTTTAAGATAATGTACAAAAATATATACATAATTACTCATATTTTAACAAATATATTCATTAATTATATACAATTTATATAATACTTCATGAATATAATTAATAAATAATTAATTAGATTTAGTGTCCATTCATAAATCAATAGCAATACATAAATTATAATAAATCTAAATTTAATAATTGTATGGTTATAATACTTTTATAATATGTATTTATTGTTTTATTCAATATTTATGTACTAATAATATACATATATGTAATAAAGGGAGACGAAAAGGATTCACTGCCATTATAACAGGGTCGCCATATAAAAGATTCCTAATATCAAATACGAAAAAAGGAAAAATTATTAAAAAGAAATGGTGTCTACTACGAGGAAAAACAAAAGTAAACCTGCACATATTATTTATAAATGTGTAATATGTGTAGAGGACATTGATGATTCCATAGATTCATCTGTACAGTGTAATCAATGTTTGGAATGGTGTCACGAATTATGCATCGATATAGATACCTTTGACATATGCGATTTATGTAAATAAATAATAATTATTATTTATGCATGTACATTTCATATGTCAAATTTATCTATGTCAATGCATAATTCGTGACTTTATAATTAATTTTACTTAAAATAAATAAATTATATCATATACATTTTAATTCAGATTAATTATTCAATTATTATTTATATAAATATGGGTTATGAATATCCCGGCGTTGATCGGTTTTCGATTATATTCCTATATATTATGTATTAAATATAGCTATTCCTAATTATGCATTTCTAGTAAATACAATAAAATGTTAAAAATGTTAGCTAAACAACAAACAAATGTAGAAAAATAATTGTTTTTAATATTTCAAAATTAGTGGACAAATTTATTAATTCATAATAACAACATAAATGGGAAATAATATATATATATATAATAGTATATACAAGATTATTGGTTCTCTTCAAAATATGGATTATTTAACATGATATCGACTTCGAAGGGAATTAGATATATTTAATGATTTCAACTTCATATAAGTTCCTGGATCTGATGGAAGATCCGCCAAAATAAAATAAAAATTTATATTTATATTATTTAATATATTATTAGTAAAACTATTTACAGAATTAATGTGCTATATTAATATATATATATATATATAGATATATTGTTGATTAAATAACATATTTTATTAGTAAATCTATATACACTAAATATTTATATATATATAATACTTTATAATATTGATAGTATATTTATACTCAATAATAAAATATGAATAGGATGGATTTACTTTTGAAAATATATGTATATAACAAATAATTATTATTTAAATTATAAACTTTTATAATTTTATTGTTTAATTTAGTGGTTAATTAAATATATTGACAAGGTCCTTGGTATTAATGAGTATAATATAGTTTATCTATGTTTAATTATATTTACCTAAATAGTTGTGTATTTTATGATTATATATATTGATTGATAATATACATTTTTTATGTATATTAAACAGTATAGAAGTTAACTATTATAAAATATTTATTTGTATTAATTATTTGTATCAAATAATTTAAGGATTTTAAATTAAAAGTGAAATAATAAATATACATAATTGAAAAAATATAATACATTTAATATTATACAGGAATATATATATATATGTGTGTGTTTATGTTTAGTCTTTATTATATATAAGTTATATTACTATTAACTAAACAGTTTATATTAACTTAATTATAATAAATTAATTGACTTATTAAATTATGATAAGTAATACAAGATATATTATTAAAAATTTTAATAAAAATAGCACAAGCTAGATTCGAACCTATGACCTCGAGGTCATAGGTTCGAATCTAGCTTGTGCTATTTTTATTAAAATGTTGCTTTATTTTTATTAAAATTTGGCTTAGTGGTACAATACATGTTTTCCATGCAGGATCCTGCATGGAAAACATGTATTGTACCACTAAGCCATAAGACATGTATTTAATATTAAATGTATTATGATATTTATAAAACGAGGCCTATAGTATTATACATATATAATCCATTGTTTTTACTTGAAATTAAATGTACAATGTATGTATATTTCTGTGTCATACATTCTACAACTGTATCGATATCATGTGTACGTAACATATTCTAATGATAATCGAGTAATTTCTAAGGGTAATAATTGTAATGTAATCATAATAACATTTAATAACACATACTTCATTGATCATTTATTATCACGGATATCCTATTGATGTATTATATTATTATACATATATAATCTATTGATCCTACTTGAGATTAAACGTAAAATCTAAAACTGTATCGATCTCATGTATACGTAACATATTCTAATGATAATCGAGTAATTTCTAAGAGTAATAATTGTAATTTAATATTATATTTAATTATTTATTTATATAAATATATATAATATATATTATATATTATTATAATAATTATATATACCTATTTAATAATACCTATATATATATATATATATATATATATATATATATATATATATATATATATATATATATATAGGATATATAGCCTATATATATAGATAATTATCAAAAGTGTAATAATAACCAAAATGTATATTAATATTATATTAATATTAATATTATATTAAATATACAATATCATAACACATATTATAATAAATAACATATATTTCATTTTTATTATTGATTTAGGTTGTTAATTATTATTTATATTTTATAATGAAATTTATAGTTAATATTAAATTGATAATCAAATGTATTTGTTGATCAAAACATAATATAACGAAAATAATTAAACTATATATAATATATAATATAATATATATTATATATGTAACATATATGTTTCATTTATATATTACAAATATTCAGATATATATATATTTATTTATTTATTTATTTAATTTGAATCAGACATGCATAACAGAGGTCCATAGAATATACAATAATTAAAACTAACAACAATTAAACGAAAACGAAATCTAAAATATTATCTAAATACAGATTTATACCATAAGGTAAATAGTTGCGAAGGGCACAAGATATTATAATAATAAAGTTGAATAATTAACGAATTACGAGAATTTCGTATACGTTGATAAAGTGAATTATATGATTTACGTAGTTTAATTGTTAAATTATTAACATTATCATATAAAAACATCAATGACGCGCTATTTCGACGCTTATATTTCATCACTATACGATATGCGTTATTATATGCTACCTTAATTTTTTGCATGTTGGCCCTATTCGGTAACCATATACTACTAAGGTAGATATTTGAAACAAACGATTTAAATAGAATAATCTTAGTAGCTTTAGAGCAATGGCTAAAATTATTCGCTATCATATAGCTTTGTTTATATAGCTGTTTGATATTATTATATATATCAATATCATCAGACAAGTCTTCTGATATCCAATGTCCAAGATATTTATACGCTTTAACAACATTCAAAAGTGTATTACCTATGTATAACTTTACTGGATTATGTATAGATGAACCATAATAGATAGGCAAAATGACAGATTTATCTATATTATATGTTATGAAGTTATGGCCAGCGAACTCTTCACAACAATTTATCAATAACTGCAGACCCTTCAGTGATGGTGAGAATAGAGCTGTATCGTCAGCATAGCATAAATTATTAATTATCTTCCCATTTAAACAATATCCTGATTTTATTTGATTTAATTTCACAATCATAGGATGTTACATATATATATATATATATATATATATATATATGTAACATATATGTTTCATTGATAGATTACAAATATTCAGATATATATATATATATATATAATTATATATGTAACATATATGTTTCATTGATAGATTACAAATATTCAGATATATATAATGTATCATATTAAGTGGTGCATACGCAATTTTATAGAGAATTTCATAAAAATTGTTTTATAAATAAATAATTATGGAATTTGAATATGTAAATGAGTTCTATATTACTCAATTTTCATTGGATATAAGGCGGCCACTACTGTCGAATTTTTTCGGCCACTACTATTGCTTACATATGGTCTAGTATATGTATCATAAATGACTACCATTACATGTATATGAATGCATAAATACATATTATGATAGATAAGCAATTATATTTTATAAATATGCAACAACAAATAAATATTTAATAAATATTCATTGTATAAAAGTGCTTTTCCAAATCATGTTTTTGTTAAAATTTTACAAAAAATTATTATGTAATAAATTAGAGTAATTAATTAATTATTAATAAAAAAAATTTACTCTATATTATAGACATTTTGATTATCTAAATATTGTATATAGAACTTTTTATCATATCTAGCACCATTTCAGCGTTAATTAAAACGGCCACTACTCCTGCATCGGCCATTACCCCTACTCCTCCCCTACTTTAATATAAATGTACATAAAATAAATTTAAAACTTAAAATTAAATTTTATAAATTAGTAAATTTATATTATAAATATTCATGAATCTCGAAGCAGGTGCCGATTATTATTATTAGAATGTCAGAGTTCAATGTTTATTTTTTGGTTGTGTGATTTCTTTGGTTTGGTTTGATTATGCTGTTTTTTTAGCTGCATTATATAGCTGCCTATCAAATATTGTGTTACTATAAAATATCTTACAATGCGTATAATATGAGGTAATGTATATATATAAATACAGCCCACCTTGAATTCTGACATTATTATAATAACAATCGGCGGCCTGATTTGAGATATTTCTAAATATTTAAATAAATAACACTATTATATAATATATATATATAAGTATATATAATTAACCGTATGTAAAATGAAATGTATATATGTTTATAAATATATTAGTAACATAATTAGAATTATAATTAAATTACATTTAATTTACTGTAAAATAAATATAATATTTATTTAATATTATATTTAATAAAAAAAGTACTTATAAACTTTATAATAAAGTAATAAATTTACTATAATATAAATGTACATAAAAGTACTTATAAAGTAGTATATTTTAATATACCTATGAAATTAAAGTACACTAGTATATATATATATAATTAACCTTATTTAAAATAAAATATATATATATTTTTAAATAATATTTTATAAATATATTTAAATTACAATTCTGAATATAATCAATGATTTTGCGAAGCAAATTTAAGGCTGCGGAAAATCTTTGATATAATATTAAAAATATTCAAAGATATTAAACCACGACAAGTAGTGACATCTACATTGCGGTTTGACCGAAATTAAAATTTATTTCACATAGATAAAAACAAGTGGCATATCTTTACTTCGTAGTATCTTTGATTATATGTTATATTAATAATATTTGGTAATGGACAATATTGTGAGCGATGTTTTAATTATTTTTAGTGAAAATATTTATTTATTTTCAAATTAAATTAAAAATAGGTGTGTAATATAATTTATTTATTATGAATACTGAAGGCAACGAATATATTTCAAATTATTGTATTCACATTCTTAGTAATTATAGTAATTAACTGTATTAAATACAGTAAATTAGGTGAATTCATAATAAATTAATAATTTAGAAACAAATTTAATTTTAAAAATATTTATTTATTTTCAAATTAAATAAAAAATATGTGTAATAAAATTTATTTATTATGAATACTGAATGCAACGAAATATATTACAAATTACTGTATTAACATTCTTAGTAATTATACTAAATAACTGTATTTAATACAGTAAATTAGATGAATTCAGAATTCATAATAAATTAATAATTTAGATACAAATTTAATTTTAAATAAAATAATAGCTGTAATACATAATTGAAGGCACTTATTATTGCGTTTACTTTCGTTAATATTATAAAATAAATTTTACATGTTACTTATTTATTAATTATTATCATCAAATACGATTTACTGCTTTTATAACGCATTACATTGACATTTAAACCGTATAAGCGATATTAAGCGTAACAGCGGTAGGTCAAGGTCATAGAGCTAGAGATTTGATCTATCTTGCTCTATGGTCAAGGTAGGCCTACATCGGAAATATTCCAATATCATAATGACATATATAAACATAGATCCCATATCTATCACCCAGAGATATGTATACACTTACATATATATATATATATAAATAGTACGATATATTATAGGTTTATATAATAAGTTTATAATTTGTTATTTTGGTTGACGATTAGCTAGCATTGCCGGGGCGATTATGCCCCCTGGTCAGTGGTTGATGGCCACCAAAGAGCTAAAGAGCTTTCCCTCTAGCTCCATGACTCACGAAAACGCTTCTTTAATCGCGTCTCATCCGCAAGCCGCCGGTCCGTTCTTCGACATAGGCAACGATTGTACGTAGCGAATGCACTCGCATTCACTACGGACGGTTGGCCAGTCGAAGATCGGATACCAGCGGATTGCGGCTGAGACCGTTACGAACCGTAGAGGTGTGGGTGCATATCAAGCACTGAACAGGAGGTATACCTATAGGTATACCTATATCCTATAGGATCCTACATCGCTGACTATTCAACGAACTCTGCCGCCTTATATACTGAGCATGGCGTGCGTCGAGTTCAATTTAATATAAACCCTAGTTGACCTATACATTTTATTTACTATTGGATAGTTATTTTTTAAATTTGAGGACGTCTATTTACATTATAAATACCATAGACATTAGAATTTGAATGGCTATGATAAATACTGGCATCGTAGATAATGGAGCATATATTTCGAGTGCCACTTTGATACTCTAAATATACGAAGTATAGGTATATAACCTATACGAAAGCGACATGATTATAATTGGTGTAGATAATAGATCATTGCTAATGATGGTAATCTATTGTAATAAGAAAACGGTACAACTAATAATTATGGGCATTTATCAATATATCCTATATATCAATAATTATATCATTTAGGTTTCTTATACAAATAATTATTTTCGAAACTAAACAGCGGATATATCCGAATACGGACAGTGACCAAATACGGACACTCTCGGTATCTCAGAAGCCTGTTAACAAAATGTTAATGAATAAAATATTTATAATAATATAAATAATTATATAAATAGGGGAAAGTCTCCGATTACCGACCCCCTCCTAATACCGACCCCTTCTCGTGTCTCAGTAACTATAAGAAATATCAACAAATTATATATACATGAACTGTTATCAATGTAGATATGAATAAGTATATTGTTTTACAAAATATTCAATCCTACAATTATTATTTGATAAAATGTAATAGACTTTTTTACTTTTTAAATATTTGAATAATAACTTTTTTTAAATAATTGTAAATACTTTATTAATTAAAAGAAAACTTAATACTGCGCATAATATTGTAGATCAGTAAAATGTTTATAACTATTATAAAAATAATCCAATTTGAATAATTATTAACCAAAATATCTTAATTATAGCAACCCATATGATTTTCCTAATACCGACCCCCTAAATTACCCTAATACCGACCCCATGTGATTTATAATATCCAATACAAATATATCTGTATTTTACTTTACATATATCGTAAGTTGTTTATGTATCATTGGTATAGATTAAGGATTCAAGATTTCATTCGATTATATACATACTGATTAATAACTAAATATTAAATAATAATATACACTATTTTAATATAATTACTATAGTGTTTAAATTTAAATTTAATATTACTATAAAAACATAAATTCAATAAAAAATAATTGCGTTCATGTTATAATTAATTATATTTATTATACCTATGCATATCTACCATTTTTATTAGATATTATAATACTACAATTATTTATACCACGATTATTTTAGGGGGTAGGTAATAGGAGAAGGGGGGTCGGTATTAGGAACAGGTATCCGGAGACTTTCCCCTATATATTAAATAAATATTTTTTATTATTTTATAATTTAAAATAATGATATATCCAATTAAGTGATTTTTTTATTACGTTTTATAATTCAACTCAAAACCTTCTCAAACATATATAAATGTATACATAATATATTATATATTATTAATAATATATTATAATAAATATAACAATATATTATTAATAACTACAAAATTCTAAATATTATATCTATAGGCATTTTAAATCTATTATACGTTTTGCAATATTTGTTTACAATATTAATTAAGTTATAATCCTTAGTTATAATTATATATCTAGAGATCATATAATTCATAATATAGAAACTCTTTATGTGTTAATACGGACACCATATAACCAAGCGTGTGAAGTTTTCTAATTTTCATAAAAATCGCGTGCATTATAATATTAATATCATCAATTTATTAAACGCGTTTCATGAGTATTATTTAGATAATCAACTTGTAATTATTAATTAATAATATAATCAAAATTAATAAATTAATTACTAATTAAATTATATTAAATTATCCATAAAATTAATTATAAGTAATTACTTATAATATTAATGTATAATGTAATATTAATGTAATATTAATATTACATATGTATTGTAATTTATCTGATTGGTTAATCAATACTAGCTATTAACCATTAACCTTGGTTAATCCTATATAGTATATATAGGATATATCCTCTAGGACCACTATAGTGGTATATAGGGTGTCAGTATTATAATACAGCATGACCGTATTCGGACATGGATACCGAATATGAACATCCCCGTTATCTATTGAATAAAAATATAAAATTAAATTTTAAAATCACAATAATATCTATAATCATATAATACAAATATAGATACAATCCTATTGTAATTGTTGAATAACAATATTGAGTCATAACATATTAAATAACACGTTAAAGGTCAAATTATGTTTTTAAATATTGTTATACTGTAATATAAAATATATTAATTTAAATTTATATTATTTTAATTAAATCATATATTTATACAATATTTTTTAAATTAGTAGGATAACCTATAAATTCATACTAATTATACTAATATTTAACCTATATATTACATTAAAAAATGTCATCACAAACTATAGTAAATATAGTACTCCCCACAAACTAATAGTATGGGGCTGCCCCCATATTACGAGGTCCCTAAACACGATCCTCTATAGAGTTATAAACGATATTGTAAAATGGGGGAGGGTCATAACCGGATCGCAGGATCTAAATATGAGGCGTGTGTGTAAAGTACACTGCGCCTATATTCATATCAGTGAAGAATCATACTAGATTTAATTATATAATGAAATGAATTAATTTCAAATGAATTAATAAAAATCAATTCAAATTAATTAAAATCAATTCAAATTAAGTAATACAATTATATTAAAAGTAATGAATTAATAAAAAACAATTCAAACTAATTATAATCAATTCAAATGAAATAATAAATATATATTTATATAAATAGTATATATATATATAATATAATTATATATATATATTAGTTATCAATAAAATTAAAATGAATAACATATATATATATAAATATAATATAGTATATAACATATATAATATATAATACAGTATATATGTATGTATATGTTTATATATATATATATGTGTTATATTTATATTATATTATATTTATATATATATATATATATATATAGTATATAACATATATAATATAGTATATAACATATATAATATATAATATAGTATATATATATAATATAGTATTATATATATATATATATATATATATATATATATATATATATGTGTTATATTATATAACTTATATACTATATTATATATTATATATGTTATATACTATATTATATATTATATATGTTATATACTATATTATATACTATATTATATATATATATATATATATATATATATATATGTATATACATATATAGTATATACT
Organism: Osedax fenrisi; assembly: GCA_964019155.1. Classification (NCBI taxonomy): domain Eukaryota; kingdom Metazoa; phylum Annelida; class Polychaeta; order Sabellida; family Siboglinidae; genus Osedax; species Osedax fenrisi. The sequence goes on along the minus strand of OZ025239.1, from coordinate 91,077,695 downwards.
ATATACGTATGGTAAGTATACCGTAATACGGTAACCGTATACGCAATAATAACAGTACATCGTATGTATGTATTTAATTTTATATATAGATAATATCAAAGTATAGTAATATTAGATATATCTATGTATATCTATTATTAGATATAGCTTTAATTTGTCACTGATATGAATAAACACGCTGCGTTCTTTCGACGCACGCCTCATATACGATCCTACGATCCGGTTATGACCCGTAACCTGTAAAATAAACGATCATGATAAAAAATAGTTTATTACAATTTAAATTGTACAATTTAAAACAGCTTATATAATATATTTCACATAACAAATAAATAAATTTATTATAATACATAAGTAGGTATAACTACATGTATATTCGGAAGAAAATGTCTACATTTTGATATAAATCTAGCCCACCATATATATTATATGTTCATATTTGGATAGTCCATTCCTTTGATGTGTATATCAATATAGTATAATATATGTTTAATGTATGGGTTAATAATTATCATTATTCGAATCATCTTATTTACTAATCATCTTATTTACTGATCATCTTAATTGCTGATGTCAAATCATATATAATATATATATATATATATATATTAATTATTTATATAATATAATTATTAATAACCAGGGATTAATAACCTACGTGATTATTTTTTTATATACCTACTTTTACCCAATGTTACCTACTTATCAATTAAATTATAAAATATTGGAAGAAAATAATTATTTTGAACTTCTTATATGATGTAAATTCAATATTTGATCATGTGTTAACATTAAAATGTATAAAGTATATATACTATAATATTAGTACTTTTTTTGTGTGCATATTCCCATAAACTCCTAATAGTCATTTATTTTCTAGCAACTATATATTTAGAGAGTGTATCAATATTATTATTACCACTATTAACTCAATTGAACCTAATTGCAACACTTTTCTTATCGAGTTTATTCTAAAACGTAATTAGCTCAATGTTTTTCATAATATTAAAGTCTAGCATTCTTGCATTTTATTGAATAAATACGTTGACTATATTAATGTAACTTGCGTAATTTGTTAACATATAATATCAGATATAACTTATGTAATTATAGGAAATTCACAAGATAGTTCACTAATAACATCTGTTTGTGATGGCCATCTTATATTATATCATTATTTTAATAAAAATTTCCTAATTTTTTAAACTATAGTTTTAACATCTATAGATGTTAATCTATTTTATATTTAGGTTGGCTAAATAAATTATATTGATTTGGTATGAAAGAAAAGTATATTAATACAATTTTCGATGATTCATATGCATAGCAACGATTTAACGAATGCCCAGCGTAGGGATATCAGTATATTGCAAATTTACAATAGTTTATTATGATATATTACATTTAATTGAATCTTCCAGACATATTACTGGAATTGTCATAACTTTGAGCTCTATAATATCTTATATTTATATTATTATTTAAAAAAATGCTAATTAATCTTAGCTAAATATCGACCAATGTGATAATAAATCTCTAGGTCTAGACCTACGTCGTACGTCAATAATTATTTAATAATCATACATTTCTTGGTAGGTATATATGACGATGATTGTTAACATATAGGTGATATATCTGTGATATATAGGAATAATTGCTAAATGTATTACCTAATTGTAAAATTGAAATATATTGAACATTATATGATAATATTAAATTCGCTAATATACATATTTTAGATTGATATATTTTACTTACACCTTTAAAATATTATCTCATACAATTTAAAATTCATAGAGTAATTACTGTTTTATGGTTTTGTGTTTTGTTAAGTGACAACTATTAGTTTACCAAAACCCCCTCACGACGTGAGGCTCACGTCCCCTACGGAGTTGAGTCCAATGATATATAATTATATTATAATATATTTTGAATTTTATATTTCTTCAATTAATTATTATTTATTTGTTCTCATTATAAAATTCAATTGTGGATATTGATATGTAAATTTATAGATGTCGTGTTTTAATAAAATACGCTACAATTACGATTACGATATATGATATAAATAAATAACGCAATATTAATCATAATTCGATGAATGGCGAAATGCAGCTCGGTCCAAAAATTCTTTAGAGGCGGGTGGGAGTGGGGGCGGGCGGGGTAGTCGTGTTTTTACTATTTTTACCATTTTCTCTTCGTATTAAGTATATCTATATATATATATATATATATATATAGGTCAGCTATCGTGTCCTCGATGCAAACACACGACCTGCCTATTGTTAGCAACACCAAATTGACATGTCGCATTCGCTGTATTCCGTTACCTAATTCATATAGAGGGTACAGCGAATTCAATTTATAGGAATCAGATCGTAAACACCAACATTAGCTGTGTACCCTAATTAGTGTATTCACTTGTACACATGTATACAAGCTTTTTAAACTCACTGGCCCAGCTAACAGTAAGAGCAGCATAATAGCAGCATAACAGCATATGATAGAGCCTCAAATGTTTACATTGTGCTATTATGCTGCTATTAAATGTATATTATGCTGCTATTATGCTGCTCTTACTGTTTGCTGGGGGAGTACAATATACATAGTTATTAGGGCACATATATGTTAAATATTAGGGTACATGACTGTTAAATGCACTAGGGTACACCCTATATATTTATTAGGGTACAGCTATGTTAAATATTAGGGTACGTGACTATTAAATTTACATATCATGCAATTCAATTATGGTAAATATCATACAATTGTATTTTGGTACACGGTATCATATAATTAGGGTATAACTAGCTAATATTCTTTAGGGTACAGTTTGATAATTTGTAGGGTACTAATCGTATTTATTCAAATTGTACCCTAATTAGAGTACGGCTATGGGGACACTACTTACACCCTAAAAAAGGCACTCACTGTACCCTGATTTTTAACAGCTGTTTAACAGCTTTTTAACTAGTGTAATGTTAATCTAAACATTAATTTATAAGTAATAGTTGGATAATTGCAAAATGTCCTTTAGTATTATGTTTAGATTATATATATATATATATTAATAAATAATATCCGTTTCAAAAATATAAATATAATCCATACCTGTAATAGTCTGTAGAAAAATATAATCATTTTTTTACAGAATTTAAATATATACACTATTAGAAGAAAAATATGTTTTTAATAAGCCGCGTAGATAGAGAAAATTAATTAGTGTGAGAACAATAATTTTGAAAATATCTATAGATAATTATAATTAGTTCTAATTACTATTATACTTATATATAAAATATTGTTTTTTCGTAATTTATAATCAATGTAATCCTTTAAAAATGTCCTGAATTATATTAAAAATATATCTGAATCATATTTAATTTTAATAAAAAAAATTATACACTTTTTTTTTCGTAATCTATAATAGATAATATTCCCTCAATACGTTTATCTAGTATCATTTATCGCTTTCTAGTTTATCAATCAATTCGTTTAATACTATATAACATGTTTTATCTGACATTCAGATATGTCTGAGGTGGTCTTGTCTATATGATCACTATTAGCATGTGCCTCACCATCTTCATGTACGTCGTACATTGTACGTGTTTCCATCATATATTATTGTAAATTTCGAAATTGTTGTCAAATTCACTTTTATAATGACTCATATTTAATCAATTTATTATATTATTTTATTTTTTAATTAGAATTAATTATAATTAAGAAAATAGAATGTTTAAGAAAAATACAGTTAAGAAAAATTATGTTTTTTATATTAATAGTAAACAAAATGTTCTCAAATAATTCACGGGCCCCCAAAATGTTGGGCTCCAGGCAATTGCCCGATTTGCAAATGGGGCAATGGGGGGCATGCCCGCCCTTGAGCCGGTGTCATATAATAAATCGTCCCCATTCAAAAAATCGTCCCAGATGGTCACGTGACTACAAAATCGATGATATTTCACTAAATACACTTACGAATCGCTTCAAATTTAAACCACATATAACTAATACGTATATACACACATTTGGGAAAAAAATCATCTTCTAATTATGCATTAGAAGAAAGAAATACACAAATATATAACGTATATCGGAGATGACTTTGAAAATACCAGATTAAACGATAATAAATTAATATTTTAAAATTCTGAATCGACAGAAGTTATTATTTTTCAATTTTAAATTTAATACTATAAGATTGTCTATATGTGCGATTTTAATTAAAAAACATTATACGCATATATATTAAATAATTAAATTATTAAATATTTACAAAATTAAAAAATACATATATAAACAACAAAAACTAAAATAAATATTACCTTGACAACAAATGTTTATGTGTAAACGCATTTTTTTATTAATTTTAAAATCTCCTAATTTCAAAGATGTGAACTTAGATTTAATAAACAAGGTTATATTATATGATATTATTACTAGTATTATACCGAATTTCATATATATTGTATTGGTTTGTATCACAACATACAAATATATTTGTTTTACATGCTATAAAATAATAGTTTTAGTTAAATACGATAATATACTTTATATACTTACCTATATATAAATGTATTACATATAACAATGTATTTATATATATATATATATATATATATATATATAATATAATTATATATATATATTATATATATATATATAATATAATTATATTAATATATTAATGTATTAATACAGCGTATATTAACGTTATATTATTCATATATAGGTATACCTATATATATATATATATATATATATATATATATATATATATATATATATATAATACGTATATATTACTATTACTCTATAATGTTATTCAAAAAGTATATAGGACTATAATCTATAGTATACTATAATATAAATATGTTATGCATTTTGATATAGAGTTTGATATATAATAGTAATATATTATTATATAGTATATAATATATACTATATATTAATAGTAGATTAATTAATTAATATTAATATCCTATATTAATACTACCTTCTTAAGTTACTAAATTTAAAAATAATATCATATCATTATAATAATATTATCAACTTTTTTATTATCTACTATCTATAGAATATTCAAGTATACTTGAATATTCTATTACTTATATATATGTATATATATATATATATATATATATATATACTTATACAATATACTAGTATAGTATATATTATATACCAATCGAATAATGTAATAGTAGTATATTATATTGATTATTAATATTATATTAATTATATTATATTAATGGATTAATTAATATTCATATTAAAAAATATAAAAATAAAATAATAAAATTTAAATTTGTATTTAGTAAATAAATGTTTATATTGAAACATGATTATATTTAAAATTAAATAAAGTATTCATTATTAGAGAAACATTACATAGTTAATACAAAGGTTTTGGTTAATATGGATGTGAATGAATTGACTTGACATTTCGTACAATGGTTAGCTTGACGTATACTTATACTAGTTATAACTAGTATGTGTATACACACATTGCTAGTATTTAAATATCTATATATATATGTATATATTTATAGGACAGTATTTTAAGCTGTATTTAATTCAAGACAATATAATACATTTTGTAAACCGATATAGGTATGTATATTTTAGTAAAACGTATAAACTACAATAAGAATGTAACGTATAACACACATGTACAAAACAAAACACATGTAATATGACTTTGTACAATACCTAGAAGTGCACTTGTCTATACATTATTGTATAAGGTTTATCTTTCTGCGATGAAAATTAAATAAGGTCACAATTTAAAAATCACTTAAATACCAAACACACGTATAATGCTATGTATATATAATGCTGTATACAGCACGAACATAATATGTTACTTTATTTGAATTGGGTAACAAAATAATATTTTATATTTATATAGCTAATATATACACTACGATAAAACCACAACATTGAATTGCATCTCTCGTAGTGTGTTCTTCGATTGTTCGCTTTTCTTAGTAAATCTTACGTAAATGATCACGAATTCTTTTATGGTGATTCTGCCTTATTTCCTACTTAAACTAACATGGGAGTTGTCTCACAAGCGTGATATGCATATGAAAATAGCGTTTAATGATAATTTAATTAGATAATTAATATGTATTCATATAATTATATAATACACTACTAATATACTTGTGGATTTTATTGTTTATATATATATATATATATAAACAATAAAATCCATATATATATATATATATATATATATATATATATATATATATATATACTGTACTGTGTATTATACTATGTAATATATACCATATAAGGTAAGACATTTATTTTAAGTGTCGTAATTATTTAATATTATATATTTTCCCTAATCCTATTAAGCTAATTAGGTTAATCATATACACTGTATAGTGCTTATGGTATATAGATGTATACACCTACTTATATATCAACCTTAGTATCAACATTATAATGTAGATATAATAATACTCACGTGATATCAGCGATTGAATATCTGCAGTGTGTGCTAACACTAAGAGAAGCACTGTAGAATTATCATCAAGTATATCATTACTGTTTATTGAACAGGCATACAATATACATTCATAAAATAATCATAAATAGTAAAATAATATGTATACATGTATATATATATGTATTAGTATATATTCTCTTTGGTGTCAAAATAATACCGGATGATGAAAGTTTCATGAAAGTTATGATGGAAATTATGTATATAAAACATAGATTTATAGTTTACATAATGTAAACTTTACATGTATTGTATACATGTAAACTATAAATCTATGATATAAAATAATAAATTACAAATATATTATGGATTTATATATATATAAATCAAATGAACCAATACATCCTATAACCTCGGTTATAGGATGTCTTGGTTCACCAGGTTCCACTGGGTACTGTATGTAGTTCATATGTTCGGGGTGTATTGCAGCTCGATGCTGCAGCCAGTCTAGTTATTAGCCCCCTCCTCCTCCTCCTCCTCCTCCTCCTCCTCCTCCTCCTCCTCCTCCTCCTCCTCCTCCTCCTCCTCCTCCTCCTCCTCCTCCTCCTCCTCCTCCTCCTCCTCCTCCTCCTCCTCCTTCTCGATTCAGTGATTTCGCGTACGTGTTTTGATGGAGGTATATATAATAATATCATTTACTTTTGTTTTATATATATTAATATATATATATATATATATATATATATATATATATATATGCATATATATTTGTATAATGGTGGAGCTGTGGGCCTCTAGCGACCATTGTGACGTTATTTCATCTACCTTACGCTGTCGTCGAGCTCCACAGATATATCCTATATTATATATATATATATTTATATAATGTGATCTAGGGATCATGCGTTGGGTATACCTAGCTATAGCTTACATTCACTCGCTTTTACTTTTTCTTGTAAAGAGAAATGATAGGTATATACAATATATATATTATATATATATATATATATATATATATATATATATATATATATATATATATATATATGTATATCATATTTATATCATTTATCTATATATTTATTGGATTCTATAGAATCCAATAAATATATAGATAAATGATATAAATATGATATATATATACTATATATCATTAAATAAGTACATATCATATCATATCTTTTAAGTGTTTATAAGAACAAGTAAACATGCATGTGTGATATTAATATATCCAAACCCCTATAGGGATCTATAGATGAAAATGCGGTTATTTAAATGTAATATATATATCACATTATTAACATATATTTGTATTTTCACATATGTATATTTATATAAATATATATATATATATATATATATATATATAGATTAGATATAGATAATATATTATCTAATTCTGTGATTTCTGATGCCGTCAGCCATTCTCACCGTATGGTTTATATAGCTTATATAAGCCATATATGGCTTCACTTTCTCATCAGATACCTCAGTATCCCTCTCCATTTCGGTGTATCCCAGTAGCTATATCATACATAAGTATATATATATATATATATATATATATATATATATATATACCGAAATGGAGAGGGAGACTGGGGTATCTATGGCATACTATAGTATATACATATTCGTAACACTTTCAATTTGCCAATAAACACAAAATACATATAAAAATATAAACATGATTTATCAAGATACAGATATAGATCTATAACAGATCTATATGATATGCATCGATGCATATAGTTATCATGTTACGACATATATGTACGGCGTACACGATACATTCTCTATAGACTAATATATAATACATATATTATATTTATATATATATTTTTATATAGATAGATAGATAGATGATTTATTTAGACACAAATATAACGAATGTTCTCATTTGTGTTTTAGCAACAACAAAATAATAATAATAAATAAGCGATAAAATAGTATATAAGTAGAAAAAAATAGGATTGTTAGAATAATAAACGTGAACAAAAAAATAAAAAAATATAACAAAAATATACGAATATTAAAAATTACCAATAATAAAATCTTTAACTGTGCTTTTGAAACGTTCTAAAGATGACACCATTCTTAATTCTCGAGGTAGACCATTCCAAAGTACGGCTGCCGAATGCCGAAAACATCTTTTTCCATGTCTAGCCAGCCTGAACTTGTGGTACTGAAGTACCTTGCTGAAAGACGACCTAGATGTTCTCGACTCAGTGCGGTAAATCAGCAAATCTTTCAAATATTTAGGTGATTTAAGATATAGGCATTTATATACAATCATTATAATTTTATATATAGAACGCTGTTTAGCTGATAACCATTTCATAGAGTACAATTTATCAGAAGTGCATGCATGATTAGACAATTGTATGCGATATAGTAAGCGTACAGATGACCGTATAACTCTATTTAAACAATTTGTAGAAAATAAAGGAAGTCCGTGATATAAAGAATTACAGTACTCTATACGAGATAGTACTGTAGATTCAATAAGGAGCTTACAAATGTTATCAGGAACATAATTTCTAATTGTTTTTATTTTGTGTAAATTGAAGAAAGATGATCGACATACACTAGAGATCTGGTCGATAAAATTTAGCTTACTATCAAAAACAAAACCAAGATTTTTAACAGAATTTGTAGGCGAAATAATTTGTCCATCAACATTTACTGGAGGACAAATGGAAGTAACACGAGAAAAATTAATAAGAGAAGTTTGAAAAATATTTAACATTAGATTATTTTGTAAAAACCAAGTATTTAAAGTGTTTAAACAGTTCAACAAAGAATAATTATCAGAAGGAAGAGCATGTAAAGGAAGTTCAGTATAAATTTGTAAATCATCCGCGTAAAGATGATAATTAATATCAGGAAACTGGTTGAAAATGTCAATCAAGGGTAACAGATAAATTGAAAATAATATAGGACCAAGTACTGAACCTTGTGGTACACCATGACTGAGCAATTTTTTAGATGAATATTCATTGTTGATTTTTATAGAAAAATATCTATTTTGCAGATACGATGTAAACCATAATAAAACAGTATCAGATATCCCGATCATTTTTAAACGATCTATTAGTAAATCATGTTTAATTGTATCAAATGCTGATGATAGATCGAGAAGTAACAATTGTATATTTTTGTTATTATCTAAAGTCCATAAAATATCATCAGTGATAGAAAGTAAAGTAGATTCTGTACTATGAAATTTTCTGAAACCACTCTGTTTGGGATCTAAGATATTAAAATGTAATAAATAATTATTTAATTGCTTAGCCACAATTTTTTCCATAATTTTACTAATAAATGGTAATTGTGATATAGGTCTATAATTAGATAATAGTTCTTTATCAAGATTATGCTTTTTAAGAAGAGGTAAAACTACTGCATACTTTAAAATATCAGGTATTTTCCCAGTTCTAAGAGAACGGTTAACAATCATAGATATAAAAGGTGTTAGAAAAGAAGCAAGATTATGAAATAAGGAAATAGGAAGAGGATCAAGAGGAGATGAAGATTTTAAAGTAATGATTAAATTATATATATCAACATTTGTAACTGAACAAAAAGATTGAAAATTGTTAACGGAAGAATAATTCACAGAGTTTAGATCATATGATATATCTAATACTAATAACTTATTAGAAATGGTGGAGCAAATATCAGATAACTTATTTATATAAAAATCAGAAAAAAAATTGCAAAGATCCTTATCAGTATGTGTTGGTAAAGATTTAGAACAATTATTATAGAGAGAATTAACAAACGAAAACATTTTTTTAGAATCATTTCCACAATTTAATATTTTATCCTGAAAATAAATATACACTTATGATGTACTTTTAACGATGTAAATCTTACGTAAATGATGATGAATTCTTTTATTGTGATTCTGCCTTATTTCCTACTTTAACTAACATATGAGTTATCTCACAGGCGTAATGCATATGCAAATAGCGTTTAATGACAATTTAATTATAATTATCTATAGATATACCTAATTAATATGTGATCATATAATATGTTATATATCTAATATATACACTACGAGTATCAGTAGCTACTGCTAGCAACACATTTATATATATATATTTATAAATATATAATGTATAATGTATGATATAGGTGTAATGTGTATAACAAAGTATATTAATTAAATTATTAAATATTTACGAAATTAAAAAATACATATATAAACAACAAAAACTAAAATAAATATTTCCTTGACAACAAATGTATATGTGTAAACGAATTTTTTGTTATTAATTTTAAAATTTCCTAATTTAAAAGATGTTAATTTAGATTTAATAAACTAGGTTATTATATGATATTGTACTAGTATTATACCGAATTTATATATATTGTATTGGTTTGTATCACAACATAAACAATATATTTGTTTTACATGCTATAAAATAATAGGTTTAGTTAAATACGTTAATATACTTTATATACTTACCTATATCATATAGGCTATATGTAAATGTATTATATATATATATATATATATATATATATATATATATAATATAACGTATATTAACATTGTATTATTCATATATAGGTATACGTATATATTCCTATTACTCTATAATATTATTAAAAAAAGTATATAGGACTATATCCTACTATAGTATACTATAGGTTATATTATATATAATATAAATATGTATTAATAATGTTGATATAGAGTTTGATATCATAATATATGTAATATATTATTATATAATATATATTAATAGTAGATTAATATCCTATATTAATATCCTATATTAATACTACCTACTTAAGTTACTAATTAGTATCATTTAAATTTAACTTTAAAATGAATATCTTATATTATTTTATATAATAATATTATCAACTTTTGTATTACCTACTATCTACTTGAATATTGTAAACATATTAATGTGGAACATAATTTATACAAATAATACTTATGTCATTTCTTATACCATCTCTATATAAATAGATTAATGCTTATTTTGACATACAATATTTATTATATTTGATAATAAAATATTTATTAACTTTATATATTAATTGGCATCACAAATATGCTATACAAGCTCTTTAGGAAGCTCTTTAGGGGACAACATATTCATATTATAAACAGGGAATCGAAACACAAAACAAACTACATTTTTATAATACATATTAATATTATTATATTTAGTATATATATGTATATGTATATATATATATATATATATATATATATATATATATATATATATATAGCTTACACAAACTACAGAAATCATCTGCGCACCATTAAAACCACAACACTGAATTTCATCTATCGTAATGATATGTACAATTGTTCGCTTTTCTCAGAAAATCTTATGTAGATTGTCATGAATTATGTTATTGTGATTCTACCTTATTTCCTACTTAACTAACATATGAGTTATCTCACAGGCGTAATGCATATGCAAATAGCGTTTACTGACAATTTAATTAGATAATTAATATGTATTCATATAATTATATAATACACTATACTTGTGGATTTTATTGTTTATATATATATATATATATATATTTATATATATATATATATATATATATATATATATACTGTACTGTGTATTATACTATGTAATATATACCATATAAGGTAATACATCTATTTTAAGTGTCGTAATTATTTAATATTATATATTTTCCCTAATCCTATTAGGCTAATTAGGTTAACCTTATATACACTGTATACAGTGCTGTACATAGTGATTATGGTATATAGATGTATACACCTACTTATATATCAACCTTAGTATCAACATTATAATGTAGATATAATAATACTCACGTGATATCAGCGATTGAATATCTGCAGTGTGTTCTAACACTAAGAGAACAATGTAGATTATCATCAATTATATCATTACTGTTTATTGAACAGGCATACAATATACATTCATAAAATAATCATAAATAGTAAAATAATATGTATACATGTATATATATGTATTTACATATGTGTTAGTATATATTATCGTTGGTGTCAAAATAAAACCGGATGATGACAGTTTCATGAAAGTGATGACGGAAATTATGTATATAAAACATAGATTTATAGTTTACATAATGTAAACTTTACATGTAGTGTATAGTATACACTGTATACATGTAAACTATAAATCTATGATATAAAATAATAAATTACAAATATATTATGGATTTATATATATATATATAAATCAAATGAACCAATACATCCTATAACCTCGATTATAGGATGTCTTGGTTCACCAGGTACCACTGGGTACTGTATGTAGTTCATATGTTCGGGTTGTATTGCAGCTCGATGATTCAGCCAGTCTAGTTATTAGCCCCCTCCTCCTCCTCCTCCTCCTCCTCCTCCTCGATTCAGTGATTTCGCGTACGTGTTTTGATGGAGATATATATATATATATATATATATATATATATATATATATATATATACTAATATCATTGACTTTTGTTTTATATATATAAATACTATATATATATATATATATATATATATATATATATATATATATACTCGTATACGAGTATCAGAAGCAACTACTGCTAGCAACACATTTATATATATATATATATATATCATATTATTAACATATATCATGTTATTAACAGTTATATTTTAACGTATATATATATATATATATATATATATATATATATATATTTATATATATATATATATATATATTTGCATATGTATTTGTATAATAATCATATGTTAATATACAAAATAAAAAACGACTGATCCAGCATCTTCATATGCACTTGTTATCGCTAATAAACAAGACCTCCTATAACCCCGAGGTTATAGGAGGTCTTGTAATAAATCACCAAGTGGAGCTGTGGGCCTCTAGCGACGATTGTGGCGTTATTTCATCTACCTTACGCTGTCGTCGAGCTCCACAGATATATCCTATATTATATATATATATATATTTATATAATGTGATCTAGGGATCATGCGTTGGGTATACCTAGCTATAGCTTACATTCACTCGCTTTTACTTTTTCTTGTAAAGAGAAATGATAGGTATATACAATATATATATTATATATATATATATATATATATATATATATATATATATATATATATATATGTATATCATATTTATATCATTTATCTATATATTTATTGGATTCTATATACTATATATCATTAAATAAGTACATATCATATCATATCTTTTAAGTGTTTATAAGAACAAGTAAACATGGGTGATATTAATATATCTAAACCCCTATAGGGATCTATAGATGGCAATGCGGTTATTTAAATGTAATATATATATATATATATATATATATATATCACATTATTAACATATATTTGTATTTTCACATATGTATATTTATATAAATATATATATATATATATATATATATTTATATATACATATGTCCTATATAAAAGAAAGTCTCTTTAAATAAATATATATATATTTATATATATGTTTATTTATGCCTAATTGCCGATTTGAAAATTTACTTAAACTGTGAATTTACCAAAGATATACGACATTCTTTCGAAAACAGGAAATAAGAAATATATTATATTGAAGAAATAATTTGAAGTGATAGATATCAAGCATCGATATAATAAGGCAAATAAAAGAAAATAAATGAAAATATCGAACCGCCAACCAATGCCCGGTAGAATTAAGTTGTACCATCTATGAAAATTCTTGACAATATTATGACAACTCCATTGTATACACCTATACGTCGTATGATATAAGTGAAACTTGATTTTTAGATATGTATACATATCAGATACGACTATAGTATTTTTATTCGATGACTATAACCAAGAAAGAAAAATATCCCGTCTATACATCATATAACTCGAATACAAAGAAAAACGCATTTATAATATAAAACTTTGAGGTTGAAATTCCAGTAATTCTCACATGGCACAGTTTCCCATGTGAGTAAAAAACCACTTAGTTTACGATACCTTGACGAGGTTAAGTGGCTCCTATTTATAGGTCCAAATTCGTATTAAATTAGTATTATATTATTTAAAATTTATAAATTAATAACAGTTCTCCAGATATTTCAAAAGTATTATTAATAAATTCACTACGTACTATCGATACTATTTATTTATTTTACAGTTATGCAAGTAAATATCATAAAATATGTGTTTAACTTCGGTTTAATTTATGTATGTCTAATTGTATATCTAAACACAACGCTTATTTTTAACTTATAAATTCATTACAATCTAATTGTAAATTATTGTTATACTATATATTGTTGGATTATATGAATAGGAACGTGACGCCTTCATTAATATCATATTATTTGTTTAACAATATAGAAACGATTTAAGGATTATTATACGTGTATTTCCACTACTAGGTTTATATATATATATATATATATATATATATATTATTCATAATATACATTGTATATAGATTTTATATAATTAAGAATGGTAAGAAAGAAATCAAATCTATCAAAACACTCTATGATATCAAGAAATAATTCTGATACCGTCGAAACTCTTGAAGCAAGACGAAGGCGATTATCTCTCATGTGAGAAGATGCAGCAAAGAGAAGAATTGACAACGAAACTGAAGAAGAGAATGTCAAGATTATCAAATGTAAATGCAGATACTAGAAGAAGAATTGTAAATGAAATGAAGAAGATAGACTGGCTAGATTGTTAATTGTAAATGAAGATACTCGAAGAAGAATTAAAGATTAAACTGAAGAAGAGAGACTAGCTAGATTATTAATTGTAAATGAAGATACTCGAAGAAGAATTGACAACGAATCTGTTGAAATAAGAACAGAAAGATTAACAAGTCTAAACGTTAACAATAAACGTACCCTTGAAAGATAAACAGAAGAAAATAGAAACAAAATATTTAGATTGGCAAGAGACTACCAAACACAATATACATCAAACACAATTTATGTTGAAGATAGAAGATACAACATATGGCGAAGAAATATATCCGGCAGTAAATGGAAAAAGGCTGCATATAATTATAATACAGATATAGATTATAAAAGTGATAACAGAATTACCATAGGAAGTATGAATGTTATATATACTTATTGTAAGGCGTACAGATTTAAAGGGGAAACCAACGGAATTTGCTGTAACCAAGGCAAGGTAAAATTTGAAGTTATAAAGTAACCACATTTTCCTTTAAATGAATTATTATTTAGAAGATCTACAAATTCAAAACATTTTTTTATGAATATTAGAAATTTTAATTCAGCCTTTCAGATGACATAATTCGGAGCTTCCAAAATTATTCGAGAAAATGTCATGCCTACATTCAAAATTCAAGGCCAAGTGTATCACAATATAGTATATCCGTATATCCTGAAATTAGCGGAGAAGAAAAATATTTACAAATATATTTTATGGGAAATAATGAAAATGAGATTAACAAAAGCGATTTTTTCCCTACATTAACCAAAAGCATACTCAAGAAACTTCAAGATATGTTACATAGTAACAACGAAAAAAATCAAGAATATAAAATACGCTTTAGAAAGAAATAACGAGCCCGACATCAAATTGGTAATTAAAGAAGATTGCAGACCATCAAACGAACACGAAAGGAGATGTAATAGACCGATAAATAATGAAGTAGCTATTGTATTGATTGGAGATACTACCAACAAAAGAGATATCATCATAAATAATAGAGACTCGACCGTACAAAGAATAAACGAGATACATCCGGCATACGATTGCCTACAATACCCCTTAATATACATATGAAACAAACAAATGAAACAAAATTGTCATGCATGAGATATTATGCATATATTATTATGGTGCGAGAAAATGACAAAAATGTCCTACTACAATTTAGAGAACTATTCCATCAGTATATTACCGACATGTATGCTAAAATAGAAGGAAAAAGATTAGCATTCATAAGATTTAACCAAGGAAAATTAAGAACTGATGGTATATATATATATATTGTTATGGTTGTATATATTTAAATATTTATGTGTGTTATATATTTAAATAATAATTTTAATAATAAGTTGTACACACACACACACACATATATATCAAGTATCCCGTTGCAGTCATCCTCTTTACCCGATCCCACTGACCCCTGACCTTGTTATTCTGCATCCTTTCCATCTCATCGTCATCGTACTTCACTTTTTCATCAGATACCCCAGTCTCCCTCCCTATCTCGGTATCTCTCAGTACATCAGTATACATATAGATAAAGTAGAATTGAATTACATTAAATAGTCGTTTCTTTCTCTTTCATATTTTACTTTCTTCGTCAACCAGCAAGTTTCTTTCTGTAAAATGTAATATGTGTCGTTCTATATATATTATGATTTAAACGTTAACTTCTCCAAATCTAAATAGGTTAAATCACAGCTTAGTTGCCGATGAGATTATTACCGCTGACCTCTCGAATTGAACATAAACGATTACACGTGTGAATACATATGTGTATATGCGTGTAGATTATTGTAGATATGCATATGCAACATGTTGCTGACTTCTTGTTCCTCGTTTAGTGGTGCTTTTTGAACTCCTTCTTCCATCTTTCTGATTAATGCAGTATGATTGTAACTTCATTGAAGTTATATTATACGTGTATATATAGTACTAGATCCTATTAGACTGTATTAAATATCACTTTTTTTTCTTACTGAAAAATGTTTAAGTAATATATACCAATTTTATTTAATATATATATTTCTCCCATTTTTAAATTATTTAAAAATCTCCTTAAAATTAGATTTCACTATTTTGCTGATGATCTACAAATATACACTGATGCTCAATCTCCAAATGATTCTGATGCACGTAAAAACCTATCAAACTGTTTAAAAGATATTATTGAGTGGTGTAACTCGAATTCACTGAAACTGAATCCTGGAAAAACTCAAATAATATTTATTAATCCTAATATACGATAAACTCCAATTCATTTACAATACACAAATTCTTGATCTCTCCGAAAAAGTTCACAAACTCGGCGTTATTTTTAACACAAATAATGATATGTTATCATTTATTTCTATAAAAATACGAAATGCTAATTTTCATCTTTACCGTATCCGTAAAATTCGTAAATCCATCAATTTTAAAACATGTAAATCAATAGTAGGTCTAAAACTAACTAACTAATCTTATATTATCTACCTAGACTATTGTAACATTCTACTAATCAATCTCACAGCTAAATATCTAGAGCCATTTGTAAAGTTGTAGAAAATAGCAGTTAGAATGATCAATCTACATCTTGCCATATCGATCGATAAACATTTTAGTATATTAATTTGATTATTTGATATATGTATTACTAGCCTGATGAAGAAACTGCATTGGCTCGCAATTTATTCGCGTATAAAATACAAACTATTAGTACTAACACATCTTGCCTACCATCATCATACACCTTTATATTTAGCTGAACTAATACAGCTACATATACAAGAACGAAGTTCAAGAAAAGTCTATCTACATCGACTGGAAGCGACCTCATTGAGCTTCAGTCATCGTGAATACTCGATAGCTTTTCGCATCGCAGGTCCAAATGAATGGAACAAGCTTCCCTTTGATCTTCGTGAAATAATTACTACGCTTATTTATTCAGTAACGACTGAACTTTATTAATTATTAATTGTCATAATTTCTCTATGGGTAGAGAGTACACTATTACTAATATATATTGTATTTAAACGGTGTTAAAATAAAATAATAATAATAATATATACTGTCATCTGTTATTAGGAGATCACGGAATGGATTAATACTTGGAAACTGGAATTGACCTTCAGATATGTTCTGCGATAAGTAATCTGGTATTCTATGAGTAATACACCACCGTATCGGGTTACTAGTTTTTCTTTTTAAATTATAATAATAATTGATATAATAGGAATACGAGTTTTTTCAGTTGGCTCGGATCTCCTGTATATTCAATTCTCCTATAGGATATATACATGTTCAGGTATCACTATTCTCATCTATAACTCGAGTATCGACTCACTTGATAAACTATATTATAAGTATCCATGGACGGTTGTATTTAGTGACACCAAACTAACACGTAGGCTACTGTGAAATCCTTTGTAGCCGATACCTTAATTATTATAATAAATAGAGTTAGTTAATAATATTTCTAATAACAATAGTTTTAGTAAGTACGATACCAAAACAACAATAGGATATGGTGACGATTGTCTTAAGTAATCACTTAATGCCGATGTAGTGTTGTGTCCTTGTAGCAATAACACATAGGACATATCTTACATGTAATCTATCGTCTAATTATACGTCAAGAAAACTCGAAACTCGATTATGAAATATGCTTGTGTATAAAGTGTGTACTATATTAATATATATAATTATAACTATAATTATAGTATAATATATATACTATACTATAAACACATTTGTCAGAAAGATATAACTATGACATATATGTTGTGATATTATAGTTATTGGCATATATTGGCATATAATGGTATATGTTAGAGTCGATTTATATTGTGCTATTATGCCTATAGATATACTTATATTATTCTGCTGTATAATATACAGTGTATATATGTATCCTATATATATTCATATCTTACGTATCCTAAGTATAAATTTGAGTATTTAGGTTATGTTTGTATGCATGTTTTGTAAATATTATAATATTATCATTATTATCAAATAAGTATTTGAATATTTGAGTTTTTGTTTTCATTATGCATTATTAAATACTTTAGGGTGCGTTTTTTGTAACGTACCACAGTACCATAGTACCACATTACCAAGTTAGCAAGCGTTTTTCGTAACGTACCACAGTACCACAGTTCCACCTGTATGCTTATACATGTAAAATCAAGTGGGACTGTGGTACTGTGGTATGTTATAAATCATACGAAATATCCCAAAGTAACACAGTACCACAGTCCCACAGTCCCACTTGAGTTTACATGTATAAGCATACAGGTGGGACTGTGGTACGTCAGTGCGTTTTTTGTAACATATCAACGTACCACAGTTCCACAGTTCCACAGTACCACAGTGCCACAGTCCCACAGTACCACTTGTTAAATTCGCGCGCGAGTTAAATTCGCGGGCGTTTCAGATGGTTCATTGGAAACATCAATATAAATAAACGCTCCCTATATCTATATCGAGGATGGTACTGTGGTACTGTGGGACTGTGGTACTGTGGTGTGGGACGTTTAAAAAGTAGTACCACAGTCCCACTTGAGTTTACATGTATAAGCATACAGGTGGTACTGTTATACTGTGGTACGTTACAAAAAACGCACCCCCAAACATTTTTAATAAATAGTTTAAAAAACATACATTATGCATATTCGATATTATTTTCTTATATCGGTTACATAGCTTATGTAAACACAAGTTATAACTTTAATACATTTGAAAAGTAGAACAAAATAACAACTATATTGTTCGCGTGAATGTATATTTATAAAGCACGATAAATACTGAGATATAGCGTATTCTAGAACTATTAGCATATAGTTAATATCGTCACGAACACTGCATAGTATACAATGTATACATCATAAACACGGAACATCATTTTATGAAAGGACATCCTTAGAACGTCCTCATTTAATGATATCATCACGACATCCTTAGTGCATTATCATTAACACTCATACGCAGATGATATACAAATTAAAGTAAAATGCACTTCTGATATCAATTTTGCTCCAAATCTTATGTCTAACTGTATTAAATCTATACATAATTGGCTTTCAAATAACTCTTTATCACTGAATCCCAATAAAACAGAAACGATATTTCTTGACCACCCTTCTCCCAAACGCCCATTAACAGTCCCACCTTTTATTATAGTTAACAATCATAATTATGATATCAATATCTTATATTCTGATAATGTTAAATATATTGGTGTTTATTTCGACAGTTCTCTATCTTTTCATCGCCACATCTCAAATCTTCTTCGCTCTATAAACTTTCATCTTCACTCTTTCCGTCTAATCCGTAACTCCATCCCCCTAAGTGTTTCTAGAAATCTAGCAACCTCCTTTATATTACCGCTTTTTGATCACTGCAATATTCTCCTTTTCTCCTTACCTGGCTATCAAATTAAAAAATTACAAATACCACAGAATGCGTTAGCAAGATCAATTTTTAAAATTGGTCGCTTTTCTCAAATACATATTTCTCCATATTTAAAGAGATTGCATTGGCTACCAATACAATTTAGAATTATATATAAAGTTCTTCTACTAACTCATAACTCTCTTCACCATAACATACCTGCATATCTATCGTCCTTAATCTCTATTCCCACTCATACTATCTCTCTCCGTTCTACTACGTCTTACCTTCTACATATTAATATTTCTTACTCTTCTTATCATAATATTCATCATGGCACATATCTTCCCCTTATCTATGGAATAAACTACCACATAAACTACGCTCCACTCAATCCACCAACTTATTTAAATTTCTATTAAAAACAAATCTATTTACAAATCTATTGCATTTCCCTGATCACTATTTTAATCACTACTTATATCACTATTCACAATTTTATTTACTATTTATATTAATGTTGAGTACTTTCTGTATTCATATTGTTCATTATTATTAGTTATATTATTTTCATTTATGTTCCGTTATATTGTTTTTTGGGTCTACTTTAGACGCTTGATTGCTATGGAACAAAGAGTCTTTAAAAATAAATTAAATTAAATTAAAAATTAAATCATTTTATAAAAATTCATCACCAAACTATCATAAAAACATCAGCATTCAATAACACCACCATAATATCCTTAGAACAGTATCATTCAATAACATCACCAGAATATCCTACGTACAGCATCATTCAATAATATCACCATAATATCATTAGAACATCAGCATTCAATAACATCACAAGAATATCCTTAGATTAGCATCATTCAATAACATCACTATAATATCCTTAGAACACCAGCATTCAATAAAATCACCAGAATATCCTTAGAACAGCATCATTCAATAACACCACCAGAATATACTTAGAACAGTATCATTCAATATCCGATGTATAATTGTAATATTGAAGTTCGTCATCACAGATATCATGCGTGCACGGAGAATAATGAATAATTTATGTAGTAATTATGTTCTGATGATGGCAGTGTTTGCCGAGTTAGCCTATACATTCTAGAAATGTCTTTCAATTTTGAAGAGATTTGATTTTTAATTAACCTATAATTAGTATAATTAGAATAATTAGTATAGCATATATCATGTTATAATCTATTAGCCTATAGGCTATAGCCCTAACACTATAGTGTAGAACACGTAGCTAAGTAGTACAACCTATTAGGATCGATATCTATCAAATATTGATATCATCAGAACATCATTATTACATTTATTATTCATCATCCAATGTAGACAACTAATTATTCGATGATGAATTTCAATGATGCATACATTGGATATTACATGATGATGTTGTTATGATGTGGTTTTATAAAATTATGTTCTATGTAATGTGTTAAAGTTGGAAGTGTTTAAGGGTATATATAAATATATTATAACCTAGGTTAGTAGCAATAGTAAGCTATAGCTAGGGGCGCTGCAACAGTGGGGACGGGGGGATTCCCCCCACTTTAAATATAGGGGGACCTCCTATGTATTGGTCCCCCCCCCCACTTTTACAACAATGTTTATTTTGATTGGTTGGTCCCCCTACATACAAAATCGTTCCAGCTCCCCTTACTATAGCTAATTAGCTATCGTGATAGAAATATATATCTTGTTTTGGGTCACAGATCCCGATCACTTACTCATACGATCTTACCACGATCACAATCCTATCATCAAACACTTCCTGTTCCTATCTGCGTAAACCATAACCACAGCCATATACTGCATAATGGCTAAT
Source organism: Osedax fenrisi (assembly GCA_964019155.1). Lineage (NCBI taxonomy): Eukaryota > Metazoa > Annelida > Polychaeta > Sabellida > Siboglinidae > Osedax > Osedax fenrisi. Next base: position 91,055,294 of record OZ025239.1, on the reverse strand, counting down.
CTGAGTATTATGTAATATATATTCAGCATACTATTAATACGTATAAACAGGGCCCGGCGAGAGATTATCAAGGACCTAGGCATTATTTCAATAATCTAATTATTTGCATTCAATCGGCAGACGATATCGATATTGTTTACTTAGGTAAACGGGCGCGAAATTCAAAAAGTAAACAACCTCGATAACGATAGAGAGATATTAACGTAGCAGGCGCCTGCTCCGAGACCACCCTCATTGTGCCATTGTGTACGCTGGTGGTGGCGCCTCGGATAGTGGTTATAACGACGACCACACACGTCGATATTAACGCCCGGCCGTCGGTATTGTGCGCCGAGAACAATAGCGTTACGTCACGGTCGACTGGTAGCGTGCCGTACAACTTATAGGGGGCGCTAGCGGTGGTGGTGTGGATCGGTTACATCGGCTACGGTCGCGCGCGGGCTAGTAGACCTAGCACCCACCCACCCACCCACTCACACACACACATACTGTAGTAGTAGTAGGTCGCTTACTCACGTTTAGTGACCACTGCGGTTTTAGTTTAGAGAAGCCGTGCTATAAACCCGACCGGCTACATCTTGACCGTTACACCTAGACGCACTTACACACGCGCGTGTATATACGTAGCGTCGTACGCACGTCACGTGACGCCTTCGCTGACTCATCTGTCAGTTAGTCTGACACCTGACTAAGTGACGTCACTTCGGACACCGCGGTTAATACGTGGACGACATCTACAACACCAGCGGGTGATACCGCGGATAACTGTCGGACACTCTCGCGTATACAGACCTCGACATTAACCACGTAGCTCGATTCTTCATTGATACGTCACAGACCACAGACCACTACACAGACCACTACACAGACCACTACACTGACCACTACTCCGACCACTACTCCGACCACTACCCCGACTACGACTAGACTAGTTAACTGACCACAACTGACCAGCACAACATCCGCTGACAGACCACTACACCGACTTCGATTAAACTGACCACTACATCTACCACTACTACCTCTACCACCACAACATTGACCACAACATCTACGAGGAGATGCACAGATCACAAACTCACTCTGTCAGAATGCAGATGTCAACAGGAGTGGCTGCATTCGGACTTTTCCGACTTCCTCCTAATTCAAAGTTAGTCCTTCATGTTTGTCCTTGCGGTGTCATTGTAAAATGTTTGTTATATGGCTGTATACACACGGCGTTTATTTGTGTGAATATTTGTATTATTATATTTGTTATTTTTATTTTGGTGGAGTATTTTCATCTCATCCAGGAATTCAGATGACATTTTCACTTATAACCATATGGCTCTCATGTCCCTTCAAAACCGCTATCATGTTAAGGCATCCATGGTTTTAACGAGATCCTATCAATTTGTATACACTATTATATAAGATCACTTCTAAATATTATATAAGACCTATTGTAGTGGTCCAGGGAGGCTTGAACCCGTGTCCTCCTACTGCTCGAGTGTCTAACGGTGTAGTCTGCTGATCTACACAGACAGTTTATTGCCACGCCATTTAAGCCATACTATATGAACGTTTTGCTATCAATATGTTTAGATTAAGTATTTGTATATAGTCCTATATGACTATATACATATACATATCTTACCAGGTCGGCAGTTACTTTCGGTAGCTAATCGCTAGTGCGGTCGCCACTCCATACACGAGTAAACATGTTTACTGCGGTACTCGATTTCAGAGTTAATGTGCTTCGCCGAAAACAAACTACCCATTGTATATGGTATTCGCCTTACCACACCCAACACCCTGCTACCAGTGTCTTCGAGTAACCCTGATCGGGTGGCTAACGGGTACTATGCCTTGCCAAGGGGCAACCTGGATTTGGTCCGGCACCGCTTATCGGTTATTCGCAGCTAACCTCCATATCTGGGGGCCGTTCCCCTAGCCGCCACATGGGGATGGGAGTTATCATCACCATATCATCATATCAAATTCGGATATAGATGAAGAAATATGGGCCTAGGATCCTATAGGATATAGGGATATAGGGAAACTTAGATCTCCACAAATAGTCTTATACATATATGTAGTACATTATAGTAATATATGCAGTACAGTATACACATATATATATATATATATATAGTAATATTATTTGTATGTTTAGTATACAATTATATCTATACACTAATAATCGATATAGCTAATAATCGTGAATGGTAATGATATATCCTATATGTATATTTGTGTTTAAGAACTAATTGTCATCCATCTATCTATTATCGTTATGAAACTGTAATCACGATGGCCTAATTTGGCGATAGATATGTCTGCCTATATATAGAGCTATATATGGGCATGTACTATAGTACATGCCCATATATAGCTATATATATATATATGCAGACATATCTCTATAGAGAAAACGGATATTCACAACCTGACCACAGCACTATATTGTCTACTTGCGAGTACTATAGTTGTAGCAAAGTTTGGCTTAAGCCAAACGTTGTACAGTGTACACTGTACTGTACTTGATGTATTCTATTAGTATAGTATAGTATAGTATTTGTTCTTTAATACTTATATATTTTTGTGTGGAATCCTTTCTCGAAAGCATATTGCTATTAAAGGGTTCCTTTTTTACTCAATATTTAACTATATTATATTGTATACATACACAGTAAAAACTAAACGTTCATTAGACTCAATTTAAACGTTCATTGGGTGGTCCAAATAGCGAACCTTTTATAACGTTCATTAGACTCCAGTTTATAATGAACGTGTTTGCATAAACGTTCATTAGACTCTATATTCTAATGAACGTTTTTGCATAAACGTTCATTAGACTCTATATTCTAATGAACGTTTTTGCATAAACGTTCATTAGACTCTATATTCTAATGAACGTTTGTGTATAAACGTTCATTAGACTATATTCTAATGAACGTTTTTGTATAAACGTTCATTAGACTCTATATTATAATGAACGTTTATGCAAAAACGTTCATTAGACTCTATATTCTGAATATTTTATATTATTAATATGCTTATAATTATATATGTATTAGCGGAGATACGTTCATATTAGTATTTAACTTGTAATGACTTATATAATACAATATTATATAATTACATATATGTTATATTTAATACATGAATTTAACATTAATAATATTTTTAATATTAAATACAATGTTTCAATATTTAATATTCATAAATAATTATAACATTATTTCAAATTTATATTATCTTAATTATCAATATAATTATGATTATAATTATTGTTGATTATTATAATTAAGTTGATACATAAATGAAATGTTGATGATATCAAAATAACATAGATACTTAAAGAATTTATTATTTTAAAATAGTAACTTTATTTATTAAATCATAATATCAACTTAAATATAGAAATAAAATAATAATTGATACTTAATTCCATTAGTGCTAAATTAAATCAATTTAACAAAATAAAGAAAAATTAAAATATGATATTGTATCTATATATAAATAAATAATCTAGGCGAAAATTAATATTATTGGCAAGAATTTTTTAAAAATAATTCTGTATTTAATAATATATCTAAAGGTTCATTGGAATTCAAATGTCTAAAGAACGTTTATATACTGTTGATAAACGTTCATTACACAACTATATTTCATGAACGTTTATGTTAAATTTTATAATATTAAAGGTTCATTGGACTCTGAAATGTCTAAAGAACGTTTATACACCATTTATAAACGTTCATTACACAACTATATTTCATGAACGTTTAGGTTAAATTTTATAATATTAAACGTTCATTAGACTCTGAATGTGTCTAATGAACGTTTAGTTTTTACTGTGTATGCCATGTGTATTAATTATTAATTTTTGTATATTATACAAGTAAAATAAATATAATTCATTAATAATTCATTCAGTATAGTAACGGATACTTATCACTTACACAGTATGTCATATACTGTATACTGTGCAGTATACAGTATATGACATACTGTGTAAGTGATGCAAGTATCCGTTACTAAATAGAATACATCAAGTTGTGACTACCTTAGCGAACATTCCCGCAAATTTGCGAATAATAATCGCGGTTTCTAGTCATCAACTATGTTAAATGTTTGCGAATTCGCACTATATTCGCAAATATATTCGCAAATACGTTAAAGATTTACGCTATGAGTGTGTGTATACGTGCGACGCACGTCGTGCGTGTTTTAATGTCTATATATATGTTTCATAGGCGTATATAGACTTATATATAATATACCTATATTATATATATATATATATATATATATATATATATAGTATATAGTATATATAGTATATAGTATATATAGTATATATTATACACTATAATATATATGTATGTTTAATATGAGTAGTTCTCATTGAATAAATATAACTATATATATACCCTACAAGGTATAACATGTTGGGTATACCCATATGAGTATATATATACACTGTTAATGTGACCCCGAGCCATCATTAGGCATGTATACAATGTATACATTGTTAGTGACGGTATACCGTGACGTAATACATCGTACAATGTACACATTACAATGCTGTTACATCATCATATAACTACATCTATATAGTGTGTGTATGTGTGTGTTTGTGTGTAATACATATGTGTATGCGTGTGTGTTGTTGTTGTTATTGTTGTTGATGTCTTGTTGAAGGTATTTATGTAGACACATCATTAATAATAATAATTCTATAATGTGTGAATTTGGACTGATATATCCATATCACTATATGAAAATAGCGAATAAATATATAATATATAATAGTATATGAGACATTTTGTAATGTCTTTTCAATGGTAAAAAGGGGTAATGGTAAAAATCGAGAGTTTGAAATACTGATAAAATTGTGTAGTTTGTTCCATCTAATTGATGACGAGCAAATGAATTTTGTCCTTTCGTATTTCATGCAATGAGTTATTGGTTGGTGCAATTTAATTAAATATATATATATATATATATATATATATATATATATATGGTTAATATATATTAGTTAATTAACTATAGATAATTACTATATATATATATATATATATGTGTGTGTATCTATTACTATAATAATTGGTCGTTAATTATATATATAGTCATATTATCTATATGGCATATTGCCCGTATATAAAGTTTACGGTATACGTATATTACAGTGTAGTTTACCCTGTATGTTTTTTAGTCTTTTACCCTACAGGAAAATATAAATATATGATCTAGAACTATCTTTTATTGATTTTTATAATATATAAATAGGATATAATCTATATAATAATATAATCGACAGAGGATATGTGTAAAGATAAATATAATATGCATACCTTGATGCAATGTGCTACAGGATGTATACAATGTATACATGTGGTAATATATATGTATACCTAATAGGTATACCCTATAGGGGAAAGTAACCGAATACTGACAGTATCCGAATACGGACACTCTCGGTATCTCAGAAACCATATATCCTACAAAAAAAATGTATTGAATAAAATATTCATAATTATATAAATAGTCTAAAGAGTATTTTTAATTTTTTAATTATTCAAAATATTTCTGATATATCCAATAAACTGATAATTTTATTACGTTTTTAAATTTATGAAAAATAATGTCAACTTAAAACCTTCTCATGAATATAAAAATGTATCGATATAAAATATAACATTATATTATTAAAAAATAAAGCATTCTAAAAATTACATATATAATTTCTATATTTGTTATCAAATATTCATTTAGTTATAAGCATATATCTAGATGTCATAACCAATCAGCGCGCATCGTGTGAACTATTCTGATTTTCATAAACATCGCGTAAGGTATAATATTAATACCACCATTGAAGCTAAATTTAAAAATGTTATTATTTAGATACTTAACTTGTATTATTAATTAATAAAATAATAAAAATAAATAAACTAATATAATTATTAACTAATTAAAATAGAATAAATTATTCATAAAATTAATTATAAATAATATAATTGTAATTTGTCTGATTGATTCATCAATAATATATAGTGTATATAGTGGTATATAGGGTGTCCGTATTATAATACAGGGTGTCCGTATTCGGACATGGGTACCGAATACGGACATCCCCGTTATCTATGGAATTAAAAGATTAAATAAATTTTAAAATCACAATAATATCTATAATCATATAATATTAATATATTGTAATTTTGTAATACAAATAATGAGTTATGAAATGTTAAGACCATTTATTGTTAATTCGTCCGTATTAGGTTACTTTCCCCTAAATATATACCTAATGGAAATCGTTTCAAATGCATTCATTTTGTATGTAAATGTTTTATTAAACAATAATGCATACTATTTCAGCACACACACACATATATATATACACACTCACATATATATATATATATATACAGTATATATACTGTATATAGTTAATTATACATATATGTACTGTTCGTCTACTTTAATAATCGAAGGCATGCACGACGTGCATTGCACGTATTAACGTGCACTAATACGTTGGATACCGTTTTGTTTTGATGAATAATAGTGTGTGTGCGTGTGTGTGTGTGTGTTTGTATGTATTCGCGTGTTATTAATGCAGTGACTGTTGCTCGCATGTACAAGCACATCGCGATGACCTATATAACACACGTCTCTATACACACATGTGGATAGTCGTAACACTGACTTACAACAGAGATCTATTAATAACGGATGAACTGTTTGAAATATTGTAAATTCGCAGGACTATATATGAAAATTACTCTAATTTAATGATTATCAAGCCATTTTAAGTGTATATGATCAATTACATTACAAGAAAATAATACTTTAATATTTTCATATGATATAATATTACTATGTTTGATTTAGATTGAAACTCTATAGTAATATTAAGGTTTACATTTAACAATATATTACGTAGGTACTTATGTAACCACTCAGGTTCTTCAGAAATAATGTGAATTTGTATCTGTTCTATAATGAACTGCAGAATATCTTAGTTTAGTTATGAATCTAAAGAAATCATTTTGGTTATTCAAAAAACCTCTTTTTCTGTATTCATTTATGTTACTAATTTTATCTTGTATTCACTTTAAATAAATATTTTTTATTTTACTAAATAATTGTTAATATAACTATTATTAAAATCTTATATATATGCATATTTTATGAATATTTACATTTATTAAAATAAGATTATAACTTATTTTATTTCACTTATAGAATATAATATCTGATTTGTAATTATTAAATAATTCTACAATGGTTGCGGTATACACAAGCATACATATTATTAACTGTAGTTAACTATTATGTATTCGCATTCTAAAGTTGCGAAATAGCCCATCGAGCTCGATATTAGTTATAATATAGTACTCTAGTTATTATTATAGGTTTAGTAGTCCTATAAACGATCTTACTTTATATGTTAACATTTTTAGATACATTTATACTAGTAAAAAATCTTTTGCAGCGCTGCAAAAGATAATAAACTTTAGTGTGCTTGTTTTGTAACATAGATGTATCTAAACATTTTGTATTATATTATCAAATATAATGATGTATGATTAACTATGCATTAACGATTATAAAGATGCATCAAAGATATCAACAGATATGGAGTTTAAAAAAGAAATAACTAAAATAAAGTTCTAACAAATATTTAATCTTCTAAATTTGTATTTGTCACACCAATTTTCTGACGTGAATATGTTTATAATACATATTTAAGTCTCTTTTATATGACGTATATACAATTTAATATTAAATACCATTGTAAAGACAATTAAATAAAGTTCATTATTTTATAACATTTTATTTTTAAATAGGCCTACAATTATAAACGAATGTTTCGTCGGCCCAAGTACTTCATAAATGAAAAAAATATGTTTCGACAACAACGAGAAAAATAAAAACGAAAATAATAAAATATATAAACAATGATAAACATATATGATTATACGGACAAATAACGGAAAGTAAGTGTTCTCTTAACTATAGTGTAATATATTACATTAATATATTAATCTATAGATTTGGTTATACGCATACACACATCTGCAGACAACATGCTATACCGTGTTGTACCTACTATATATAGTAGACATAATAGTAGACACAGAAACGAGAACATCAGCATCACTGCCGTCACAACAGTAATACTATAGTAGATACGTATACACGTATAGGTGTCTCAAGTGTTTCATGACATGGCAACTAAGTAGCTCGCTAGTAGATATCGATAGTAAGGTACACTGTGTTACCTATATATATATATATATATATATATATATATATATATATATATATATATATATATATATATAATTATAAGTATAAATAGAATTGTGTGAAATACATAATAACTTTACCTAACACACGTATCGACACTTTTGCCATCCACGAATATCACAATATAAGTATGTTAACAATCATGTATAATTAATTAAATGATAAATGAATAGCGGACGACTCTCTTATGAAAACGTTCAAAATAAAACACGATATTATCAGAAATGAGCATAAATCAATAATTGAAGTAATATTGTCTACCATATAAAAACTATATAGTCAATAAGTTAATTAATAACTGCAAAAGTAGTTTTAGACCATTCTTTATAAATATTATAAAGTTAGAAATTATTAGGTAGTTCGAATTAAATTATAAAAATGAATACCAAATTTCATATTCGAGTTCTTATTTATGGCGAATGCATTCAGTGTATTAGGACATCCAGTTTTTACTACAATTCGAATTACAGTTACATCTATAATTATATATTGCTATTAACTTAAATTAAATTAAGTTAATAGAATGATTTTATATGATAATTTATAGTAAATCACTATATGATTTATATAATGTAATGATAATAGGATAACAGACCTACATATACGAATAGCTATATATATATATATATATATATATATATATATATATATATATATATATATATATATATATATATATATATATATTGTAATTAATGTTAATGAAATTGTTTATATAAATACGGTTGAGATTTCATCTATTATAGATTCCATTAAAGGTGGTAAATCTGTAGGTCCTGATGGAATTTCCATAGAACATATTTCTAATTCAAATAGTCTTATTATCCAAGTCATAGTATTACTCATTAATAACATGTTACATCAATTCTATTTTCCAAAAAAGTTAATATTATCTTATATTCTACCAATAATTAAAAACAAAAATAAAAGATCGAATGACTTTTCTAACTATCGTCCTATATGTATATACAATATTATTTGTAAGATAATTGAAAAGGTGATATATAATAGAATATCTTCTTTATTGGTTACTCTTGATAATCAATTTGGATTTTAAAAAAACCTTGGAACCGAAATGTGTGTTTTTGCACTTAAGCAATACTTAAAAGATTACAATAATAACAATACCAATATATTTGTAGCTTTTCTAGATGCATCTAAAGCTTTTGACAAACTTAATCACAATATGTTATTTCATAGATTAAAATATAATAAGCCATAACTTCATAACATATAACATAGATAAATCTGTCATTTTGCCTATATATTATGGTTTATCTATACATAATCCAGTAAAGTTATACATAGGTAATAAACTTTTTAATGTTGTTAAAGCGTATAAATATCTTGGACATTGGATATCAGAGGACTTGTCTGATGATATTGATATATATATATATATATATATATAGTAATATCAAACAGCTATACAAACAAAGCTATATGATAGCGAATAATGTTAGCCATTGCTCTAAAGCTACTAAGATTATTCTATTTAAATCGTTTGTTTCAAATATATACCTTAGTAGTATATGATTACCGAATAGGGCCAACATGCGAAAACTTAAGGTAGCATATAATAACGCTTATCGTATAGTGATTAAATATAAGCGTCGAAATAGCGCGTCATTGATGTTTTTATATGAAAATGTTAATAATTTAACAATTAAACTACGTAAATCATATAATTCACTTTATCAACGTATACGAAATTCTCGTAATTCGTTAATTGTTCAACTTTATTATTATAATGTCTTGTTCCCTTCGCAACTATTTACCTTATGGTATAAATCTGTATTTAGATAATATTTTAGATTTCGTTTTCGTTTAATTGTTGTTAGTTTTAATTAGTGTATACTATATGGACCTCTGTTATGCATGTCTGATTCAAATTAAATAAGTAAAATAAATAAATATATAAATATTATATATATATATATATATATATATATATATATATATATATATATATCACTATAGTTATAGCTATAGTTATAACTACCAAACATTTTCCCGAATGAAAGATATTTCACTTAATAAATCACATTTGTGTATCCTATCTCAATAATGTGAAGACTAGTAAACTAGTTATATACTAGTTATATACGAGTATACTAGTATACTAATATATTTCCAGGTATTGCTATTATTTTGTATGATCATTACAATGTATAATCCATCAAATATAATATTGCTAGTGTATATACAAATATATACAATAAATAAAGCAATGATTGCATGTCAAAAATATTGGCGTTATATTTGACAATAATTTTAATTTTTATAGACAACTGTCCCATATAACAAAGCTACTAAACTATCAACTACATTCACTATGTCTTATTTGTCTTTCAATATAAATATCCACCGCTATTATTATAGCTTCTACTTACATCCTACCTCTATTCGATTACTGTAATCCATTACAATATCCCCTCATCGTATATTATTAAACTCCAAATTCTTCAAAATTATATAGCTAGATGTATATTCAACGTACCAAAATGCTCCCATACTCAAATATCACCATTCCTAGATAAACTGCATTGGCTACATGTACGCCATAGAATCCTCTATAAAATGCTACTACTGGCTCATAAAGAAATCCACAATGACTCTCCTGACTACCTAGCACCCCTACTCAAACTTAAATTACTAACTAGTACCACTACATGCTCCAACAATACGTTTCTACTTCAACTTCCTCCTAAACATAACTTACATTCAAATAACACTTGCGCCTGGGCAATATCCGTTATATATGAACGGAGTAGGGTAAAGTATCCGAATACCGATAGTACCCGAATAAGGACACTCTCGGTATCTTAGAAACCATACATCCTAGAAAAAAATGTTTAATGAATAAAATATTCATAATTATATAAATAGTCTAAAAAGGTATTTTTTATTTTTTAATTATTCAAAATATTGCTGATATATCCAATAAACTGATATTTTATTACATTTTTAAATTTGTGAAAAAAAATGTCAATTTAAAACCTTCTCAATAATATACAAATGTATCGATATAAAATAAAACACTATTATTACAAAATAAATCATTCTAAAATGTTATATATAATGTCTATATTTGTTATCAAATATTCATTAAGTTATAAGCATATATCTAGAGGTCATATAAGTCCCTGATACGAACACTCTATAGATGTATTAATACGGACACCATATAACCAATCAGCGAGCAGCGTATGAACTATTCTGATTTTCATAAAAATCGCGTGCGTTATAATATTAATACCACCAATAAAGCAACATTGTTCATAAAATTAATTATAAATAATGTAATTATAATTTGTCTGATTGATTCATCAAAAATATATAGTTTATCTAGTGGTATATAGGGTGTCCGTATTATAACAAAGGGTGTCCATATTCTGACATGGGTACCGAATACGGACACTCCCGTTATCTATGGAATTAAAAGATTAAATACAATTTTAAAATTACAATAATATCTATAATCATATAATATTAATATATTTTAATTTTTGAAAAAAAATATTGATTTATAAAATGTTAAGATCATTTATTGTTAAAGTGTCCGTATTAGGTTACTTTCCTCTATATATATATACTCCTGGAACACTCTCCCTACACCCATCCGTACTATACCATAAACTCCAAACTTCAAGAAACTATTGAAAACCCATTTATTTAATCTGAAACATTAACATAAAATATATATGGATGGCCGATTGCTTTATAAGCACATTACGCAGTCCGAAAACCGAAAAAATGTAAAAAATGTATGTAATTGTATTTAAATTTCAAAAAATCAATATAATTAATTTGTATTGTTACATTATATAGGTTATATAGGCATCTTAAATATGATGCAACAGTTATATTAAAATATATTATTTTATCATGTGAAATAATTTGATATGATTGATGTCTAACTAGTGATAATTTGATTTGTAGTTAATATATCACATTGGATACATGGTTTAGATATGTAGATCAATATATTTACTTCGCAAAATCTTTGTAATACATCCTACAAATGCTTCATCTTCATTAGTGATGTAACTCTGATTGTGATATAAATTTGACTATGATATATTACCAAGACTTGTCTATAAGTTGTATTATAGTTCATTGATTTACATATATATATATATATATATATATATATATATATATATATATTTATGTATTTCTTCTCGTTTAATTTAATTCTAATAAGTATATTAATAATTAAGTTAATGATACTTTTTTCTACATCATTTGTATTATGGTAACTATATTATTAGGTAAGTTTAGTAGTGAGTATACCTACTATAGTACACTATATATAGTTATAAGTATACCTATAGTTATAGTTCAATATTAGTAGTCTGAATAAGAACTTTCCTACAAGTCGACTGCTTCACATAATTCAGTCACATGATATACGTTAGATAATAAACATTCGTTTACAACTAAGTTGTAAGCTATTTACAAAATATAAACTGCCATCTATATATAGATATACTATAGTACTATATTACTATAGTACTATACTGAGTATAGTATTCTCTTATAGATCCCTTACAGTTCAACAATAAGTTACTGTGTATAACTTATATAACTTAAACCTACCATCAGGGGCGCAGGAACAGGGGGGTCGTGGGTGTGCGGACCCCCCCCCATTTATAAATAGAGGGGGTCCGGATATCTTTGGACACCCCCTGTTTTGAGTTAATTTTAAAAATAATTTAATAATTTGTTAATAATTTAGAAAATTTAATGTTAGTAGCGATTATTTGTAAAATACACATTATAATATTTTAGTTTTAATAGTTTTTTAGTCACAATATTATCAATACCTTATATAATGATATAAAAAATCATTGATAAACCCTTCCAGACAGATATCATATGTATTAAAATATATGTTTATAGTCGTAATAGCAAAGATCAAACTTTATTATTCCAGAAAAACTGGTACAATAATTGCAATGGATGTATTGGTGTAGTGAAAAGGAAGTAATGTTTTTCTATTATTATATTCAACATTATAAAAAAACCGTGAATGAAAAAAAGTGTGATAATATCACATAATTTATAATGACTGGTTATTCAAATTGAAAAAAGGCACTTGAATGACTTATTAAACAAGGAAAATCTAATATGCACCATATGTCAATGGAAAAATATAAATATTATTAAAGATGTAATGATTATACATAGTAAAAATGATATACAAAAATAATAAAATTATTCTGATAACTATATTTACTTCTATAAGATAACTAGGTCAAGAAAAACATAGCTTTCAGTGGTTTCCTAAATAACATTTTGAGGGCCAATTCCTAAAACTATTAAATAAGGAAAAAATTAAATTTTCAATTAGACGCATAGGTTACTATTTATGTTATATGTTACCATACATGGTTAAATATGGTAACTGAAAATACTAAGAAAATACATCTATTATCATGGAAAATTCTAAATTAGATTCTTGAATTAATTGCACAATAATTATATGTAATTAAAACCTACTCTTAAGAGATATTATTAAACAAATATATGGCTGCTATAATAAAATGTGTGAAGCACATATGATATTTCAGGTAATTAAAGTTTTATATAACGATTATAATTATTATAAATTAATAATTAATTATATTACAAAACTTTTCATGAAACGAACAAGAATCGATATTTATTCGGCATGTCAAAGCATACCTCGAAGTTACAGAAATATGATATATAGATATAGCATTGGATAAAATTATACATTAATAATATTTTGTTTGATGCGAGAGAATTTACGACGTAATATGATGTAAGTTATATTTTAAGAAGATACAATGGTATAGACTCTATACTATAGAGGCTTTAATATTTCAGGAACAACCAATGGCATATTACACTCATTGCACAGCTCAATGAGTAAACATAGTTGCTCAATATGTTAGAGAATCTGAGTATATTATATATATATATATATTAACTATAGTTAATGAAATAGGATAATTGTATTATAATTCTATAACATTTAGAAATACTTAACAATCTTGTAAATTGAAGAAATTATGTATAACTCGCTGGATAGGATACCTAATAAGGGAACTATACAATATACCCTCGAATATTACAAAGAAATGAGTTCGTCTTTAGATGAAATGATACATAGAAATTATATTAACTCTGATATATCTGATAAATTATAAATAAACTTGAAAGCGGAAACATATATATATATAGGAAAATGTAGAGACATTATATACAAATGTGAAAATATTGTTGACATCAATCATTGTAAGAACAACAAATTCAGTTGACGATGAATGAAATGTTAGTAATTCAATGGGACAACACTGACTAGTTTAATGATATTTATTATTCACAGCTGTGACAATATATAAGTAACACTATGAATTAAACATTGTTGAATTGATGTCTTCATTTGTAATGATAACAGAATGTAGCGAGAATATGTTATAGTGTATTTCATCTCATTAAGTCTACCATTTATTAATATAAACTAATAAAATCATATATACATATGATATAGACTAATTTATTTATATAATATCTAATAGTTTTTAATTAGTTATACACATAAATATATATATATATATATATATATATATAAATATATACATATATTAATAATATATTATACATTATTTGACCCCCTATGCAATATACCTTCCTGCGCCCCTACCTACCATCATACTAGCTGATATCAGCTTATCTACTTTTGTTTCAAATGTATATAGGTATAATGTAATTTTAATAATGTAATTTTAAGTCATTTTAAAATTAGTTTAAATTTGATGTAATACTGTATATTCATAAGTAAGATATCTCCTAAGACGTACGACATACGTCTTGATGATCAGTATATTACTTATTCATCATTAATGATTTTTAATTATCATTAATGAAATTTCATATTATTAATGGGGAAACCTTCATAGAGTTTACATAGGAGGGAGAATGAAAATGCCAACAACGGAGATAAATTTAAAAATTACTAAATATTGTTCATATCTAATTATATATATACTTTACACGATCATACGAAAGGTTTGGATATTGAAAAATAAACTTAAAAAATATATATATTTTTTACTGAAAATAGATTTGATTTTATTATAATCGTATCAAATCAATATATTTTTAAAATACCTATATAACCTCATCAATATATTAACCATAACATCTAGAATTTTATAAAATTATAAAACGGTTCAAACTGCAGAATCGTCCAAACATTGTACATTAAGTAAATAAGGGTTAGAAATATAAGTTTAGCAATTTTTTTTTGTAATGTGAAATAATATTATATATTATATTTGTATATAATATGCATTTATACAATGGACTCTTAATATTATCTCTATTAATACTAAAATATGTACAATATATTGTAAATAATAATATTTAAAATAAATTCAATATAAAATAAAGTTATAATATAAACCTATATTATTACCATAAAATGTATTTAAATTGACTAAATATTTATATTATTTAAAAATATATTATTTAAAAAAATATGTGTAAGGGATAGTGCTCTAATATCGACATGAGCGTAATATCAACACCCTAGATATCTCCTAAAATATACTTCCAATCAACAAATAATTAATGTATGAAATGTTAATCAATATAATTCTAATGCATATAAGTATATTTTTTTTTTAATATTTATATTTTTTTAATTATAAACAAACAACTTATTTTTTCGTTACAACTCTAAATTTATTAAATTTTTTAAGTACAATATAGATTCTCATTCATTTGAAAATTTATATATTTTAAATATTTTAAATAAATCGTATAGAACTAATTATATTTTACAATGTGCCGAAAATATTTTGTATTTATCATAATTTGTTACAAAGTTATTGACGTTTACCTAAGCAACATACATTTTCATAATACCGACACCCTAATTGCACGTATATCGACACCCTTTAACCAATCAGCGTTATTTGTTTATAATGTGCGTGCGACGCCGTGCGTTATGATAATATTCATAAATTAATAGACATACCTAATAATATACACATATACTTGGAATTGATTCTACTTGGAATTAAATAGACTTTCAGAAACTATATAAAACTCCTATGTAGTACAATATTCGAATTATGTAATTTAAAACTTAATATTTATAATATAATATAAAATATTAAATATTTTCGAAAATTAATTATAGGAATACAACGTATGCATTGCGTGTGTTAACTAAAAGTAACGCGCATTTAATTCTGATTGGATAGTGGATATTAAATAATATATGGTATATCTAAATATCAATATATTTAGGGTGTCGATATTATGTGCCAGGGTGTCGGTATTCGAGGCAGTGCCTGTAATATCGACACCCCTGTTATATCAGAGTTAAACAAACTAAATTAAATTTTAAAATAGCTATTATATGTATATACTTAATACTTATAAATACAATTTGGAAATATTTAATTGAGAAATAATAAAGTTATGGTGTTTTATTGTTAGAGTGTCGGTATTCGAGTACTCTCCCCTACAGTAGTATATTTATAATGAATGCATAAATGATATACTTATAATTACTTATTAACGACATATTATATACCATTTTAAAGATAATGTATTATATTTTAATATTTTAAAGTAAAATAATTGTTTATAACGAAGGTTAACTTAACTTTCTAACTTCATTGTATGTGCAGGTCCATGTTTTCTTTTTTATTATATTACGTTTTGTTCAGACGTCAGATTTCTACAGTACTAGTAGTCTTTATATTAAATTACAATTATTTAGGCTAAATAACAATAGTTAATATATATATATATATATATATATATATATATATATTAAAATTAATATATTGGTATCTTCATATGTTCCATTATGATAAAATGATAGGCTTGGTTAATAAAGATGAACATAATTATCGTAAACCTGTTATTTCACACAACTTAAACGTACTCAAGTATAATAGTATTAAGTATTATATCATATATGATACTATAGTACTATAGTACTCAATTATATACTAATTCAACAGATGTAAACAGTAGGTTTCCCTGACTGAATCAACTCGCATACGTTATCAAATACCGTATATCTATAGCTATAGCTGTACTTATATACACGGTACTTTATCGTCAGATAGTCACGGTTATACACGGTTATACATGAATATATCTGTACACAGTGAAGCGATAATGTTACGATAAGTGTTATATTTTTGCTTCGCAAAATCTGTGATACTATTATTGTACTATAGGGGAGTATCTTGGTACTATATTAATATAGATATAGTACTATAGTACTAGGGTAACACCCGGTAGTACTATAATATATATATACTATAATAATTATATATTATTAGCCTAACTGTAGCTATCATAGTTTTGACATACGGATTTGAGATTGTGATGTGCCGTAACTGTACACGTGTGCCTTGATACACATCACTAACATAGCTGCTAGCATTGGCTTATGTGTCACACTCATACATATATATATATGTGATGCTGATATGCAGTATACTATGCACTAAAATAGGATCATGTCGACCCCTTCGCTCGTGCCGGAAGAAAATAATAATAACATAATAATAATAATAATACGATAACAATTAGATAATAACAATACGTTGAAGATAACACGAGACAAAATAATAAGTTGGATGATTCAATGATTAGAATTAGAGAGAAAAGAAGAAGTTAGATTTATAAATCTTTTGTGGGATATAATATAATGAATGATAAGAGAGAGGGAATTCCATAGTGTGTGACAGGAAAATCTCTAGAATCTAGGGAAGTTTTTCTAGAGTTACGGATAGAGGGTTAAGAGAGGAGCATTTTGCTATCGAAGATAAGTAATATTTGTGGTTTTTTAATTAGATCAGAGATATAGCTAGGGTGACAGAATATATTGATGTATGGATTATAGAAAGCACACGTAATTTAAACCTAAGGGAGAAGGGTAGCCACATACGTGATGATTGATGAGATGTCCACTGTACAGTAGACCGGTTCGTACTCAATTTGTTTTCGTAATTTTATAAACCTTCACATCTGTGACAATTATGTATGCTATGATAAATAAGTGTTTAAAATTGTAGACCTATATCTTAAATATTGTTATGTCACGAGACCTTTTAATTTTAACATTGAATACATATAAAATTTAACATGGGGGAGATATAGAAATAAGTTTTATTCAATTTTTATAAAATTTAATGATTTTTTTTAAGCCAACTATGAATATATCCTAGAAACATATATAACAAGTAGTATTAATAATACAAAATATTTTTCATAACAATCTAGATGCCCAAATTTTATAAAATAATTTTAGTAAAAAAAAATATCTAAAAATCGTATAATTTAATATAAATAAATTATTACAATTTAATTTTAAAAATTAAAATATATAATTTATAGATAATAATAATACAATTCAAATTAATTATTAAAAAATTAAAAATTATTTTTAGAAAAAAAATTAACATCATTTGTAAATTTTTTTGGATTTTTATTTGAAATATGAAATACAAAATATGTTTACATATTTTTTAATTTTTTAAATTTTATTTGTATAAAGGACATTTATATCTAACTCATATCCACAATTCAATACAATCTGATCACTCAAATTTATGTAAAGTATAATTATATATATTAATTTTAAAAATTAATTATTTTTTTGAATTATTTTGAAATAAATACTTTAAAATTAATACTGTAAAATGGTCTATTTTCTCGAGTTTTAGGAGACATTAATATTGGTAATTTGTAGATATACAAATTAAATATAGATATTATATTAATAAATATATGTAATGGTATATATTATATTAATTCATTAAATATAATACAAATACATAATTAATTTTAAATATTAATTTAAATATTTGTAAACATCAAAGATAATAAGATGGCGTCATTACTATTATACATGGAATATTATACATTTTATTTTAAAATAATAATTTATATTTAAAACTTTAAATGCTTCGTGACCAAAGGTAACTATTTTTTTATAAAAATTGTTAATACATATTATACTAAAATATAGATATGTATTATATTTTATATGAAGGATTAAAAATTGAATCGAACGAACCGGTCTACTGTACAGTGTACATTGTAATATACAATATACGGTGTACATTGTACATTTACATTGTACATTGCACATTTACATTGTACATTTTAAATTGTACATTTGCATTTTACACTTTACATTTACATTTTACACTTTACATTTACATTGTACATTGTACATTGTACATTTAGATTGTAAATTTACATTGTACATTTACTTTGTACATTGTAATTGTACATTGTACATTGTACATTGTACATTTATATTTACATTTTACACTTTACATTTACATTGTACATTGTACATTGTACATTTAATCTGTACATTGTACATTGTACAGTGTACACCGTAAATTGTATATTATACAATTGTATAATTACATTGTACATTGTACATTGTACATTGTACATTGTACATTTACATTGTACATTGTACATTGTATACTTTATATTTAAATTGCACATTGTACATTTACATTGTACATTTAAATTGTACATTTACATTTTACACTTTACATTTCCATTGTACATTTACATTATATATTGTACATTGTACATTTACATTTTACATTTACATTGTACATTTAATCTGTACATTGTATATTGTACATTGTACATTGTACATTTATATTTACATTTTACACTTTACATTTACATTGTACATTGTACATTGTACATTTAATCTGTACATTGTACATTGTACAGTGTACACCGTAAATTGTATATTATACAATTGTATAATTACATTGTACATTGTACATTGTACATTGTACATTGTACATTTACATTGTACATTGTACATTGTATACTTTATATTTAAATTGCACATTGTACATTTACATTGTGCATTTAAATTGTACATTTACATTTTACACTTTACATTTCCATTGTACATTTACATTATATATTGTACATTGTACATTTCCATTTTACATTTACATTGTACATTTAATCTGTACATTGTACATTTACATTGTACACAGTATATTGTACATTGTTACACATCGTACGGCGCATGCGTACACGAGATAGTTATAAATGTATACAGTGCAACCTCAGTAACTCGAACTACACCTATAGTACACCTATAGTATCATACTAAATACATGTATACAGTATAGAGTATCATGTAGAACGCATGATTGAGATGAGTAATTATATATTACCTAATATATATATATATATATATATATATTGATTGATTGATTGGATGTTTATTTAGACACTTAAATAAATCATAAATGATTTATCAAAAGTGTATATATAGAATACAAATAATAAAAGTAGGTAAACAATAAATACCATTAATAATAATAAAATAAAATAGAATAAGCCGTACGGAAATTAATAAATAAAATAATAATGACAAACAATATTAGTATTTCAGGTTCCCACCTGAGATCACTTGTTGTATATATTTCATGAATGTTTTATGCGATTTTATGGATCTAATATAGGGCGGGAGTGAATTCCATAGCTTAGGACCAATATAACTCAGTGCCCGAGTATTCATTTATGAGGGACGTAGAATAGGGGTAGATAGAAGATGAGATGCATGGTTTCTAAGTGATGGAAGGGAGGTTCTTTGTACTATAGAGAAGCAGAAATATAGGAAGGGCAATTTGAAGAGTATATTGAAGAATTAACAATATATAATATACGATAAGCAGATCGTTTGTTAAATGTGAACCATGGAGATAGGAGTTGGTATGATGAAGTAGAGGAATGATCTCGAATACGTAGGTTGTATGTTGTACGGATTGATGAACGAATAACTCGATTTAAGGGAGAGATAGAGGATAATGGAAGATTGATAAGGATTGAGGAACAGTAATCTATACGTGAGAGGACAAGGGAATTAACTAAAGTTTTAGTAAGAGATACAGTAATTGATTTTCGTATTTTTCTAATTATAAATAGATGATAATTTGCAGATTTAGTGATGGCAGTAATATGAGGAATGAAGGAAAGAGTATAATCAAAAAGTACACCTAAGTTAGATGCAGTAGGAGAAGGAGATATTACAATGTTATCAATAAGAAAAGGAGAGAAGTAAGTTGGTGATGGAGAAAGATTCAACAATATAGTTTTGGAGGTATTAATGAGACGATTATTATAAATAAGCTATTCTTTAATTTCATTAGCACAATTAGAGAGTTTATTATTGAGACCTGGTGATGAATTAGTTGGAAGAAACATATATAGTTGTATGTTATCTGCATAAAGATGGTAATATATATTTGGATATTTAGATATTATGGATGGTAGTGGGTATACATAAATAGAGAAAAGTGAAGGACCGATTACTGATTCCTGGGGAACACCATATTTCATAGGAGAAGGGGAAGAAAAAGAATTATATATTTGTACACTGCTACAACGGTCAGATGGATATGAAGTAAACCATGAGAGGGCAAGGTCTCTAACTCCAAGCAGGTGTAGACGGGACAGTAGAATTTTGTGATCAAGCGTATCGAAAGCACTGGATATGTATAGCATAACTAGTTGACAGTAATTGTTAGTATTAAGGGTATAAGTGATGACTTCAATTACGTTTAGTAGTGCTGTTTCTGTGGAGTGTCCTCGGCGAAAACCACTTTGTTTAGGAATATGGAGATTATTAGCGGTTAAATAGAAGATTAGTTGACGAGAGACAACTCTTTCCAAAATGTTACTTACCAAAGGTAGCTGAGAAATTGGGTATAAATATATATATATATATATATATATATATATATATATATATATATAAATTTAGTTTTACTATTTATAGTATATTTGATAATAGTCATATGATTATTATAATAATCATTATAATATTATATATATATATATATATATATATATATATATATATATATATATATATATATATATATATATATATATATATATATATATATATATATATATATATATATTTAAATATATATATATATATTTATTTACTATTATATAAATGAAAACTAATTATATGGAAAAATACAAAAGTAAATAGGTTTTTATTATAATAGTTATTTAGTTAATATATATTTTTAATATAAGTTAATATTTATACGTAGGAATGATTTTTATTTTACAAATCCATAATCTTTGCATTTATATCAAGGACATTATGTCCTTATTTCCATTATAAATTATGATTCATAATGCAATAAACAAATAAACAAGTAATACTTTGATTGGCTGCTTTAAAATAAAAAAAAATCACATATTTAGTAAACAAAACATCGTAGTCGTAATAGCAAGCGTTTTAAACATCGTCCGACGAACGAAGAACTAACCTATTGCGTAATAACTCCTGTTATGTCACGCCCACCTCATCATGCGATGTCTGTGTCCCGCCCCCCGAATTACGTAATGCACAATAATAACGCCGGTGACGCCGGTGACGCCGGTGAGAAGATGGAGAAGAGAATGGAGAAGAGACTGGAGAATAGACTGGAATCAGCGTACGAGTTCGGCATGAAGGAGAAACACTCGTTCTTCACGCGAGGATCGGGAGGACGGATACCTCAGTTGTACCCGCTGTACGGCTATAGGTAATGCGCGGCTTTCTCATGCGCGCGCGTACATATGTGGTGATGATGATGATGATGGTGATGATGACGATGATGGTGGTGGCGGGTGTTGTGGTGGTGGTGGTGATGATGGTGATGATGATGGTGGTGATATGGGAGGTGATGATGGTAGTTATGGTGATGATGATGATGATGATGGTGATATATCATACCTCCCCTATAGGGGAGGTGATGATGGTGACGATAATAATGATGGTGATGGCGATGAAAACTTATTACACCTATATATATATAAATCATAAATTATGTCATAAATATATATATATATATGTATATATATATATAATGTATTTATATATATATATAACTCATACGTGCTTGTATGATTCTAGCCACTAGTATTACATAATAGCCCTATCATTGATTGGTACGATTGTCTGGAAACAATGACGGTCATTACGTGCTGAATTGTTAGCCAGGTCGTAATCGCGCTGTCGGCTATTATACGAGCCGAGCTAGAGAACAATGGATGCGGCTTCGCCTAGCGAAAGTCACCTATTGTTGTCTGGCGTCGACCAATCATGCTTCAGCGATACCGTTGACCGTTACGTCCGCAGCTGTGGATAACCTCTTTAGCGGTGTGCTCACTTTCAGTCTACGTGCATCGGGGAGGTCCGCAATACCGCATTGACGAGAACTATTGACCGTCACATCACCTCGACCAGTATTGTCCGCCAGACCTCACCGACCACCAGACCTCACCGACCACCAGTAACAGCTGTCACATGACACTGATCGAAACTGTCCGCAACACCACACCGTATCAACAATAGTTACTGCTAGATCATATTGACCAGTCGTGTCCGCAAAGCCACGTATCTCTGTTATAACTTGATAGAGTTACTGACCACTAGATGTCGCTGCTGTACCCCTACAGTTAAGTATACACGTACCCCTTAACTTACCATCCGTAGCTTCACCCGACTAAGCTCACACTATAAGTCTTTGATATATTACTATCTTTGATACCTTTACCGTGCTATCTCATTCTTTCCCGAACTATCTCATTATTTCCCGAGCTATCTCGTACTTTTGTATATCTCTATGTCCATGTTTCCCTGTCCATTCGTTAACATCGCTTACTATCGGATAGCTATGTACGTATACATAAGCCATTAGATCGTTTCCCTGTCCTCCAGTGGTTCTCCGCCGTCCGACCCCCTCTATCCGTTATCGCGTACATACGGATACGCGCGCCACACGTCACTCACCCGTCACGTGATCAACCGGTAAACATGAACCCAGGTCATTTCGCCGATATTCGCGCGCGTACCCGTTTCACGAGCAACCGTTACTCGACGGCACGTGTTTACCTGTCGATCACTTCCCCGCAACTGGTGACGGCGTGCCAAGACCGACGTTCTTTCGGACATTTCTACCGGAAGTTCCTCTATAACTACGAGTTCATGAAGTGGAGGTCACTAAAACCACTGTTAGTGCGCTTCCGGATCTCTATAGAGATAAGGGTATACCCTTACCCCTCTAGAGTTTATCTATATGTCTGATTTATTTTTGATTTTTGTAGATTCGAAAATGTCATTAATATACTAATATTCAAATATATCCTTTACCTTCATATAGTCTATGTATTATTAACAAATAATAATATAAGTGTTGCATTTTAATTTTAATAACTTAATGGGTATGAAAGTATCATTTTTCACAATATATTTCTTTCATAAATGAGCATACCTAGTGTGTACAATATTTAACATTTTTAGCTCAGAGTAAGTTCATTAAGTTCATTAACTTAAAAATAAACTAACGTACATGACAAGTATCATACGAGTAATATATATATATGTGTGTGTGTGTGTGTATTCATATATATATATAGTTATCGTTATTGTTATTTTATGTTCGTGAAGTCCTTTCATCCCATCTATAAACTTAAGCGAAGTTTTCACCAATTTATAAGTTATAAGTTATAACCAAATGGCTCAAATGTCCCTTCGAAGCCGCTCTCGTGGTAATACATCTACGAATTTAACGAGAGCTGATCATTTTGTATACACAATTGTATAATATTACTTTTAAGACTTAATTTAAGACCTGTTTTCTTAGTCCGGACGCGGCTTGAACCCGCGTCCTACTACCTGGGTATCTGACACCTTATCTAACAGATACACACGGAAAGGTATCAATATATATATATGTGTGTGTGGGTGTGTATGTGTGTATATGTGCGTGTTATTATATATCGGTGAACGTCGAGTTATCTCCCGTAGACAGTGAAAACGAGCGCGCGTTTTGATTGGCCGAGATAACTAGGTCGCGCTCGTCGCTAGGGACGCTGGCGTCTAGTAAACAACTCGCCACCGCCGAGAAGAAGACGGGTAGTCGTGGTGATACGCGTACACGTTGGTGTAGACGTACGTACGACGTGTTGGCGTGCGTATATATCGTCGGAATCGGTGAAGCATGACGGTCGACCTGCCCGCCTTGAAACAACAACAACAACGCGATATCGTATCTTCGGCCGCTAACAACATCCTGTCCGAGGATCTGACGTCGTTTCACGGCTTCAACACGTCGCTAGCCACCGGGCAATCTCTTTATTTCGCGAATTTCCAATGGTCCGTCTATATTCATGTAAATCTACGCCTCGAGGCGTATGTGTATGCGTGTGTGTGTGTATGCGTGTGTGTGTAGATATTGTTATATGAGCCCGTATTTCTTCAATATATGTTCACTTTCAAATAAGTTTATTGAATAAATGATATGTAGTTCAATATTTATAACCATAATGGAGTAATTGTATATGTAATATATGGAATATAGAAATATGTATGTGAACATTTGTATAGGTATTATTGCACATCTGTATAGGTACGCACTATTTACAGAATTTAATTTAATAATTTAAACAATGTATAGTTGTATCAATGCATATATTGATTGTATAATATTGATAATGATAGAATATAGTATACTATATACGACGTATATATACGACCATATATATATGGTGTTGTGAGGTAAAACGTGCTTTATTATAATATATTACGATTATGATTGGCTTATTTGTTTATTGTTATTTTATAGTTACATCGTCAATATATACTTACCATTTTAGAATTCAAATAATATTCGTATACTTAAATATTATTTAAATAAACATTTTGTTATATTCCAATTTTAAAAATTTGAATTTAAAAAAAATATGAATTCCTATAAATAATATATTTTAATTCATAACTTTACTAATTATTAAATTGTTCGTCATTTGTATTTATCAAATAAGCTAATATTATTTTACATTTAGTTATATCATATAATATGTATATGTGGTATAATGGTATATATAGCATATATATGCATATTATACATTATATACAAATTATATATATATCTATATTTATAGGTTTATAAATCAAGTCTATAGACTTACTATGTATTATTTAGAATACTGTAATTATAATAGATTATAAAGTTTTTACTAATCCAAACCATACTACTAATACTACTAAGGGGGTAATATTGTAATTATATTAACTATAGTTATATTATTAACTATATATAGTTACAGTATATCATATATGCCTTACTAGCATATTGGTTTTCAAGTATTAGTAGTTATTGTTTGGATTAATCAAAATATTATATAATATGCTATACACACACACACACACACACACACACACACACACACACACACACACACACACGCGCACACACACACATATATATATAATATTTACTTTACTATAGTTTATACATATATGAATTTTTTCAATTTTAATCTAAGTATAAATAATATGTAAATGTTTGTACAAGTCGACATGTATTACCGAGCACTTTCTACATGCCCATATATGGCATAGCCCATTATTAATGATACAATACATACTATTCGATGTATAGCGTACATTGTATACTAGTTGTGTGTGTGGGGGCGGGGGGGGGGGGGGGGCTAGTATTGTTTACTAGAGTATTTGTTTACACGGCAACACACGTGCTCATTGTTTACCATTGATTTCCTACTAATCTATAAATAGATTTAAGCTCGCACCAGAATCACGTGACTATGGATACATTCCTATAGATAAGATTTCAATGAATGACAATTTAGATATGCAATACTATAGTAGTATTTGTTGTAGTATACTACAACATATTACTATAGTAATAGTAATAATGATACTAGTAATATTAATAGTGAAAGTAATAGCAAGGACAATTCCAAAAATTTGAATTAAAAAAAAATATAAATATAATAAATATAAAAAATATAAATAATACAAAATATTCTGTGAAACTACTTTTTTACGCTTGAATGATTTTATCATTTTACATTATGACTCGTGATGTCATAATAATTGATGGTCCAGTAGTACATATTTGATTTTGATATAAAAATCAATGCAACAAATAATTTTTAAATTAATGATTTTAATATTATTTTATTAAAATGGTAATGATATAAATTAAAATGTTGATATAAATATAATAGAAAAATATATTTCAATTAAAAACGTATATATATATAAATAAATACGTATTTTAATAACATATTTATAAATAAATACAAATTAAAAATATGAATACATTTTTATTTTTCAAATAAATTAATATTTCTGATATCTTTGAGATAATTGAAATAAAATTAAATATATCATTGAAAAGTATCTATTTCGTAGTACAAAAAGTTACCATTACAGAGATAGAGGACTGGTATCATGTCCTTTGGTAGAGTAATAGTAAATGACATTGGTAATAGTAATAACTGTTGTAGACAACAAGTATTTTGTTATCTAAAATACTAAAATCTAAATTATAATTTTATAATTTTGTTATTTTAATATAACAATATTGTTATTACCATAACTAAATATACTACCATGTATGTGTATAACCATATAATGTATACAGCATAGAGTTTCATTTATTATTTAATAAGTAATAAATAAGTGATCGACTCGATGACCTCGATGTTCGACCTTTACCTCGTTACGTGCATTACATGTAACGCCGATATTGGTTACATTACTATATTATAAGTTATACGAATCTATTCTTGTTTGCAACCCATGGGTTGCTACTGCAGTATAATCGCTCACATAGTCCCCATTATCGCACCTATACACACGTCTCGCACACACTTTCGCACACACTCGCACACAATAGTACGCGATCCGATGATATATCTCTCGATCTTAAATCATCGCTAAATTATTCAAATTCGAATAATAGATTGTGCGGTCGGTGTGTAAGTATGGCCCCGTCGCCTTATCGCTGTGAGAACCGCACCGCACCGCACCCGGTGCGAGCACTCCGCTGAGATACACTCCTCGCGAGAACATAATCCCGCCCCCTTCTCTATTGTTACGCGGCCGGGCGGGCGGTGCTAATAGTAAACAACATAATAGCCGGTATGGCGTGAGTTCGGTGAGCGCGCGCGTCGAACACCCGCCTCCGCCCACAACCACCGCCACAGTCGACAGCGGCGCCGCGTTGCATTGTGGGCGTGCATTGTTCCCCGCCGCCCCCTCACCGAGCTGATATATTGTCACGTGACTAATGCGGCTAAAGTGCAACGTTCTCCCGTTAAACTCTAGCGGACCAAACGATTTCAAACGAACATCGATCTCGGATATACATATAGACGATATCTATAGGACTATTTTATTGGATATATGCCGTCGACACAAACGGACACATAGGCGAATACATATTTCTGCGCACCTCACCCCGCTGACGATGACGTCACGCTAGATAACCACCCGCCCCACCTAGCGGCACCCTATCACCCGAAGCATGCGCGCCTGAGATGGTACGCACGTACAGCGGTCAATCTCCTAAGATCGTAAAACCGCAATGTCCGTGGATGTTTCACATTCGTCTGGCGCCCATCAATCTCAGGTTTGTGTCACGTGTTACCTAATCGATTATTACGTCATCACCGCCGTAGCCGCCGCTCACCGATGATGTAATACTACTTGTTAGGTCATCACCGCTCACCCGAATCGAACGTACCTATAGGCGCGCGCGTGTAGGCGTGTGTGTGAGCGCGTGTAAACGCATGCGCGCGTTTCTTCACATACGTGTGTTGCACCTTTGTAAGCTAAGTTATTACAAGAGAAATCTATACTCATACTATAGTATACTATGCGTACTATAATTCAAGATACGTGTACATTATAAATATGTGTACATTATCATCATTATATTACGCATTTATGATATATATATATATATATATATATATATATATATATCAATATATATGTTTATATATTTATTAATGTATACAATATATTATATTACATATATGAATACCTATATGTATGTGACGGATTATGTATTACCTAGAACTTATGGGCATGCCCATATATGCATATATATATATATATATATATATATATATATATATGAAATCCAATTCACTCTAACTAAGCATAGTGTATAGTATACCTATAATATACACTGTATATCTATATGTGCGATATCAACGTTCTTATCTTGTATATGTGTGTATGTGTGTGTATATGTATGATACACTTCTAGCATAGATAGTATGCATACGTGAATCTGAGGTCACTTTTGCAAATATTCGCAAATATCTACAATTTCTGATCTATACAAACCGCAAATATTTGTGCGAATTCGCTGGGATATTCGTAATTTTGACTTCAACTTAAAGTTCTTGTAATATAGTTTATATTAAACACCTAATACCGTTAACTATATTTACTACACTTACTTAGTATACTTAATTTACTTATATCTTCTGTACTAACACTAAAAACTAGTCATATAATTTCTATATATATAAATAATTCATGTATTCACTATTACTTATAATATATCATGAATGCAATGTATACATTGCAATATTACAGTTACGTATTATTACGCATGCGAATCTCGATTATCTAACATATTAAGTATACAAATGTGGTATGATAAGTAAGGACATGTCATTGACATAAGTATTTGTAGCGGTTATGGAGATTGTTATTATTAATCCATGTTAACGTTTCTTGAACAATCTATAAAATATATATTGATATATAATATATATATATATATATATATATTCAATATAAATATCACAAATAATTATACATAATACTATTACCGACTACTAATATACGTGTGACGTAATATCACACCGGAAGTAGTGCAACAGTATAATGACGTAATGCATGATCATTATTATCACGTGATCGCGTATAGGGATGGCTGGTAATTATAGCAACTATAGCCTGTATAGTAACTAGAGTCCTACGTGTATACGACGTATATATCTATAAGCTTATATATATGTGTAATATTATATATAATAATATCGGGTACGAATGGATCCCTCACTAATTCGTAGACATGTTATAAATAACTGTGAGGGGCCCCGGACAATACAATACAAGTATACTATAGTAACATTTATTTTCTTGTATTTTGATTTATTGTTTATTAAGTTCTTGATAAACACAAGAGAGAAACAAGAACTGCCTGTAGTCGAACCCGGGACATCTCGCTTACTAGCTTTACACGCTCATGTAGATGTATAGATGTAGAGATGTGCGCGTTCGTGCCGAATATAGGAGGGTTGTCACGATGATGTCATTAACATGACGTCATTACCAATGCAAGTGATTTAGGTAATATACGCACGATCCATACCTATGATGTATTTAGACTACACTTATTCGTGCGGTGTGTGTAATGTGTGAGTGTGTGTGATTCAATACACAGATATTAATATACGTGTGTATGTAATGCAGACATTAATATAATTATTATATAGTATATTATTATATAATATTATATAATATATATATATAAATACATACATATATATATATATATATATATATATATATATATATATATATATATATATATATATATATATATATATAGATTACTAATGTGTACGCAGCAATATAGAGGGGTGGGAGATATGTCTGATACCCTCTATAGAGAACATCTAGCATATCGATGCGTATGTGTGCGCGTTTGTGTTCAAACCCTCGATATAAATAAATTGTATTTACATCGATGGTTCACACCTATACCAGCCGTTGACTTTACTATGTCCAGCGCCACAATAACCACATCTCTATGTTATGATAACAAGGTCAGCGTTGATACTCTTATGTCAATATTTCCACAGTACAGTGTACACATTGTGCGGCGTACTGTGTGTATCGGTGTTAATAATCCATTACGTAATCATATAATCTCTAATAATGAGTATCGTCATTAGTGACGTAACATTACGATGACCTACTACTACTACTACTACTACTACTACTACTACTACTACTACTACTACTACTACTACTACTACTACTACTACTACTACTACTACTACTACTACTACTACTACTACTACTACTACTACTACTACTACTACTACTACTACTACTACTACTACTACTACTACTACTACTACTACTACTACTACTACTACTACTACTACTACTACTACTACTACTACTACTACTGCTACTGCTACTGCTACTGCTACTGCTACTGCTACTGCTACTGCTACTGCTACTGCTACTGCTACTTCTACTGCTATTGCTACTGCTACTGCTACTGCTACTGCTACTGCTACTGCTACTGCTACTGCTACTGCTACTGCTACTGCTACTGCTACTGCTACTGCTACTTCTACTGCTACTGCTGCTGCTGCTACTGCTGCTGCTGCTGATGCTACTGCTACTGCTACTACTACTACTACTACTACTACTACCACCACCACTACTACTACTACTACTACCACCACCACCAAACTACTGATACTGCTACTGCTACTGCTACTGCTACTGCTACTTCTACTGCTACTGCTACTGCTACTGCTACTGCTACTGCTACTGCTACTGCTACTGCTACTGCTACTGTTGCTGCTACTGCTACTGCTACTGATACTGCTACTGCTACTGCTACTGCTACTGCTACTGCTACTGCTACTGCTACTGCTACTGCTACTGCTACTGCTACTGCTACTGCTACTGCTACTGCTACTGCTACTGCTACTGCTACTGCTACTGCTACTGCTACTCTTACTACTACTACTACTACTACTACTACTACTACTACTGCTACTGCTACTGCTACTGCTACTACTACTACTACTACTACTACTACTACTACTACTACTACTGCTACTGCTACTGCTACTTCTACTGCTACTACTACTACTACTACTACTACTACTACTACTACTACTACTGCTACTGCTACTGCTACTGCTACTGCTACTGCTACTGCTACTACTACTACTACTACTACTACTACTACTACTACTACTACTACTACTACTACTACTACTACTACTACTACTACTACTACTACTAATACAACCACTACCACCACCACACAGCCCTCACTCCGACACAACCCGCATATCTAACAATGGAGTGACCAGCCTATCGTACAAAACTAACGTCGATGCCAAAGTCACAATCGGAGAGGAACTGTTAGTATTACATCATCCGTTATGATCACGTGTGATGAGGTCATCGCATAGATCGTCAAGGTCACCAACCTTACGACAGCAACAGTAACATAAAGGCCTCTAACAATTACGATAGGCCTGTATTGTGTTGTGCATTACTACCTGTAGTAAAGGAATACGCTTGACAATATGCATGTAATGTATCGGGCACAGTGTACCCCATGGGGTGCGCACCCCCTTGTATTCCATATAAGGTATACCCCTCGAGAGTTAGTTGTACTATTAATAGACTGTAGCAGGTGTAACGTTACGAGATATGTGAACTGTATACCTATAGGTTACTCTGAGGGTGTTCTACCGTAGCAATAAATTCATGCATGCCCTATAACTTATAGGCTATAAGCGAGTATGTGTGTGTGTGTGTGTGGCTTATACGAAAGTGGGTGCGTGTGTGCGCAACTGTGTGTGTGTGCGCAACTGTGTGTGTGGTTGTGTGTGTGTGTGGTTTAAAATTATCCGCTACGTTATTGCTCGCTTAACTATTAACAATGGGAAAACTTTCAATCGATATTCATTATAATCAATAAGCGTAGTCGTAGTATATCAACCTATACGTGACCTGTGCATGTACTATAGTAATACTATAGTATACTATAGTAATACTACGTGTTCTAGGCACGACTTCATTAACTATCGTGTAAACAATATTAATATTATATTATTTCAATTGGAATGCATATCAAAAAATGTACAACGGCCCATATTGCGGTAAAATCACCCAACCGTGACGTAACATATTTAATAATATGCAGACGACGATGTCGTCCTGTCCTTGATTATATACGGTTATCTAGGGTAACATAGAGTGTTTGGAAGTCTCTAGAATACCCTCGTACATTTGTATTGTAAACGATAGTGGTAAGCGATCAATACAAAGTGGTATCTAATGGTATGTGAAATCGTATAATTATATAACAGTAACGATATAACATTACATAATACGTAATCGCGTGACCTACAATAATACCGCTACTGGTAATATACATGTGTACAGCTAGGGGGAGGCAGTCTAGTATTGTCGAACATATGGAATAGTCACCAGGTCATATGAACCAAATATATATATATATATATATATATATATATTTGTTATTTGTTTTAATTGTTATTTTATTTTGGTGGATTCCTTTCATCTCATCCTTTCACTTATAACCATATATGGCTCTAATGTCCCTTCGAAGCCGCTCTCGTGTTAATGCATCCGTGGTTTTAACGAGAACCGATTAATTCTATGTATACACAATTACATAAGATAACTTCTAAATATGATGTTATGATATATTAGTGATATGGAGAGGGCATAGAGCTAGAGAGAAAGCTTTCTCTCTAGCTCTGTGGGAGAGGGATACGTTATTCCGCGCCCTATATCTGGTGCCGTGTGTACGCCTCGTAGGTTTATTGTACACTGTACAATGTAAGTCATATTTCACTATATGACTATGGCTGTACACAGTACAGTTCATAGATATATGTGCAAGAATATTGAATTGACCTATTGACCATTATTACCGTTATAATAGTTACACTTTGAACGGAGGTCATCTTGAGAGACCGGCGAAACTGCCGTCAAGGTCGAGTTTGGACAATGCCCTTGACAGACGACCTTCAAGTCGCAGAGAAAGCAATCGTTCCCTACAGTTCAGAGGTTAATGATACATATAGTATATTATTAGAATACGTGTTCTTTAGGTGACCAGTGTTATGTGTGTATATGTAAGTGTGTGTGTATGTGTGTGTGTGTGTGTGTGTGTGTGTGTGTGTGTGTGTATTTTTTATGGCGTTATATGTGAGTTCGTGTAAGTAAATATGTATATATTTACGTATATTTATTAGACAACACATCAATTAATACAATAAATATAGGGATATATTCACATAGATATCAACTTTATAAAGTATCGGGATAGTACTTTAGTTCAATAATATAAGTTATATAAATATTATTCGTTGTATATTATGTAGTTTCTAATAATTAGTGAATAATAGAAATAGTATATGTATAACTTTTATACATGTGTATATGTGGTCTAGTCGTATTTTCCATATATGTAGGATTTATATTGTTATATATATATATATATATATAGGGTGGATGATAATGTAAATTAACTTAGGGTTATAGCAAGGACATTGTCCTTGGTCATAGTTTAGCTGGAGATGTTCATTCAGATAACAATATTTGAGAGCTATCTGCTATATATAGCCTGAGCGCACTGTAAATATACACACATAGGTATATGTATTGATCGATATGTGATATATAATGTGTGTATATGTACCGAATCAATGATGTAACACCTATTAATTGATGCGGCCTACATTGCGAGGCGAGATTAAACAATGCTACCGATCGTTGGCGGAGTGTGAACAGAATAGATAAGTAGGCAGATAGGTAGCTGGGTAGGTAGCTGGATAGCATTTGATAACGATCTATTATGTAAGACCCGTCCTTACTCGGTGTCCTGTCCTCTACGTTCACACGCCCACTATATATATATATATATATATATATATATATATACGTATAGCTTACCTACACCACCGCTAGAAGCCACTACTAGTACTGGCCGTACCTCTATCTCTTAATGTAAATAATATTGATTATAGTGGGCAGGCTGGTGGGCGGGTGGGTGAGCGGATCAATTATGCGCCGATGGTTTCTTTACTTAACAATACACCACGTGGTATGCTATTGCGTAATACCTAAGTTATAGCCACGTGTCACTATGATTTAATGCCACGTGCACAGTAGGCTGCTATACCACCTATAGGTTAACCACCGATAAACCCTACAGTCCGATATTGTATACTACAACCCTACTAATCCGCTCGAGTCATGTGTATTAATTTCATTTATTTTGTAATTCAATATTATATATTTAAATTACCTTATATAATATTATATATATAAGTATATTTACTATAGTGTCTATTATAAATGCAACGACATATGTCCTATAGGATAGTATACTATAAGTGTCCCATTATAGAGTATTTAACTAATTGAGCTCTTCATAAAGCCAATAATAATAATAATAAAGTGTATTTAAACACTTGAATAATTGTAGGACCAATTCTCAAAGTGTAATCAAATAATGATAACATTAAATTAACAACAAATTATAATAAAATATGTTTTTTCAATCTTTTGCGGAATATTGTGATAGATGGAGCACTTCGTATCGACAGAGGTAGCTTGTTCCATACCGAGGCAGCAGAAATCTTGAAGGACCTCTTAATGATTTGTAATCGACATCGAGCCTCTTCAAGTTGCATGGGATAGCGCCTCGAGTATCCATTCTTTTCTCTGATAATAGCGTTGATAAATAGGAAGGTAATCCAGAAATAGTTACTTTTTTAAACATAACAATCTATAATTAATCCTGGAAGATACCACTAGCCATTTTAATTTACTTTCATCATGACAAGCTACACCTTCTGACATTACGTGGCAACTAGTATCTCAAGTAACGTATCACTATCATAAGTTATATATAATAGTACCTATTCAGATATATCATTACCTACTTCTTTTCTATATTGTTCAAATAGAATTTTGCATTATATTAATGTTACAGTTGCATCTTTTCAATCATTGTAATATATATATATATATATATATATATATATATATATATATATATATAACAATTATAATAATTTGTAGATATAATTAAATATATCAGTATATATATGTATATATCAGTATATATATATGAATGATCTAAACTACAATACTATAAAATGGCTAAACAGAATGCCATTGGTACTACATGTGGTACCCTATAGTGAGCATTGAGAGTTGTACAACAAACAATTGTTAAGTTGTTGAGTTTATTTACTATCATAACAATGGATTACATAATTGATTGTTCACTAATGTTTGGGGTCAGTATACACAGCTAACTAGCAATAAAAGAGGCAGCCACTGTTCTAAACCATTCACCATATCATAATGTTTCACAATGCACTGTAGTCATAGGTTTATAGTTTACTTTATACGTAAACTATAAATCTATGACTATAGTATACATTCCTTGATGAATGTGTAGTTGTCCTATTACCTCAGCACTATCTACTGTAGGCTATATCCATATATAGACATATATTTCGGCCTGTCACTCAAAAACTGACCGATCCCTTATGTAAACATCGTGTAAATAATCTAGATTAGTTAAATATAGACAATTATAGAAACGCAATACTTAGTAAGTATTACTTACTCGATTATATTCACTATAACGTATGTCCTCTGGTGTGTCCTTACTCTAACATATTAGTTACGAGGGTAGCGTAGCTTGTAACTATGGTAACTAGGGGGGGTGTGGGATATGTCCCCCCCACTTTTAAAAGTAAGGGGGGATATAATATCTAATAACCCCCCCCCCAATTTTAAGATCTATAAATTATGTTATTCTTTATAAATATAATATTTCTGCTATGTATAGTATTTGTAGTATCATTATATCCAACATTGACATGTTGTGTGTAACCCATTACAAGTCAATCGTATTAAGCCCTCTATTCTCAATTACTTTTTCTACTTAAAATATAATAATTTAACTATAATATACATTTAATGTATATATATATATATATATATATATATATTTTTACCTTTTACCTATCCCATAGCATTTGGATGCCGTAGGGGCGCAGTAGATTTCATCACAATTTTTTTCCATCCCTCTCTATTTTCTGCAGCTCTCATCGCTTTATTTATGTCAAGACCAGTCCATTTCACGATATTGTCT
The DNA here is from genome assembly GCA_964019155.1 of Osedax fenrisi. Classification (NCBI taxonomy): domain Eukaryota; kingdom Metazoa; phylum Annelida; class Polychaeta; order Sabellida; family Siboglinidae; genus Osedax; species Osedax fenrisi. Next base: position 91,018,116 of record OZ025239.1, on the reverse strand, counting down.
TGCCATTGCATTTTTGGCCTACCTCGTCGTCTTATACCTTCAATAGAACCCTGAAGAGTTGTTTTGGACATGGAATTTGATCTTATTACATGACCAAACCATCTCAGTTTCTTCATGATGACCATTGCTAGTAGTTCCGAATGTGGACCGATTTCTTTGGTAACTCTATTTCATACTTCAATGTTAGTAATTCTATCTCTGTATGATATGTTCAATAGTCGTCTTAAGCACCGCATTTCTAATGTTGTTATTTTTCTTTGCAGTTCCTTCGTTATTGTCCATGTCTCACACGCATATAAGAAAATTGAGTTAACTAGTGATTGCAGTAGTCGGATTTTCATTTTCAGTTTTAGTGTTTTATCATACCATATAACATTTAGTCTGGATAGAGCTGCAATCGTCTGTTCGGTTCTAGCTAATATTTCAGCCTTTGAACCTTTATCGTCGATGATTGCTCCTAAGTATTTAAAACTGTCAACTACTTTTAGTGGCTCGTTATTTATTATTATTTCTGATGTGAAACGACCTTCAGAGTTTGCCATTATTTGTGTTTTCGTAGAGTTTATTTCCATTCCATATGCACGTGCTGTATTGTCGATTATTTTAATAAGATTGGCTAATTCAGATTCACTACCTGCTAATCCATCTATGTCATCTGCGAATCTCAGATTTGTGATTATTTTACCACCAATACTTACTGAACCTACATGATTATCTAAAGCATCGTTTATTATTTGTTCAAGCAAAATATTGAATAGTGTGGGTGAAAGTAGACAGCCTTGCCTAACTCCAGTTGTTGTTCTGAACCATTCTCCGATTTGACCGTCAAAGTAAACTGCACTTTCTGCTTTATTGTATAGATGTTGTATAGATTCTATTAGTTTTGAATTGATGTTGAATCTTTTCATTGCCGACCATAGCGCGTTGTGCCATATTCTATCAAACGCTTTTTTGAAATCGATGAAAACTTGATATAATGGTTTACTATGCTGAGAATATTTCTCTGAGATTACTCTTAAGTTGAATATCTTTTCGCTAGTACTTCTACCTGTTCGAAATCCAGCTTGCTCTTCAGAAATGAACTCTTCCGTGTAATGTTTCAATCTGTTTAGGATTATCTTTAGCATTATTTTACTAGAGTGTGATATAAGGCTTATTGTCCTATAATTTTCACATTTCTGTTTGCTTCCTTTCTTATGTAAACTTATTATCATTGATTTTATCCAGTCTGATGGCCAGATTCCAGTTTCCCATATTTTGTTACATATATCTAGCAGTATTTGAATCACTATATGTCCTCCAGCTTTAATTAATTCGGCTGGTATATTGTCAATCCCAGCTGATTTTCCCATCTTTAATGCCTGGATAGCAGCCTCAACTTCACTTTCCAATATAGGAAAATTATCCTGGTCTGATGGTTCATTTACTGTTAGTACTGATATATCTCCTTCTGCGTTATGTGTATACAGTTCAGAACAATATTCTGTCCAACGTTTCAGAACTTCTGTTTTATCTGTTATGCACTTTCCATCTTTATCATGTACATTAACTATTATTTTGTCCTTCTTTTTTGTTAGCTCATTTACAATTTGGTAGGCTTTCTTTGTATTGTTTCTAATTAGACATTCACCAATATCAGTACATTTGTTATTAATCCAGATTTCTTTTGCTATTCTCATCTCCTTCTTTATTGTGTTATTTATTTGTTTGTACGTACTTCCTGGTTCAAATTTAGTCTTTTTCAGTTCTCTTCTCAAGTCACACATATCCATCAGTTCATTTGTTATCCATTTTTTTTTCTTTTCTCTGTGTTTTCCTAGGATTTCAGTTGCTGTCTCTGTCATAGTTATATTTAGTTTCTGTAACATTTCTTCTGTATTTTCAATTTCTGTTAATTTTTGTTCCGTCAGTTTTTCATTTATTTTTTTTTCAAATAGTTTTTTGGTCTCTGGATTTTTCAGCTTTTCTAGATCGAATTTATTTCGAGTAAATTTATTTTTCTTAGGATTTTTCAGGTGTAGACTAAAAGTCATAATCAGCATGTCATGGTCACTACCTATGTCAGCTCCAGGGAATGATCTAGTCTTATTTATATTCACACTTGTGGAAAAACGTTTACTCACTAAAATATAATCGATTTGATTATGATATATTCCTCCAGGGCTATGCCAAGTTTGTATTCGTGATTTTTTGTGCGGGCCAAATGTATTAACAATTTTTAACTCGTTTGTTTTTGCGAATTCCAGAAGTCGATATCCTCTCTCGTTTGTTACTGAATTGCAAAATATTCCAGAAGTTGATCCCCAATTTTTATGTGCATCCTTACCAATTTTTGCATTCATATCACCTTGAATCACCATTATATCCTTCTTTGAAATTTTTGAGATTGAGTTTTGCAATTCATTGTAGAATGTTTCAATTTCTTCATCTGTATGATCTGTTGTCGGTGCATATACTTGAATAATTGATATGTTAAAAGGGGTTGCATGCAGTCTTATTATTGCTATTCTGTCATTTATCGGAGTGAAGTACATAACCATGCGTGTTACTTCACTGTTTATCAAAAATCCAACACCATTAATGTGTTTGTTGTCATTTCCAATGTAGTAAAGTTTGTGACCTTCTGTGGTTTGTATTTCGTTCACTCCTTTTCTGCGTACTTCACACACTCCTACAACAGTCCACCTATATCTATCTAGTTCATGAGTAAGTTCTTCTAGTTTACCTTCTTCTCGTAAAGTACGTACGTTCCAAGTACCTATATATGTGTTTTTTCTTCTTATCTTTATTTTATTTTGTTCATCAGTAACCATCTTGACGTTATTATCCTGATTGGCAATAAATAACGCGGACCTTATTTTCCCGGGCGACGTCCGAGCCGGTATGGTGTTTAAGTTTTGTTTTGAAATCATTTGCGTATCTTGGGCAGATAAGATCAGCGGAGCCCATCCCTCTCTGAAATCCCCCACAGCATTAGCATATTAAAAGTAGTTTCCAGGGTGTGGCACGAGGAGCCTGCTGTTAGAGTTGAGTACTAGGTCTCGTTGATTTGACTGTAACTAGTACCCCAACAACCCCTTAATACATATTAATACATATATATATATATATATATATATATATATATATAGATAGAGAACAAGTTATATTATAGTTGTATCTTCTTAGCAAAGTATATGGTAATAATGTATGATTCTGAGATACCCCCCCCACTTTTAATCACCAATAGGGTATACAGTTGCATATACTGCAACTGTATACCTGCTTTTTATGTAAGGATTTCGATGATGGGAAGGTGAATATAACACGCGATACCTAGTAGGCTACACATTGTCTACCTATTGTGTACCCATTAATTGTGTGATGTGTATACATTACAGGAAGAATGATATTTATTTTTAAATTTTAAATTTATATTAAAAGAAGCGCGGTTAATATAATAAGATATGTTAATTTTCTCAACTAAATTCCGATGAACGTGGTCGTTTTCAAAATGTGTTTTATTATTTATTGTATAACTAAATTCTCCCGAATTTTATGAAACCCAACCTTGTAGGTAGGGGCGGTGGAACGATTTTGTATGTAGAGTTGGGTTTCACCAATCAAAATAAATGTTGTTGTAAAAGTGGGGGGGGACCAATACATATGAGGTCCCCCTTAGATTTTAGAGTGGGGGGACATATCCCCCTGTTCCCCCTGTTGCAGCGCCCCTACTAGTAGGACACGAAGTAGATTATGTGTGTGCCACTACGATATACACATCTATATCTATATTCAAATCTAAATAATTAATTGTAGATTTATGTGAGCTTCAGTTATTGACCACATGACCCTCTTAGTAATGTGTGTGTGCCTTCCTATGTCCTACTGTTGTTAAACTCGCTTACACTTTATTTACCTATTACTACATATATACGTGTATGTGTGTGCAGCACGAGCTAAGGGGTATATATATATATATATATATATGCCTAATAAACCGAATATCATCATCATCATCATATGTGTTATATATGTTATATATATGTGCATATATAGAACCATGGTTTCTATAAATAATAATTAATATAATTATATAGGTACTTAAAGTATGTCTTAATTGTCTCTATTCTTAATAACATCCACATTTAATCTAGGTATACTTGGTAGTATATATATATATATATATATATATATATATATATATATATATATAGTAGTATGTATTGCATTGGTTAACATCAGTGTATGTATTCAGTATACATTGTATACATTGTATATCCATAGTTTCATCATTATAATCAGTTATTTTTCTTATGCACATATTTTACATTTATTAAGATTTTGTATTGCTAAATAAATTCTCTTTTCTTTGTATTTATTAGTGATGTAAATGAATAGCTGTTTATATCTAGTATTCGCCTTTTAAAAATTCTACTATTCGATAATTATTCTTTTCAAAAAATCAATATTCATTATTAATTTTAAATAAATATTCAAATAATTAGAAAAAAAACAATGTAATTTCTATAATATTTTAAACCCGGTATGCTCATTTCTTCACGTTTCATCCAGATCAGATGTTATTTAACAATTAATATACGCAAGTAACGATTTCCATAATAATTAACATTATGTATAAAATACATAGTATTACATGTTTATTAGTTCATTTAAATTAATTAATTAAAACCTGTTTTGCTTTATCGTACTTTTACATATATTTATAATCTTTGTATATCCTAGATGAATGCACTTTTATTTATCCTCTTCAATAAAATGATTTTCTAGTTTTTTAACCTATACATAAACCTATACTTATACCTACACATACACTTATACATATACCAATTGAAATTAATACTACTAAGAATCAATCACACGAGTGGTTCCTTATATAATACTAAATTACATACTTGGTCGATTATTAGTATTTAGAGTTAAATTAATATTTAATATCAACAGCTAATCAGAATTAATTACGATTCATCGATGACTTACGTAATATATAATACTTTTATATAATATTAATATTTCATAATTCATATCTATGGATCATAATCATAATCGTAAAACATATCCGCTGCCATGAACGCTTACATATCTCTATACCACCTACACTCTATGCTTAACTCTCTATACCACCTACTCTATGCTTAACTCTCTATACCACCTATTACACCGATGATGACCTCTATATCCCGGCAGGTTCATGCACCGAGAGAGAGTCTGACACGCCCCCTTCCTCGTCGACCAGTCAGTCGAGGATCACCACCACTACGACGTCTACTAATGGTGGCGGGGGTGGGGGTGGGGGCAGTAGCGGTACTGCCCCCACCGCCGCCCCCACTACGGGTACCACTACCCAGCTGTGCGGTCAGTTCAGACATTCGCCGGTCAACGGTCAAGACGGACAATTCCGGCCACCCGTTCGCAGCAACTTCCTGTCCGGTCAACACATCGCCGTACGCTTTCCGCAGACCTACGCCCCGCCCATCTCTAGTTCGTACATGCCCACTTGTCCTATGCCCCGCCCATCTCTAGTTTGGACACACGACACTAGAGTTTACATTCTAATCATATCAGATATACGTATCTAAGATATATGTGTATACGAGTGCGTATGTATATATATGTATATGTCGCTAAATGTTAATTTATATAGTAAGCTTAAGTTATCCCCACTCACCCCTCTTATATCAGTATCACTTTATTCTCCTCGTCGTAAAACTTTCAATACAAGTACTTCTTCACCTCGAGATACTATAACTCTACTAACTCTACTACTATAGTATGTGATAGTATGATTGACACACGTGTTACGTTTAGATCGCCCAGAATCTGATGATTTAGTTGCCATGGGAACCGCTACGAATTGGCAACAATCTTCTCCTATTGGCCAGATATCCGTCAGAAACTGTAGACAAAACTTAACGTCGTGTCAAGGTCAAAACTTGTGTATTGTTATTGTGGTTCTCTTGTTTATACATGTGTATATGATATGTTTATGTTTTATTATTTAGTTTGAATATTTCTTTTATTATATGTAAACTTTATTACGGTGCTAGCATAAGCTAGTATAAGCTTATAGGCTAACATCTTATCACATCGCTGTTATTACATCATATTTATATAAGTATATTTATAGTATAACCTGTTGCGCAATTATTCCATATTTATAGTCATTATTAAGGGGAATATTGTAGTTATACCTGTAGTGATGGTTGTATACGAGTCAGTATTACATGTACAGTTGGCTGTAGCCAGTTAGGTTAACTGCTAGATAACGGCTAGGGATGTACAAATGTGAGTCATCGAGTCCTAGTAATGAAATGTTGAGTCTGTAATATTCTAGTCATTTTAAAAAGTGATGAAATCGAGTCCCTATAGTTGATTTACGAGTCAATTCGAGTATTTAAAATAATACTCGACAATTATTATATAATACATATAAGTAAAATCAATTAAATATATGGAATTATTACATAGGTGAAGTAAGCTTTATTTAAAGAAATAATATATTTCATATATAGATTTATTTATTATTAATTACACATCATCTTTTAATGATTAATGTCAACTTTGAATTTAGGATTTATAATGTTTTCTATAATTGTAAAGGATTGATTTGGATTTGAAGGATTCTAAACCCTAGATTTTTGGATTTAATCATTTTTTGTGGATAATAAGCATTGATTATTATGATTTGATGGCTTCGAGGCATTATAGGTATTTGAAATGTTTATAACAACACTTCCACACATTATAATGTATACTACCCCTCACGCAGTATGTGTATTAACTTCATCTGTTTTTTAATTTAATATTTTAATATATTATAATATTACATAATATTACATATATGTAATATTATATTATAATATAGTAATTCTACAGAATGCAATTAGTTAACACATAAATATACATTTCTCATAATTAGGTACAATGCTATATATATAACACATATATATGTAATATGTATCCTACCGAATACGGCATCATTTTCTATAAGCCTGATATTAACATCACTAGAGTATTGTATGTACTTAATTACACATATATCATCATCACTACCTTCATATTTAGTAAATATATTTACTATCATATCATATACTTGATATATCATCTACGAATATCTAAATTATTTAACATAAATACGCTGACCTCTATTACCCCTGACACCGATGACCTTGATCCGTGAACAGGTACGATACAAACCTCTAGGAAACATCGACACAACGGGAACCCGACAACCTCGGGACGTCGCGACAGTTAGTGTAGCGTTACGTAGTTAACCTGTCGCTATCATTGGCTGGTAACATAGAGCTAGAGAGATAGACTTTCTCTCTAGTTCTATGGCTGGTAACAACGCCAATTTACCTAAGATATAACTCTTAGGCGAAATAGTGTCATTCTAATTTGTAATCAAAAATGAACAGCGCTACCTACTAGGTAGTACCTACATAGGTTCAATTTGTGTAACTATGTGTTGTTTATAATGTAAATTCATATCAAACTATACACTTTTTAAATGTTAAATAATATGCTTTACATTATTATTATATGATAAAAACCTAGTGTTCATTACTAATATATAACAAAGCGATAGGATGTGTTGGTTTTAAATGCTATGCATATCTATGTGGCGAATATAAGCTAATTTATATTGCATGTCATTTAATAGAGCATTGAAAATATTATTGTAAAGAAACCGCGCCAAACCTAAATCTATTTTCGAGATTGTTATACTACTTCCAGCAATGGCAGGAATTAGGTATTAATAACGTTGCGTAGATAGTGTGTTATATGTTTGCTTTTCAACATCTGTGAATTTACTGCTGTAGCAGCGTTGGCAAGTCTGTAAGAATGTAAATTATTTTTTTATAAAAATGATTGTGAGCATACTAAAAATAGAAATATAAAAGAAACTGTTGACCAATAATGTTTATGAATAATAATGATTACCTTATCGCCGAGTATATTTACAGAAACAATACCTTTACATATTAGTTAACTTTATTTCACTACTCCATTGTTTAATATTTAAACATTTAAACATAATAACAATAGTATACTATATATATATAATACTAGGCGGTCGGGGCCCGGCTTCGCCCGTGATCGCGCGTAACGTTCACTTAGTGATGTAATGTACTTGGGAATTTTTATTAATATGTTTATATAGGTAAATTAAAACTTAAGCCAACAATAGTTAAAATATACATATATAGGTTCACTCGGGAAGTAATGCAGCTAAAAAACCTACACAAATTAAAACTTAACCCAACCTAACTAAAACTGTGAAAATAAAAATATAAATAAATATACTTTTATAGGTTCACTCGGGAAGTAATGCATCTAAAAAAACCTACACAAATTAAAACTTAACCCAACCTAACCACAAAAATGAAAATAAAAATATAAATAAATATGCTTTTATAGGTTCACTCGGGAAGTAATGCAGCTAAAAAAAACCTACCAATATTAAAACTTAACCCAACCTAACCACAACAGTGAAAATATACTTTTATAGGCTCACATGGGATGTAATACAACTAAAAAAAACCTCCACAAATTAAAACTTAACCCAACCTAACCACAACAGTGAAAATATACTTTTATAGGCTCACTCGGGAAGTAATGCAGCTAAAAAAAACCTTCAAAAATTAAAACTTAACCCAACCTAACCACAACCGTGACAATATACTTTTATAGGCTCACTCGGGAAGTAATGCGGCTAAAAAAACCTACACAAATTAAAACCTAATCCAACCTAACCACAAATGTTAAAATAACAATATAAATTAATATGCTTTTATAGGCTCACTCGGGAAGTAATGCAGCTAAAAAAAACCACCAAAATTAAAACTTAACCCAACCTAACCACAACTGTGAAAATAACTATATAAATAAATATGCTTTTATAGGTTCACTCGGGAAGTAATGCATCTAAAAAAAACCTACCAATATTAAAACTGAACCCAACCTAACCACAACTGTGAAAATAACAATATAAATAAATATGCTTTTATAGGTTAACTCGGGAAGTAATGAAGCTAAAAATACCACCAATATTAAAACTTAATCCAATCTAACAACAATAGTGAAAATAACAATATAAATAAATATGCTTTTATAGGTTCACTCGGGATGTAATGCAGCTAAAAAAAACCTACCAAAATTAAAACTTAACCCAACCTAACCACAACTGTGAAAATAATAATATAAATAAATATGCTTTTATAGGTTCACTCGGGAAGTAATGCAGCTAAAAAAAACCTACCAATATTAAAACTGAACCCAACCTAACCACAACTGTGAAAATAACAATATAAATAAATATGCTTTTATAGGTTAACTCGGGAAGTAATGAAGCTAAAAATACCACCAATATTAAAACTTAATCCAATCTAACAACAATAGTGAAAATAACAATATAAATAAATATGCTTTTATAGGTTCACTCGGGATGTAATGCAGCTAAAAAAAACCTACCAAAATTAAAACTTAACCCAACCTAACCACAACTGTGAAAATAATAATATAAATAAATATGCTTTTATAGGTTCACTCGGGAAGTAATGCAGCTAAAAAAAACCACCAATATTAAAACTTAATCCAACCTAACCACAACTGTGAAAATATAATTTTATAGGCTCACATGGGAAGTAATGCAGCTAAAAAAAACCTCCACAAATTAAAACCTAACCCAACCTAACCCCAACAGTGAAAATATAATTGTATAGGCTCACATGGGAAGTAATGCAGCTAAAAAAAACCTCCACAAATTAAAACTTAACCCAACCTAACCATAACAGTGAAAATATACTTTTATAGGCTCACTCGAGAATGAATGCAGCTAAAAAAAACCTACACAAATTAAAACTTAAACCAACCTAACCACAACTGTGAAAATATCCTTGTATAGGCTCACTCGGGAAGTAATGCAGCTACAAAATATCTACCAATATTAAAACTGAACCCAACCTACATACAACAGTGATAATAACTAAAACTAAAAATATCAATGACCACATAGACATATATATATATATATATATATATATATATATATATATATATATATATATATATATATATATATATATATATATGCTTGTATAGTCTCACTCGGTATGTAATGCATATATAATTATAGAATAGAATTTAGAAAAAATATTTTTTTATAAATCTATATTTTTTTCTTTGACCATATATATGATGACATTTGGCGAAATATTAAAACCGAGATGGAAACCTTATTATTCATATTTTCATGATTTTTCTGATTTTATTACATGTATTTTCATACTCCTAATCTGATGAATACATAATTTATATGAAAATATGACTGGAAGTCGGTCAAATAGACTACTCTCAAATCATGTATTTTTCACTTTTTCGGCCGTAGCTCGAATAATTTTAAACATAATAAGTCACAATTTATAAAATTATATTCTATTTTAATTATCTATTTAATAAAGTTAAAATTATTGAAATCGAATAATTATTGTAGATTTTGATTTTTCACATCACCGTATCGTATCACCTATGTTTACTAATTTATGTTTACATGGCGTAGATAGGAAATAATTAATATTAACTCGATTTTACCCGTTCGTGAACTTTTTCTCAATAATACGGGTACGAAAATTCCGATTTAAAAATTTGTATTCAGATATTCCAACCGGAAGTACCATTTCGTAAATCTACGTGATGTATTCGAAATTAAAGAAACTCATTTTTGCGAAATTATTTACGATAAAATTCTCCACGATAATGTTTGTTATTAAAAATTTGCGTCGAATTTAAATTTTTCGATTACGTAAATCGACTAAAAAATGACACTATTTAACGATTATTGGTATCGCGCGAATACATAATCAAAAAAGTAAATCATCTATTAAAACCCCGCTGCCCCACTTTATCACCTGAGGTTTTCCTTACGGAAAACGGATCTCGCGTTCGCGAGATCCTAATACTTACACACACACACACACAGACACACAGACAGACATTTTCGCTAATATAGTATAGACTAGGCGGTCGGGGCCCGGCTTCGCCCGTGATCGCGCGTAACGTTCACTTGATGATGTAATGTACTTGGGAATGTTTATTAATATGTTTATATAGGTACTATAACTTAACATATCAATGACACATACACACATTTATCAATATGCTTTTATAGGTTCACTCGGGATGTAATGCAGCTAAAAAAAACCTACAAAAATTAAAACTTAATCAAACCTAACCACAAAACTGACAATATACTTTTATAGGCTCACTCGAGAAGTAATGCAGCTAAAAAAAACCTCCAAAAATCAAAACTTAACCCAACCTATCCCCAACAGTGAAAATATACTTTTATAGGCTCACTCGGGAAGTAATGCAGCTAAAAAAAATCTCCACAAATCAAAACTTAACCCAACCTAACCACAACTGTGAAAATATAATTGTATAGGCTCACATGGGAAGTAATGCAGCTAAAAAAAACCTCCACAAATTAAAACTTAACCCAACCTAACCACAACCGTGACAATATACTTGTATAGGTTCACTCTGGAAGTAATGCAGCTAAAAAAACCTACACAAATTAAATCTTAACCCAATCTAACCACAACTGTGAAAATAACTAATACTCCAAATATCAATGACCACACAAACAAATATATCAATATGCTTTTATAGGCTCACTCGGTAAGTAATGCAGCTAAAAAAACCTACCAAAATTAAAACTTAACCCAACCTAACCACAACTGTGAAATTAAATATATAAATAAATACACTTTTAACAGCTCACTCGGGAAGTAATGCAGCTAAACAAAACCTATACAAATTAAAACTTAACCCAACCTAACCACAACTGTGAAAATAAATAATACTCCAGATATTAATGACCACACAAAGACAAATATCAATATATTTGTATAGGCTAACTCGGGAAGTAATGTAGCTAAAACCTACAAATATATATATATATATATATATATATATATATATATGCTTGTATATGCTCACTCGGTATGTAATTCATATATAATTATAGAATAGATTTTAGAAAAAAACAAATTTTATAAATCTATATTTTTTCTTTGACCATATATATGATGACATTTGGCGAAATAATAAAACAGAGATGGAAACCCTATTATTCATATTTTCATGATTTTTCTGATTTCATTACATGTATTTTCGTACTCGTAATCTGATGAATCCATATTTTATACGAAAATATTACCGGAAGTCGGTCAAATAGACTACTCTAAAATCATGTATTTTTCACTATTTCTGCCGTAGCTCGAAGAATATTAAACATAAGAAGTCCCAATATATAAAATTATATTCTATTTTAATTATCTATTTAATAAAGTTAAAATTATTGAAATCGAATAATTATTGTAGATTTTGATTTTTTAACTCACCTAATTATATATTACGATTGTATCACCTATGTTTAATAATTTATTTTTACATGGCGTAGATAGGAAATAATTAATATTAACTCGATTTTACATATTAGTAAATTTCACCTCAATAATACGGGTAAAAAATTCCGATGCAACAGTTGTTATTTAAATATTCACACCGGAAGTACCATTTCGTAAATATACGTAATGTATTCGAAATTAAAGAAACTCATTTTTACGAAATTATTTACCATCAAATTATTCACGATAAAGTTTGTTATTAAAAATTTGCTTCGAATTTAAATTTTTCGATTACGTAAATCGACTAAAAAATGACACTATTTAACGATATTTGGTATCGCGCGAATACATATTGAAAAAAGTAAATCATCTATTAAAACCCCGCTGCCCCACTTTATCACCTGAGGTTTTCCTTACGGAAAACGGATCTCGCGAACGCGAGATCCTAATACTTACACACACAGACACACACACAGACAACTTCGCTCTTATAGTATAGACTAGGCGGTCGGGGCCCGGCTTCGCCCGTGATCGCGCGTAACGTTCACTTGATGATGTAATGTACTTGGGAATGTTTATTAATATGTTTATATAGGTACTATAACTTAAAATATCAATGACACATACACACATTTATCAATATGCTTTTATAGGTTCACTCAGGATGTAATGCAGCTAAAAAAAACCTGCACAAATTAAAACTTAACCCAACCTAACCACAACTGTGAAAATATAATTGTATAGGCTCACTCGGGAAGTAATGCAGATAAAAAAAACCTACAAAAATTAAAACTTAATCAAACCTAACCACAAAACTGACAATATACTTTTATAGGCTCACTCGGGAAGAAATGCAGCTAAAAAAACCTACACAAATTAAAACTTAACCCAACCTAACCACAACTGTGAAAATAACAATATAAATAAATATGCTTTTATAGGTTCATTCGGGAAGTAATGAAGCTAAAAAAAAACTACCAAAATTAAATATTAACCCAACCTAACCACAACTTTGAAAATAACAATATAAATAAATATGCTTTTATAGGTTCACTCGGGAAGTAATGCAGCTAAAAAAATCCTACCAAAATTAAAACTTAATCCAACCTAACCACAACTGTGAAAATATAATTTTATAGGCTCACATGGGAAGTAATGCAGCTAAAAAAAACCTCCACAAATTAAAACTTAACCCAACCTAACCATAACAGTGAAAATATACTTTTATAGGCTCACTCGAGAATGAATGCAGCTAAAAAAAACCTACACAAATTAAAACTTAACCCAACCTAACCACAACCGTGATAATATAATTTTATAGGCTCACTTGAGAAGTAATGCATCTAAAAAAACATCACAAATTAAAACTTAACCCAACCTAACCACAACAGTAAAAATATACTTGTATAGGCTCACTCGGGAAGTAATGCAGCTAAAAAAAACCTCCAAAAATTAAAACTTAACCCAACCTAACCACAACAGTGAAAATAACAATATAAATAAATATGCTTTTATAGGTTCACTCGGGAAGTAATGCAGCTAAAAAAAACCTACCAAAATTAAAACTTAACCCAACCTAACCACAACTGTGAAAATAACAATATAAATAAATATGCTTTTATAGGTTCACTCGGGAAGTAATGCAGCTAAAAAAAACCTCCACAAATTAAAACTTAACCCAACCTAACCATAACAGTGTTAAAAATATCCTTGTATAGGCTCACTCGGGAAGTAATGCAGCTACAAAATATCTACCAATATTAAAACTGAACCCAACCTACATACAACAGTGACGATAACTAAAACTAAAAATATCAATGACCACATAGACATATATATATACTTGTATATGCTAACTCGGTATGTATTGCATATATAATTATATAATAGATTTTATAAAAAATATTTTTTTATAAATCTATATTTTTTTATAAATCTATATTTTTTTATTTGACCATATAATGATGACATTTGGCGAAATATTAAAACCGAGATGGAAACCATATTATTCATATTTTCATGATTTTTCTCATTTTATTACATGTATTTTCGTACTCCAAATCTGATGAATCCATAATTTATACGAAAATATGACCGGAAGTCGGTCAAATAGACTACTCTAAAATCCTGTATTTTTCACTTTTTCGGCCGTAGCTCTAAGAATATTAAACATAAGAAGTCCCAATTTATAAAATTATATTCTATTTTAATTATCTATTTAATAAAGTTAAAATTATTGAAATCGAATAAATATTGTAGATTTTGATTTTTTACATCAACGTATCGTATCACATATGTTTAATAATTTATGTTTACATGGCGTAGATAGGAAATAATTAATATTAACTCGATTTTACATATTAGTAAATTTCACCTCAATAATACTGGTAAAAAATTCCGATGCAACAATTGTTATTTAGATATTCACACCGGAAGTACCATTTCGTAAATCTACGTAATTTATTCGAAATTAAAGAAACTCAATTTTACGAAATTATTTACGATAAAATTCTCCACGATAATGTTTGTTATTAAAAATTTGCGTCGAATTTAAATTTTTCGATCACGTAAATCGACTAAAAAATGACACTATTTAACGATTATTGGTATCGCGCGAATACATATTCAAAAAAGTAAATAATCTATTTCACCATTTGTTGATATACTTGGTAATTTGTATTAATATGTTTATACAGCTAAAAAAAACCTCCAAAAATTAATACTTAACCCAACCTAACCATAACCGTGACAATATACTTTTATAGGATCACTCGGGAAGTAATGCAGCTAAAAAAAACCTACCAATATTAAAACTTAACCCAACCTAACCACAACAGTGAAAATATACTTTATAGGCTCACATGGGATGTAATGCAACTAAAAAAAACCTCCACAAATTAAAACTTAACCCAACCTAACCACAACAGTGAAAATATGCTTTTATAGGCTCACTCGGGAAGTAATGCAGCTAAAAAAAACCACCAAAATTAAAACTTAACCCAACCTAACCACAACTGTGAAAATAACTATATAAATAAATATGCTTTTATAGGTTCACTCGAGAAGTAATGCATCTAAAAAAAACCTACCAATATTAAAACTTAATCCAATATAACCACAACTGTGAAAATAACAATATAAATGAATATGCTTTTATAGGTTCACTCGGGAAGTAATGCAGCTAAAAAAAACCTACCAAAATTAAAACTTAACCCAACCTAACCACAACTGTGAAAATAATAATATAAATAAATATGCTTTTATAGGTTCACTCGGGAAGTAATGCAGCTAAAAAAAACCTACCAAAATTAAAACTTAACCCAACCTAACCACAACTGTGAAAATAATAATATAAATAAATATGCTTTTATAGGTTCACTCGGGAAGTAATGCAGCTAAAAAAAACCACCAATATTAAAACTTAATCCAACCTAACCACAACTGTGAAAATATAATTGTATAGGCTCACATGGGAAGTAATGCAGCTAAAAAAAACCTCCACAAATTAAAACTTAACCCAACCTAACCCCAACAGTGAAAATATAATTGTATAGGCTCACATGGGAAGTAATGCAGCTAAAAAAAACCTCCACAAATTAAAACTTAACCCAACCTAACCATAACAGTGAAAATATACTTTTATAGGCTCACTCGAGAATGAATGCAGCTAAAAAAAACCTAAACAAATTAAAACTTAACCCAACCTAACCACAACTGTGAAAATATCCTTGTATAGGCTCACTCGGGAAGTAATGCAGCTACAAAATATCTACCAATATTAAAACTGAACCCAACCTACATACAACAGTGACAATAACTAAAACTAAAAATATCAATGACCACATATATATATATATATATATATATATATATATATATATATATATATGCTTGTATAGTCTCACTCGGTATGTATTGCATATATCATTATATAATAGATTTTATAAAAAATATTTTTTTATAAATCTATATTTTTTTTTTGACTGTATGATGACATTTGGCGAAATAATAAAATAGAGATTGAAACCCTATTATTCATATTTTCATGATTTTTCTCATTTTATTACGTGTATTTTCGTACTCCAAATCTGATGAATCCATAATTTATACGAAAATATTACCGGAAGTCGGTCAAATAGACTACTCTAAAATCATGTATTTTTCACTTTTTCGGCCGTAGCTCTAAGAATATTAAACATAAGAAGTCCCAATTTATAAAATTATATTCTATTTTAATTATCTATTTAATAAAGTTAAAATTATTGAAATCGAATAATTATTGTAGATTTTGATTTTTTACATTACTGTATCGTATCACCTATGTTTAATAATTTATGTTTACATGGCGTAGATAGGAAATAATTAATATTAACTCGATATTACATATTAGTAAATTTCACCTCAATAATACGGGTAAATAAATTGCGATGCAACAATTTGTATTCAGATATTCAAACCGGAAGTACGATTTCGTAAATCTACGTAATGTATTCGAAATTAAAGAAACTCATTTTTACGAAATTATTTACCATCAAATTCTCCACGATAATGTTTGTTATTAAAAATTTGCGTCGAATTTAAATTTTTCGATTACGTAAATCGACTAAAATATGACATTATTTAACGATTATTAGTATCGCGCGAATACATATTGAAAAAAGTAAATCATCTATTAAAACCCCGCTGCCCCACTTTATCACCTGTGGTTTTCCTTACGGAAAACGGATCTCGCGTTCGCGAGATCCTAATACTTACACACACACACACACAGACACACAGACAGACATTTTCGCTAATATAGTATAGACTAGGCGGTCGGGGCCCGGCTTCGCCCGTGATCGCGCGTAACGTTCACTTGATGATGTAATGTACTCGGGAGGTGATGTAATGTACTCGGGAAGTGATGCAGCTAAAAAAATCACCAATATTAAAACTTAATCCAATCTAACTACAACTGTGAAAATAACTATATAAATAAAAATGCTTTTATATGCTCACTCGGGAAGTGATGCAGCTAAAAAAAACCACCAATATTAAAACTTAATCCAATCTAACCACAACTATGAAAATAACTATATAAATAAAAATGCTTTTATAGGCTCACTCGGGAAGTAATGCAGCTAAAAAAAACCTACCAAAATTAAAACTTAACCCAACCTAACCACAACTGTGAAAATAATAATATAAATAAATATGCTTTTATAGGTTCACTCGGGAAGTAATTCAACTAAAAAAAACCTACAAAAATTAAAACTTAACCCAACCTAACCACAACCGTGGAAATATACTTTTATAGGTTCATTCGGGAAGTAATGCAGCTAAAAAAAACCTACCAAAATTAAAACTTAACCCAACCTAACCACAACTGTGAAAATAAATATGACCACACACATATAACTATACTTTAATAGACTCAATTGGTAAGTAATGCAGCTAAAAAAAACCTCCAAAAATTAAAACTTAACCCAACCTAACAACATCCGTGACAATATACTTGTATAGGCTCACTCGAGAAGTAATGCAGCTAAAAAAAACCTCCAAAAATTAAAACTTAACCCAACCTAACCACAACAGTAAAAATATACTTGTATAGGCTCACTCGGGAAGTAATGCAGCTAAAAAAACCTACACAAATTAAAACTTAACCCAACCTAACCACAACTGTGAAAATAACAATATAAATAAATATGATTTTATAGGTTCACTCGGGAAGTAATTCAACTAAAAAAAACCTACACAAATTAAAACTTAACCCAACCTAACCACAACTGTGAAAATAACAATATAAATAAATATGCTTTTATAGGCTCACTCGGGAAGTAATGCAGCTAAAAAAAACCTACACAAATTAAAACTTAACCCAACCTAACCACAACTGTGAAAATAACAATATAAATAAATATGATTTTATAGGTTTACTCGGGAAGTAATTCAACTAAAAAAAACCTACACAAATTAAAACTTAACCCAACCTAACCACAACTGTGAAAATAACAATATAAATAAATATGCTTTTATAGGTTCACTCGGGAAGTAATGCAGCTAAAAAAAACCTACCAAAATTAAAACTTAACCCAACCTAACCACAACTGTGAAAATAACAATATAAATAAATATGCTTTTATAGGTTCACTCGGGAAGTAATTCAACTAAAAAAACCTACACAAATTAAAACTTAACCCAACCTAACCACAACTGTGAAAATAACAATATAAATAAATATGCTTTTATAGGTTCACTCGGGAAGTAATTCAGCTAAAAAAAACCTACCAAAATTAAAACTTAACCCACCCTAACCACAACCGTGAAAATACACTTTTATAGGTTCACTCGGGAAGTAATGGAGCTAAAAAAAACCACCAATATTAAAACTTAACCCAACCTAACCACAACTGTGAAAATAACTAACACTCACAATATCAATGACCACACAACATAAATATATCAATATCTTTGTATAGGCTCACTCGGGAAGTAATTCAGCTAAAAAAACCAACAATATTAAAATTAATCCAATCTAACCACAACTGTGAAAATAAGAATATAAATGAATATGATTGTATAGGCTAACTCGGGAAGTAATGTAGCTAAAAAAAACTACACAAATTAAATTTAACCCAACCTAACTAAAACTGTGAAAATAACAAATACTCAAAATATCACTGAACACATACACAAATATCATAATACTTTTATAATAAACTTATATACCCAACCTAACTACAACTGTAAAAATAACAATATAAATAAATATGCTTTTATAGGCTCACTCGGGAAGTAATGCAGCTAAAAAAAACCTCCAAAAATTAAAACGTAACCCAACATAACCACAACCGTGACAATATACTTTTATAGGCTCACTCGAGAAGTAATGCAGTTAAAAAAAACCTCCAAAAATTTAAATTTAACCCAACCTAACCACAACTGTGAAAATAACAATATAAATAAATATGCTTTTAAAGGCTCACTCGGGAAGTAATGCAGCTAAAAAAAACCTACACAAATTAAAACTTAACCCAACCTAAACAAAAATGTGAAAATAACAATATAAATAAATATGCCTTTATAGGGATCACTCGGGAAGTAATGCATCTAAAAAAGACCTACACGAATTAAAACTTAACCCAACCTAAACAAAAATGTGAAAATAACAATATAAATAAATATGACTTTATAGGGATCACTCGGGAAGTAATTCAGCTAAAAAAAACTAACAATATTAAAACTTAACCCAACCTAACCACAACTGTGAACAATTACTAATAATCTAAATTCAATGACCACACACAGACATATATCAATATACTTTTATAGGCTAAACTCGGGAAGTAATGCAGCTAAAAAAAACTACCAATATTAAAACTTAACCCAACCTAACCACAACTATGAAAAATTACTAATACTCTAAAATCAATGACCACACAAAGACATATATCAATATACTTTTATAGGCTCACTCGGGAAGTAATGCAGCTAAAAAAAACCTCCAAAAATTTAAACTTAACCCAACCTTACCACAACTGTGAAAATAACAATATAAATAAATATACTTTTATAGGCTCACTCGAGAAGTAATGTAGCTAAAAAAACCTACACAAATTAAAACTTAACCCACCCTAACCACAACCGTGACAATATACTTGTATAGGCTCACTCGAGAAGTGATGCAGCTAAAAAAAACCTACACAAATTAAAATTTAACCCAACCTAAACACAACAGTGACAATAACTATAACTAAAAATATCAATGACCACATACACACATATATATATATGCTTGTATAGTCTCACTCGGTATGTAATGCATATATAATTATAGAATAGATTTTAGAAAAAATATTTTTTTATAAATCTATATTTTTTTCTTTGACCATATATGATGACATTTGACGAAATAATAAAACAGAGATTGAAACCCTATTATTCATATTTTCATGATTTTTCTCATTTTATTACATGTATTTTCGTACTCCTAATCTGATGAATCCTAGGCGGTCGGGGCCCGGCTTCGCCCGTGATCGCGCGTAACGTTCACTTGTTGATGTAATGTACTTGGGAATTTTTATTAATATGTTTATATAGGTAAATTAAAACTTAACCCAACCTAACCACAACCGTGACAATATACTTTTATAGGCTCACTCGGGAAGTAATGCAGCAAAAAAAACCTCCAAAAATTAAAACTTAACCCAGCCTAACCAAAACTGTGAAAATAAAAATATAAATAAATATACTTTTATAGGCTCACTCGGGAAGTAATGCAACTAAAAATAACCTACCAATATTAAAACTTAACCCAACCTAACCACAACTGTGCAAATATAATTGTATAGGCTCACATGGGAAGTAATGTAGCTAAAAAAAACCTCCATAAATTAAAACTTAACCCAACCTAACCACAACTGTAAAAACATAATTGTATAGGTTCACTCGGGAAGTAATGCAGCTAAAAAAACCTATCAAAATTAAAACTTAACCCAACCTAACCACAACTGTGAAAATAACTATATAAATAAATATGCTTTTATAGGTTCACTCGGGAAGTAATGCATCTAAAAAAAACCTACCAATATTAAAACTGAACCCAACCTAACCACAACTGTGCAAATATAATTGTATAGGCTCACATGGGAAGTAATGTAGCTAAAAAAAACCTCCATAAATTAAAACTTAACCCAACCTAACCACAACTGTAAACACATAATTGTATAGGTTCACTCGGGAAGTAATGCAGCTAAAAAAACCTACCAAAATTAAAACTTAACCCAACCTAACCACAACTGTGAAAATAACTATATAAATAAATATGCTTTTATAGGTTCACTCGGGAAGTAATGCATCTAAAAAAAACCTACCAATATTAAAACTGAACCCAACCTAACCACAACTGTGAAAATAACAATATAAATAAATATGCTTTTATAGGTTAACTCGGGAAGTAATGAAGCTAAAAATACCACCAATATTAAAACTTAATCAAATCTAACAACAATAGTGAAAATAACAATATAAATAAATATGCTTTTATAGGTTCACTCGGGATGTAATGCAGCTAAAAAAAACCTACCAAAATTAAAACTTAACCCAACCTAACCACAACTGTGAAAATAATAATATAAATAAATATGCTTTTATAGGTTCACTCGGGAAGTAATGCAGCTAAAAAAAACCACCAATATTAAAACTTAATCCAACCTAACCACAACTGTGAAAATATAATTTTATAGGCTCACATGGGAAGTAATGCAGCTAAAAAAAACCTCCACAAATTAAAACTTAACCCAACCTAACCCCAACAGTGAAAATATAATTGTATAGGCTCACATGGGAAGTAATGCAGCTAAAAAAAACCTCCACAAATTAAAACTTAACCCAACCTAACCATAACAGTGAAAATATACTTTTATAGGCTCACTCGAGAATGAATGCAGCTAAAAAAAACCTACACAAATTAAAACTTAACCCAACCTAACCACAACTGTGAAAATATCCTTGTATAGGCTCACTCGGGAAGTAATGCAGCTACAAAATATCTACCAATATTAAAACTGAACCCAACATACATACAACAGTGACAATAACTAAAACTAAAAATATCAATGACCACATAGACATATATATATATATATATATATATATGCTTGTATAGTCTCACTCGGTATGTAATGCATATATAATTATAGAATAGATTTTAGAAAAAATATTTTTTTATAAATCTATATTTTTTTTCTTTGACCATATATATATGAATATATTTGGCGAAATATTAAAATAGAGATGGAAACCCTATTATTGATATTTTCATGATTTTCTCATTTTATTAAATGTATTTTCGTACTCCTAATCTGATGAATCCATAATTTAAACGAAAATATGACCGGAAGTCGGTCAAATAGACTATTCTAAAATCCAGTATTTTTCACTTTTTCGGCCGTAGCTCTAAGAATATTAAACATAAGAAGTCCCAATTTATAAAATTATATTCTATTTTAATTATCTATTTAATAAAGTTAAAATTATTGAAATCGAATAATTATTCTAGATTTTGATTTTTTACATCACCGTATCATATCACCTATGTTTAATAATTTATGTTTACATGGCGTAGATAGGAAATAATTAATATTAACTCGATTTTACATATTAGTAAATTTCACCTCAATAATACGGGTAAATAAATTACGATGTACCAATTTGTATTCATAAATTCAAACCGGAAGTACGATTTCGTAAATCTACGTAATGTATTCGAAATTAAAGAAACTCATTTTTACGAAATTATTTACCATCAAATTATTCACGATAAAGTTTGTTATTAAAAATTTGCTTCGAATTTAAATTTTTCGATTACGTAAATCGACTAAAAAATGACACTATTTAACGATATTTGGTATCGCGCGAATACATATTCAAAAAAGTAAATCATCTATTAAAACCCCGCTGCCCCACTTTATCACCTGAGGTTTTCCTTACGGAAAACGGATCTCGCGTTCGCGAGATCCTAATACTTACACACACAGACACACACACAGACAACTTCGCTCTTATAGTATAGACTAGTCAGCCGGGGCCCGGCTTCGCCCGTGATCGCGCGTAACGTTCACTTGTTGATATACTTGGGAATTTGTATTAATATGTTTATAAAGATTCACTTGTTGATGTAATGTACCCGGGAAGTAATGCAGCTAATAAAATCTACAAAAATTAAAAATTAACCCAACCTAACCACAACTGTGAAAATATAATTGTATAGGCTTACATGGGAAGTAATGCAGCTAACAAAAACCTCCACAAATTAAAACTTAACCCAACCTAACCACAACTGTGAAAATATAATTGTATAGGCTCACATGGTAAGTAATGCAGCTAAACAAACTCCACAAATTAAAACTAATCCCAAACTAACCACAACCGTGACAATATACTTGTATAGGCTCACTCGAGAAGTAATGCAGCTAAAAAAAACCTCCATAAATTAAAACTTAACCCAACCTAACCACAACTGTGAAAATATAATTGTATAGGCTCACATGGGAAGTAATGCAGCTAAAAAAAACCTCCATAAATTAAAACTTAATCCAATCTAACCACAACTGTGAATATAACTATATAAATAAATATGTTTATATAGGTTCAATTGGGTAGTAATGTAGCTAAAAAAAACCTACACAAATTAAAACTTAACACAACCTAACCACGACAGTGAAAATAACAATATAAATAAATATGCTTTTATAGGCTCACTCGGGAAGTAATGCAGCTAAACAAAACCTCCCCAAATAAAAACTTAACCCAACCTAACCATAACAGTGAAAATATACTTTTATAGGCTCACTCGAGAATGAATGCAGCAAAAAAAAACCTACACAAATTAAAACTTAACCCAACCTAACCACAACTGTGAAAATATCCTTGTATAGGCTCACTCGGGAAGTAATGCAGCTACAACATATCTACCAATATTAAAAATTAACCCAACCTACATACAACAGTGACAATAACTAAAACTAAAAATATCAATGACCACATAGACATATATATATATATATATGCTTGTATAGGCTCACTCGGTATGTAATGCATATATAATTATAGAATAGATTTTAGAAAAAATATTTTTTTATAAATCTATATTTTTTTCTTTGACCATATATGATGACATTTGGCGAAATATTAAAACCGAGATGGAAACCATATTATTCATATTTTCATGATTTTTCTCATTTTATTACATGTATTTTCATACTCCTAATCTGATGAATACATAATTTATATGAAAATATGACTGGAAGTCGGTCAAATAGACTACTCTCAAATTATGTATTTTTCACTTTTTCGGCCGTAGCTTGAAGAATATTAAACATAAGAAGTCCCAATTTATAAAATTATATTCTATTTTAATTATCTATTTAATAAAGTTAAAATTATTGAAATCGAATAAATATTGTAGATTTTGATTTTTCACATCACCGTATCGTATCACCTATGTTTAATAATTTATGTTTACATTGCGTAGATAGGAAATAATTAATATTAACTCGATATTACATATTAGTAAATTTCACCTCAATAATACGGGTAAAAAATTCCGATGCAACAGTTGTTATTTAAATATTCACACCGGAAGTACCATTTCGTAAATCTACGTAATGTATTCGAAATTAAAGAAACTCATTTTTACGAAATTATTTACCATCAAATTATTCACGATAAAGTTTGTTATTAAAAATTTGCTTCGAATTTAAATTTTTCGATTACGTAAATCGACTAAAAAATGACACTATTTAACGATATTTGGTATCGCGCGAATACATATTCAAAAAAGTAAATCATCTATTAAAACCCCGCTGCCCCACTTTATCACCTGAGGTTTTCCTTACGGAAAACGGATCTCGCGTTCGCGAGATCCTAATACTTACACACACACACACACAGACACACAGACAGACATTTTCGCTAATATAGTATAGATAGGCGGTCGGGGCCCGGCTTCGCCCGTGTTCACGCGTAACGTTCACTTGTTGATATACTTGGGAATTTTTATTAATATGTTTATACAGCTAAAAAAAACCTCCAAAAATTAAAACTTAACCCAACCTAACCATAACCGTGACAATATACTTTTATAGGATCACTCGGGAAGTAATGCAGCTAAAAAAAACCTACCAATATTAAAACTTAACCCAACCTAACCACAACAGTGAAAATATACTTTTATAGGCTCACATGGGATGTAATGCAACTAAAAAAAACCTCCACAAATTAAAACTTAACCCAACCTAACCACAACAGTGAAAATATACTTTTATAGGCTCACTCGGGAAGTAATGCGGCTAAAAAAACCTACACAAATTAAAACCTAATCCAACCTAACCACAACTGTTAAAATAACAATATAAATTAATATGCTTTTATAGGCTCACTCGGGAAGTAATGCAGCTAAAAAAAACCTACACAAATTAAATCTTAACCCAACCTAACCACAACTGTGCAAATATAATTGTATAGGCTCACATGGGAAGTAATGTAGCTAAAAAAAACCTCCACAAATTAAAACTTAACCCAACCTAACCATAACAGTGAAAATATACTTTTTTAGGCTCACTCGGGAAGTAATGCAGCTACAAAATATCTACCAATATTAAAACTGAACCCAACCTACATACAACAGTGACAATAACTAAAACTAAAAATATCAATGACCACATAGACATATATATATATATATATATATGCTTGTATAGTCTCACTCGGTATGTAATGCATATATAATTATAGAATAGATTTTAGAAAAAAAACAAATTTTATAAATCTATATTTTTTCTTTGACCATATATATGATGACATTTGGCGAAATAATAAAACAGAGATGGAAACCCTATTATTCATATTTTCATGATTTTTCTGATTTTATTACATGTATTTTCATACTCCTAATCTGATGAATACATAATTTATATGAAAATATGACCGGAAGTCGGTCAAATAGACTACTCTAAAATCATGTATTTTTCACTTTTTCGGCCGTAGCTCGAAGAATATTAAACATAAGAAGTCCCAATTTATAAAATTATATTCTATTTTAATTATCTATTTAATAAAGTTAAAATTATTGAAATCGAATAAATATTGTAGATTTTGATTTTTCACATCACCGTATCGTATCACCTATGTTTAATAATTTATGTTTACGGCGTAGATAGGAAATAATTAATATTAACTCGATTTTACATATTAGTAAATTTCACCTCAATAATACGGATACATTAATTCCGATTTAAAAATTTGTATTCATAAATTCAAACCGGAAGTACGATTTCGTAAATCTACGTAATGTATTCTAAATTAAAGAAACTCATTTTTACGAAATTATTTACCATCAAATTATTCACGATAAAGTTTGTTATTAAAAATTTGCTTCGAATTTAAATTTTTCGATTACGTAAATCGACTAAAAAATGACATTATTTAACGATTATTGGTATCGCGCGAATACATATTCAAAAAAGTAAATCATCTATTAAAACCCCGCTGCCCCACTTTATCACCTGTGGTTTTCCTTACGGAAAACGGATCTCGCGTACGCGAGATCCTAATACTTACACACACACACACACAGACACACAGACAGACATTTTCGCTAATATAGTATAGATATACTATACTATATGCTATGGAATAATTTCACTCTAATATATTAACTATATACATCTCCCTATCTCGATTCAGTGGATCACAGTTATACAGACACCTTCAATAAAAATAATAACAATTAATGAAGCTTTTATCGCCGATATAATAAAAATAGGATTTTAGAAAATAGTTAATATATATAGTTATATTTGTAACTAATTAATTAATATATATATATTGTGTCTTTAAATTATAGTTATTAACGCTACACTCACCAATCTCTCGATTCAGTGGAGCAGCGTTACACCGACCCCCTCTCTCGCTCTAATACAGTGTTACATTAACGCTACACCCCCACCCTCACTCCTATTCAGTGGAGCCCCGCTACACTGACCCTCACTCTAACTCTAATACAGTGATATATTAATGCTACACCCCCCCCCCCTCACTCCTATTCAGTGGAGCCCCGCTACACGGACCCGTTCATCGGGGCGACGAACATCTTCCAGCAACGCATCGCCGAACTCGCATCTCTCGAGGCCGACACAATACGTAAGGAGCGCTCTGTGAAGGTGAAGAAGAAATACAAGAGCGAACGTGATATCTGACGACCACCACCACTACGACCACAACCACGACGATGACCTAGTAAACCGACCAATGAGAAAGCAGCAGCGTTCTCCGCAGTGATCCGCCGCTCCTCGCGCGAGACGAGATCGCAGAGAACTTTAAGTTCATATTTTCATAAAAATAAACATACTACAAAACTATTCTCGGCGACGGTTTATTTCGAAATATGCGTAACGTTCGACACTAAATGTATTCTCTAATGATATTCATGGACGGCCGATCGCTTCATTATCGCGGTATAAATTCCTACTACAGATACATATGTAAATATGACCTTGCCTAATCGTTAAGGCGTGAACTTTAATTGTGCAGGAGGAGTGTGTATTACGTTCATTGGAGGCTTGATTACGCATGGGAGTTTAGCATGCACGGTACCCTGATGAGGATTGCTACTATGTACTCGTTAAGGATGCTGGCACATGTTGTTCTTAGAAAATTAATGTCTTAGGATTATCCTAGGACAATATTTAACATTATGTATATAACCAAGGAATGTGCTAGGAGAATATTCAACATTATGTATATAACTAAGGATTGTCCTAGGATAAGCCTAGGACAATTTATTTGTTCAGAACAACTGACCCACCTATCTCGGCAGAGAATGTTCTATCTAGGAGATATGCGCAGACCAGGACAATGTAGTGAATGGGTCGGAGTTCTCCCCCCCCATCCACCCCGGGTCTAATTAGTGGAGATAGGGCGGGGGCGGCGGCGGAGGGTGGATTAGGCGATGGAAACGCGGCGAGATTACGTTCTTCGAGTGCGATAAATCCTTTGCTACCCTTTGTTGTGGTCGACGAGTTCAAAACGTACAGACGGTGAGTCATCGAGTGTAATGTTCACTGTCGCTTTCACTTAAATCTACTATTTCGTACGATACGTTCATTATACGAGCGTAGGCACGTCAATATTCAGAGCTATACTATTCTTTAATAGATATGCATGCTAAGTCGAGCCGAGTTAATGCTTAGTGCGGTGATTGATAATATACCGAATGTATAATAAACTTTCTATGCCTATTAGAAACATGTATGATATGTAATGACTCGGTATAATAAGTTAGGTATGCTTAATGATGTATTATTGTAATGGAAGTGTATGTAGATAATGTACTTTCTTAGCTCCCATCGGTTATAAATAATATAGTATTCGGTGAATGGAATTCACTTTACTTGTGAGATGATTAGTATACGATAAGATATATTTGTAATTCGTGATACAACCATTACACCATAGTTGTTGAGTAAAATATCTTACAAAAATATTAAGTATTTAAATATGTTCAAAAACTTTTTTTCAATTAGCCATGGTAAGATAATCACTTGCTACAAATAAATAAATTGAGCTGCTAATCAAAATAAGTGTGCAAATTATACACATATTTTGTAAAGCATTTTCCTTCAGAAAATCTTTGATATATATATACACTTATATGAATTAATTTA
Organism: Osedax fenrisi; assembly: GCA_964019155.1. Lineage (NCBI taxonomy): Eukaryota > Metazoa > Annelida > Polychaeta > Sabellida > Siboglinidae > Osedax > Osedax fenrisi. The sequence continues at coordinate 90,989,498 of OZ025239.1, read as the reverse complement.
TTTATATATAAAACATACAAAACTATTCAGAATTCAATTAACTAAATACATTACAATTTAGTTAAAATTCAACATAAAATACTCAACTTGAGTACCAATTAGTGCTCACATAATTGCATTCATTCAATACAACTTAAAGATTTAAATTAGTTTTATATATATATATATATATATATATATATATATATGTATTGTAATATAATGTATATATATATATTTTCTAATAATAGTAAAAAAACAATTTATGTAGAATAAATGACAATAAAAAAAAAATTAAATGGTAATTTATAATATATATATATACAATATGCTATATATAATACATATATGTCTCTTCAGATATAAATATATTTATTATAAATACAATACAAAAAAAACAGATCGATTCAATTAATAGAATTCTGCTCTCCTAGATTAGTGTAGACTCATTATTTGCTATCTCTATACATATATGTATACTAGTGATGTAAATGATGATAAAATCTAAAGCATCGATGCAGTCTCAGTCTCGGTTAACTAAAGCATCGAAGCAGTCTCAAAGTTAAAAGCATCGTTTAAGTCTCAGAATGGGTTACCTACACTGTAGATGCAGTCTCAGACTCCATAAAATGCATTGCTATTAACTCTCTTAAAGCATCATTTAAGGTTATTTATATGGATAAATATATAATCTGTATATATGTTTAAAATGTAGTTTCAAAAAAGCATCATTTCGGCTCCATTATGTTTCGTAAGAGTCTCATCTCGGCTCGGCTCGGGCTCGTTTGGCTAGTCTCGGCTCGGCATCATTTACATCACTAATACATACACTGGTGGGTGTCATTGTATGATATGCCCTTAACTATAGTTTCAATTATATATTTTTGTATATTTTTTTCAATATTCCAGGAAATATTGGAAAAACAAAATTATTTAAATTTTAATTAAAAAACTTTATTTATAATAAATAATAAACTTAAATATATATATATATATACGTATATATAATTAAGTATATATACAAGTTTATGAAAGTACTATTACAAGAAATTAATAAGAATAAAATTAATGTATAGTACGAAATGGCTATTTATTTACTATTTTAATATGAGAAATTTTGTAAAAAAAAAATTAAACGTATTAAAAGTATTAAAAATTAAACGAATTATTAAAAATAAATTTTTTTAAATTATTTTAAATTTGTTAAAAATTATATTATATAGTAACCTTGTAACCTTGTAACCAATTTGTTTAGACACTGCGATCAACATCAGTATTGAGTTTTCGGTGGTGTATCGTATATTAATTATTATAAGCTATATTAAATAGATGTGTTTTCAATTTGACTTTAAAGGTGTGGTCAGAAACTATAGATCTAATTGAGTGAGGTAGGGATGTAGGGAAGTTGAATGAGGTAGGGAGTTCCATAGTTTAGGTGATATTATAGAAAAAGAAGATTCCTGTTTTTTATTTAGTGATAAAGTTATTGGTATATTTAGTTTGTATTGTTCGTTGTGGTCGGGATGACTTGTAGTTCGTAAGTAGTTCAGTAAGATAGTCAGGTTTATTATTATGGGTGGCATGGTGGGTCAGTAGGAGTAATTTGTATTGTATGCGGTAAGGGATGGGTAGCCAGTGAATGGATTTCATATAAGGTGTGATATGTTGTCTTGAGTATTTTTTTATCCTGAAAATGGTTCTGATGGCTCTATATTGTAATTTAGTGAGCATTTTGATAGTATGTGCTGGGAGTGAATTTAAAGTAGAGTTACAGTAGTCAAGTCGGGGCAGTATTAAGGAAGTAACTAGTAGTTTGGCAAGTTCAGTAGTTATAGAAGGTCTGATAAGTCGGATCGTATGTAAGGTGTAATTAATGGACTTCGATATATTAGTTATATGTGGTAGATAAGACAGCTTTTGGTCAAGTGTGAGGCCGAGGTTTTTAGCTTGGTTAGAGTATTCTATAATATGATTATTAATAATAATAGGTGGTATGGAATGATGTCCTGGGGATGTATTTATTAATAAAGCTTTTGTTTTAAGGCTATTCAATAGTAGGGAGTTATTTGAAAGCCATTTACTAATGTCATTAATGCATTTATTGATAGTATTTATGTTATTAATTGGGTCAGGTAAATTACAGTATAGCTGTAAGTCATCCGCATATGAGTGAAAGTGTATATCGGGGTATTCCTCAAGTAAGTAAAGTAAAGGGGAAATATATATATTAAAGAGAATTGGACCTAAAACAGAACCTTGGGGTACACCATGAGTTGTGTGGCAGGGTTCTGTTATGGCGTTATCTATACATATAGAAAAGGATCTGTTAATTAGGTAGGATGTAAACCAACTAAGGACAGAATCTTTAATACCAATGTTCTCTAATCTTCGAATAAGAATATTATGGTCTAACGTATCGAAAGCCGACGACAAGTCAAGTAGAATCAGTATGGTGGGAGTATTTTTTGGAAATAGTAGTATATTGTTTAAAGTATGGAGTAGTGAAGTTTCAGTGCTCTTGTCCGTTGTATAAGCACTTTGTAATTTATGCAGTATGTTATTATTATTGATGTATGTTCTAAGTTGTTTAGCAATTATTCTTTCAATTGTCTTAGATATGAAAGAAAGGTTGGATATGGGACGATAATTAGAAAGAGTTGACCTATCAATGGATTGGTTTTTAGGGATGGGAATTACATGGGCATATTTCATGTGGGATGGGAAGATACCTGCAGTTAGTGAGCGATCGATAATTTTTTTGTAGAATGGAGAAAGAAGGGATGAAAGAGAATGTAATAAACATAATGGAATTGGGTCTAGTTTACATGTAGATTTAACTGTTAATAAAATATTATTGATATTAGTATTATACTTAGTATATTAATAGTTTCAAGTTTAATTCATTAAGTTGAATTGATATTTAGCTCTATATAATTATGTTATTATAAATTATTTATTTATAATATAATATCATGTGTTTTCAATTTAGGAAATAGCGGTATTTTTTCTATATGAATATTTATATGCATTTTTAAAAGCTCTGCCATGTCGAATACTCCCTATAACAAAAAGTATACCTTTGTGATAGAAAAACATTAAATGATAGCTTGATTAGTAATATCTGTAAAAACTAAACCAGCTTAATATACATGTAAAATATATATAAATATAATTAACTTTAAATTAACTTTAAATAAATGTATTACTTTATTTTATTATATATTATACATTATATTTTTAAGTTTAATAATTTTAAATTAATAATAAATAATAATTAATAACAAATTATTTTATTAAATTGATTTTTCAAAAGTAAAACTTTTGATGCATTATTATTGATAATAATTAGTTTCCACTACCCATTAACCAGATAAACCTATTTCAGGTATCTAAATAATCTTTTCTATAAATATAAAACATATGTATACATAATACTGTGAAGTAATAATATCATAAATATAATTTTTAAAAAATGATCATCAATTAATTGATAAAAGACAATTTCTAAATATGTGTAGAAAATAAATCTCATATTTTATGAAATAATTAATAATCTATTTTATGTGTAATATAGCTATATATTATTTCTTAATTATTAAAGACACGATTGTTTAAATGATAAATTTTATTCAAATAATACTCGGTATATAAATATATCTATAAAAAATCATCCGATACTTGTGATAATAATAGTAGTAGTAGTAGTAGTAGTTGTAGTATGGGTGTAGTCACTAGTAGTAGTAGAAGTAGTAGTAGTAGTAGTAGTAGTAGTGGTAGTAGTAGTAATAGTAGTAGTAGTAGTAGTAGTATGGGTGTAGTCACTAGTAGTAGTATAAAAACCAAATTGTATAAGATACACCGAGCACTAAGGTGCATAGGGGGGTGGGGTGTGGGGGGGGGTGGACGGGGGTTGTTCTCCCTGTATTCCATCTCGTTCCTGGTCCGGCAAAGGTAGCTGATGGTGGGGACAGGGTTGGGGGGGCGCTGGGTGCTGGGTCTCCAGTGGTACCCACCAGTAGGGGTGGAGCAGGGTGGTTCTCCAGTAGTACCAGTCAGTAGGGGTGGCGGGGTGGGTCTCCAGTAGTACCCTCCAGTAGGGTGGCGGGGTGGGTCTCCAGTGGTAACCACCAGTAGGGGGGCGGGGGGGGCGGGTCTCTAATGGTACGCGGCGGTGGTACCGTGCACCGGATACTTGAGGACGAGATCTAGCAGGGAGTTGTGTTCAGTGAGGGGTACGTCTCGATAGTGCAACACCAGAGCGGTCAGCGTCGCGTGGATGTAGAATGGGTCAGCGAAACCGAACCCGGACGGACGACGAGCGATTATGCAGTGACCGATGGAGTCCTTGGTCCGGTGAGGGTGACTGAGTGGGGGGTAACGGTGGTTGTATTACTATGGTTAGTAATGCTATTATCACATGGCTTTACTGTACTTAGCTACACAAACTAAATTAGTGGAATTGGACAGCTTTTGGAACTGTTGGAGAACACATAGTGTGGTGGCATCGATGTAAAGCAATGGACTATGGGGATATTGATGCTACATCGATATATATATATATATGCTATATAACATTATTTAATATGTACAACTTTATTTGAGGATTCAAAACATAGTATTTAGAACTTTATGAAATATGCTGACGATCTAATTTAATATATTATCATCTGGTATATCTGTACGTATTTTACATCTGAATTTATTAAATGTATTGGTATTAATACCATCGATGTAAAGAAAGTGGGTCTGTGCAGTTGACACATGCAGAGCACATAAAACATGGAAACGCGAATGGTACTTCTCTCGATAAATTGACAAAATGGTATCAACAATTTTGATTGGATATTAGTCATATAATATAGGTCAAATATTAAAACAGTAAATAATATAGAATATAAATAGAAGTGATTTCTATATATATCTGTGGATTTCGATTTGATATATCACTAAAATAGTATATCTTAAATTTAAATACGAAAAATGATGATGAATATTGATATGAGTATGATTTCAAATGTACATATATATAACTATTATTGTTAGTACAGATAGTACATTAAACTTGATCGTTATTATAAATATAAATATAAATAATATTAATTTTAAAGTTAGTAGTAGGTTTCGACTGCAGTGCCTCTATCGCAAAGTGCCATACACTACATCACATTGCACAGGTGCACTTTCTGACTACATCGATATGTAGATGTTACACACACATATGTGGTGTTAATGGGGTTAGGGCTGCTGATACAGGTATAACCACTCATTTCATATCTAAACATAATTATATCAAATATTTAAAAATAAAAATTGTATAGATTAATTTCGTGAATAGTTGAGATGTATGATGAATATGTTACTACTATCTTCACGTCGTATTACCTAGGTGATCAGATACATGTTTAATTTAAAATCTAAATCTTCATTTAATTGTGAAAAATAACATGAATATTTAATTTAGTAAGGTCGAAATAATCAAAGTTAGTATTCAATTTCGACGTCAATATTGAGTCAAATCTCACAAACTTAAAATCAATTATGTTAGTTATACAATCCAATAATGTAATACCAACACCACGATGCTAAGGGCGTAGAGTCCTTCCTGTCTGCTCGGGCGTATCAAGAATGTACCCACACTCCTGCCTGTAAGTAGCTCTTCAGCACGCTCTCTGTAGGGGCAAGGGGTGAGAGAGGGTTAACGAAAGGTAGGGTTGGTTAAGTAGAGGGGTTAGGTAAGGTGGGTAGTAGGGAAGAAGAGCATGGGTAAGAGTAGGAGAGATTAAGGAGGATGTAAAGGGGGTGAGGGAGACTACAATGAGGGCGAGGGTGACTACAAGGGGGTGAGGGCGAGGGTAAAGATAGGTACTGCCACTAACCGAACACAGTCCACATACCACGTTGTCTTATCCGTGTGAGAATTGTGTACTTCATCTATAGACTGCATGATCTTCATCGACTGCGTGATAATGTGATTAGAGGTCGTTGCAGAGGTCACAGTGATCTCGGTATAGTCGTTGTATATCACTCTTATACTACTGTCACCAATAATTATAATAATAACTACAATATTAATTTATTATACTAGATTTATATTATTATACATTTAATTTTAAGTATTAATTTAACATTTAATTTTAAGTTAATAGAATACTAATAAGTATATCATAATCTATTATTATCTGGCAATTACATTATTAAAATTATAAATTAATTATAAAATATAATTTACATTGCCCGTAACCTAGTTTAGTATGTATTTTAAATGTTAACAAAATATTAATTGTTTGTTATTTGTAAAATATACAGGTATATATATATATTTGTAAAATATACATATTTGTAAAATTAAAGTGGAATTTACAGAATCTAGCTACTATACAAAATAAATCATGATGTAAATCAATGTCAGATGAGAATGAGAACAATTAAAACAAATTAAAAAATGTTTGTATTTATTACATCCAAATTAAAGAATTATTAATAAATGCAATATAACATTTAGATATAAATTCATTATAATATATATATATATATATATGTGTGTGTATATTACCTGATATTCAATGTCATGTGTATTCACATTACTGGTTTCCATTAAGGTTTCATTGAAAGAAGAAGGCACTGCAATATGTTTTATAGACAATGTAAACATACTATTTATCTCAGTATAATGATTTCTCTATTATTTAGTTAAATTGATTTTATTAATACATATTTTACATATTTTACATATAATACATATTTTATTTCATTTATAATTATAACTATTATGATTCACTAATGATTCATTAGTAATGAATCACTAATGAAGTATTTTTATACTAAATTGATGATGATATAATATTTGTTGATGAACATTTGTTAGTTTTGATTATAAAATAACAGAATAGTTTAATATAGTCAATATTATATTTCAATAAGAAAAGTGATCTATATCTAACTCTATGATAAATGAATATCATATCATATATACATTGATTGTTAAATAATTAAAATAAGCAGATATAATATTTCA
>OZ025239.1:90897504-90977504 GCA_964019155.1 Osedax fenrisi | reverse complement strand
GAGTTAGTGGGGAGGAGGAGTTAGTGGGAGGAGTTAGCGAGGAGTAGGAGTTAGTGGGGAGGAGTTAGCGGGGAGGAGGAGTTAGCGAGGAGGAGGAGGATGGGTTAGCCATAACAATGGTTGACCTCTGACCTTGTTGAGCCTGGAGACGGGGTCTTTGAGCGTTGTCTCGAGGGTGTTGTTGTATTCAGCGAGTGAGTGCTGCATGTAGAACTCAACGAGCTCAGTGACGGAGGAGAACTGGTAGGGCGACACGAACCCGTACTTACCGCAGTTGTGGTAGATCTTTATCAACTTGTTACTGCCACCTTTCCTATAAGTTAGAGAGAGTGAGAGAGAGGGGTAGATAGAAAGTGGGAGAGAGGGGTAGATAGAGAGTTGGAGAGAGAGATAGAGATAGAGAGAGGGAGGGAGAGAGAGAGAGAGATAAAAGAGAGAGAGAGAGATAGAGATAGAGATAGAGATAGAGATAGAGATAGAGAGAGGGAGGGAGAGAGAGAGAGAGAGAGAGAGAGAGAGAGAGAGAGAGAGAGAGATGACTTGACCTCTAACCTCAAGGTTAATGTGTAATCTCCTTTAGTAGATGAATCCCTGACTAGAAATGTACCATCTTGACTATCCCTCAGTTGTTCATTGACATCCTCTCTGCTTATGTTACCCCAATACCAGATAGCGGAGTTAAGAGATTCTCTTGAGACGGGGAAACGGGGTGTTCTCGGGGGTATCGCTAAAGTGGGGGTAAGGAGACGGGGTTATAGCTACAGAGGGGGTAGGTTACAGAGAGTTAAAGATAATAATGACAGGTACAAATGTGATTTGATAATTGAGAAGCATAATAGTGGGAGAGTAAGAGATGAGAGCAGGAATGAGATATGGGAAGGGAAGATGTGAGATGGAGTGAGAGATGGGAGGAAGAGGAAGGGAAGCTGGAAAGCCACTAACCAGGCGCTCTCTCCTCTGGAATACTCTGAGATGATAGAGCTACAAACAACTTCGGATACAAGTCATGGTTCTGGGCGATATCTCTGTGTAGGTGTCATTAGGCTATACTAGATATACTAGGCTATACTAGATATATTACTGTATGTTACATTATCTCTAAATACACTACGATACTTTGCAGAGTATTACCGCAAACTTGGAGTGGGATACCCCATTATGAGTAGACATAGATTTCTACTTACCTAAACATTTCAATAATGTATTATAATATGATGTTATATTGTTATATAGTTATGTAGTTATATACTGTGGGTGTGACTAACATGATACAAGACCAGGTGGGTCTGAGCAGTAGCACCAGCGACTTGGTCTGACCGTAGCTAAGGAAGTGACCAATCAGAAGACGGGCGGTACCACGCTGGGGTTGCGGTACAGACTCCAGTAGCTCTCGCATGTCTACCTTGTTTAGTACTGAGCGGGTGGGGGAGAGGGGGTGATTATGTAATAGACACGATGAGATATCATAATAATAATATTAATAATAATATTGATTTGAAGAATTTTATGTGTTTTCTGTTATTTTTCTATTTTAGAATATAAATATACTTTTTACTCCTAAATGGCTTCAAAATAATACATAGCATATATTGTATTGTTGTCGCTTGTTAATATAAGGTAAGGTAGTCAATCGATCGAGTATAATATACACAGTATCACAGTACTGAATTAATAATTAACTTCTTTTCTATTCTATTAAATTGGCGGACATTTCTATGTGAGTTACATAAGCTGTGCTGAAGAGGCTGTTCGTTAGGGTGATCATAGAAAAAAAAGTTTTTTTGGACACATTGCATCTTATAGCTATTGAAATTCTAAGAATATATGTATACTTCAATTTTTTTTTTATTCATTTTTGACAACACGACATACTGTCAATCTTTTTTTTAGTCATTTTTGACGATTTTTTACATGTACTGTTAAAATTCCAAGAAATGTCCAGGAATTTTTTTTTTTAATTCTATTTTTTATATTTTCTATTCCATTATTATAAAATAAATAGTGTGTTAAAATTTGATAACAAATTATTCATAACAAAGGTTTCAAATACTTATTTTTTTATAATTTATTTTTTACAATGTAAAATTTGTATCTAACTACATGTTAAACTTCACGAGGCTGTCGTGTGAGCTTAGATTAATAAAAATAAAATAAAAATCGTGTGCTTCATTTTAATGGTATACTTATTAAGAAAAACATAGTCCAATGTTAATCTGTTAATTTTAAATTTTCTATGATCGCCCTTACTGTTCGTAGGCCTAAGTGTGTGAGATCATTTCTTGTATTAGATTACAATTAAACACTCCTCTACAACTAACTATAATTCTAGCTTAGCTGTAGATGTATAGATACTGTAGGGTTGCTTTCCTGTAGGTCTATGCAACATTACCTCATACAATTCATCGCTACACAGCCTATCTTTGTATTATTATTTTGTTAACATTCTATTTTGTGTGGTCCGCATTATGCTTAAAGATTAATTGTTACACCTAAAGTTATGTATTGAGCGATTAACTTTATCACATAAGAATCACAGTCTATGTATATATATACTAATAAATAATAATAATGATTCTATTCTATTCGATCGCATTCTATATTATACTCTCTACAACGCTCCACAATTATTCTACAGCGCGACTGAGAATATCAGCACCGGATAGCTAGGTAGTCATGTGATCGGATAGTCATGTGACAAGGTAGTCATGTGATCAGGTAATCATGTGATCAGGTAGTCATGTGATCAGGTAGTCATGTGATCGGGTAGTCATGTGACCGGGTAGTCATGTGATCGGGTAGTCATGTGACCAGGTAATCATGCGATCAGGTAGTCATGTACTCGGGTAGTCATGTGATCGGGTAGTCATGTGATCGGGTAGTCATGTGACCAGGTAAGTCAGTGACACTAACGTATGGCGTCTATGAATTTACGATACAGCGACGACGGAATGATGGAGTCTTCAAGGTCGAGGAGGAGAGACTTCAAGGTCATCGCTAGTTCGGAGGCTGATATCTTAGAACAGTCAAATGTATCGTTCGGTGAATTACCTATGTGGCGAGGGTAGAGGGGATGAGAGCTCCGTACTAGAAGATGAAAAGGGAATGGATAGGTTACTATTGCATGATTCATTTTAAAATTAGCATGATCCTTATTTATACATTCATAGAATGAGTGAAATTATTATTAAACAGTGTTTGAAATTTTGCTTTAAAATAAAAATGAATTATAACTTGCTCTACAAACTGTATTTAATATCATTTCTAGACTTTTTGCATGGATAATAATAATATTATTACAGATACTAATGAAAATATTATAAGTAGTATTATGAAGTAACAAAACTAAAATAAATTATTTTAAATTATTTTAATTATTTTAAATAATTGATAATCACTATTTGTAACTGTGCAATGCCACAGTTAAATAATGAAATAATAATATCACATGTATGCATGTATAAATGAAAAAACAGAAAATACTATTATAGCTTTAATACTAATTTGTGTTGCTACATATTAAGAACACATATAATCAAATAGAATTATCTTTTTATAATTAGATATCATAGTTAACATAAAATTTATATTTCTAAGAAATATCATAATAAAATAGAAGACCTATTTGTTAGAACTATTTATTTATATACAACATAGTATATATTATAAATATTCTTCTATTACAAAGTGTATAAATAGATCACACAAAAAGAGGCTCAATGAAAACATTGATGTAAGCTCTACTTTAAATAAACCTATGTATATGACCTATCTATTCACATGTGAATGTATAGTGTGTGTAGTGTGTGATACCTGTCCCAGCTCTTAAGGCTCCATAGAGCTTGTATAACTAGAGGTGTACACACAGAACACATGTGCTGATGTGACCAGTATACACATGTATATACAGGAAGTAGTGGCGACTAACTTGAGTCTATGTCAGATCTGAGATCTATGATGCGTTGTGTGTCTGAAGGTGTAGCGTAGGCTTGTTGTATGTCGGCAACTGTAGGGGGTAGTAATGGTGATGGGGGGTAGGGTGGTGACGGTGGGGGTTAGGGTGGTGACGATGGGGGTGATAGTCGTGGTGGTTGTGATGGTTTTAGGGGTGGTGACGGTGGGGGTTAGGGTGGTGACGGTGTAGACGGTAGTGATGGTGGAAGTGGTGGCGATGGTGGTGGTGATAATGGTAATGGTTTGGTGAAATGTTTACATTCATCATTAGATTATTGTGGTAAGAATGAAATGATGAAATATAAGTTACAAATTCGTAATTAAAACAGTCTGTAGTATTCTGATACTGGATGATACTGTTGGAGGAGGCAGTGCCAGCTAACCTGTGAAGTACCTCTCCAAGGCCTGCACCAACATCTCAGCCGTAGCACAGTTGCGGTGTACGTTCATACAGATACTGTTCTCCGGTGCTAGTGGTTTAGTGGACGCAAGGGTCAGATAGTATAGGGGGGGGGGTAACGGGTAGAGAGGAGGTCATAGGTGACATGATATCAGCGTGGTGGTGGTGGCAATCGTTGCACTCGATGTCACATGATGCGTGCTTCAAGTTGATAATTGTAATTTTAGAAATCAGCGAAAAAATTTTAAAAAATCGGAAATTTAAATATGATGATTTATTATATTATACCTCTCATGATATATATATATATATATATATATCTAGAAATATATATATATATATATATATATACACGTATATAAGCGAGCATATAGATAATTTCACTATACCTACATAGATTAGAGAGATTCACAACGATACAAAGTTAGTATTACTAACCGAGCATATCATTCGGATGGGTACCCTTTATACAGCGGGGCAAATTGTTCTGAGAACATTTCCTATGACAATGTAGGCCGCAATCTAAGGGAGGATAGTGTAGTGTAGTGGTTTAGATATAGGTGGCGATACAGGTAGTCGTGCATGGGCTGGTAATAGGTAGCTGTAGATTGTCACTTTATTATGTAATATAACTATCAATTAACTTATGAATATTAGAGGATTTGTCTACATAGTATTATCAGAATTAATGGCATTAACGATGATGATGATGATGATGATGATGATGATGATGATGATGTTGGTGATTTGATTTGATTTGATTGTTTATTTAAACACCGTAAAAATATAAAACAAATTACATTACTCAACAGTGTGTGACAAAAATGAAACAGATAAAAATAAATAAATATAACATGTTGATTTAGATAATTTAGATAAATAAATATAAAACAATATTAATATTAATGAAGTAAAAACAATTTTACTTTACGTCGGAAAATATTGTAATTAATTTCACAACGTAATTTTGTCGGAAGTTTATTCCAGTTGGTAGGTGCTGACACACAGAAAGATCTACCCATAATGGTCTCATAATTATATTTAGGTAAATTTAGTTTTACAGACTTGGCAGATCTAAGGGATGAGAGTGGTCGAGAATAAGATATCCTTTCAGATAATATATTAGATGTATTTGAATAGATAAGATGATGAACTAATGAAACAGATTTAAGGAAGGCTCTGTCTTTTAAGGAAAGTATTTGTAATTTATGCTGGAGGGAGCTAATTGATATATGGTTATTGAATTTAATATTATGAATAGTACGAATAGATGATCTAATAATTTTATCAATTTTATTAGTCCTACATTTGGGTAATCTATTATATAATGAATTAACATAATCTAGGCGTGATGGTGATGATGATGATGATGGTGATGACGATGATGATGATGATGGTGTTGATGATAGATGTGATAAGAAGGTGATACATACTTTGACATTGTACAGCTTGACGAACAACTCCCCCTAGAGGTTGGTGACAACAATGACATCTCATCAACGATCGTAGAGTAGTGACTTTAAGATCATGATCGGTGGCTTTACAATCTGTCATGTGACATCATAGTTTAGAGGTCATACACACTTACTGTAGTAGTAGTAGTAGTAGTAGTAGTTGTAGTAGTAGTAGTAGTAGTAGTAGTAGTAGTAGTAGTAGTAGTAGTAGTAGTAGTAGTAGTAGTAGTAGTAGTAGTAGTAGTAGTAGTAGTAGTAGTAGTAGTAGTAGTAGTAGTAGTAGTAGTAGTAGTAGTAGTAGTAGTAGTAGTAGTAGTAGTGTATTACTGTAAAACCCCATCAACTGTATAGTAGATGGTGGTGTAGGTTTCTTTCTAAATATTTAGAACCGTTTTAAATCGTAATTTGCAAACGATGCGGGTACAGATATCAAGGTAATCGGCAAGACCTATATCATACGTGTTTATAAATATTTCTATTGAATATATCAGTTGAAGTATTTGGCTGCGTGTGTGACTGCGCGTGTGTAAGCGTGTGTGTAAGAGTGTGTGTCTGCGCGTGTGTGTATGCGCGCGTGTGTGTATATGTATGCCTATAGATGTATCTATATACCTGCGTTCGTGGAGAGGCTTATACATTTCTTAGGCAGGATATCGGCGTATGGTTGCTGCAAATGTGTCGGATGTAGGGTAGATTAGAATATATGTATGTGTTGTAGATATGTGATGAGATTGTGAAGTAGGATACGGATGTTGTAGGTAGGTATAGGTAAGTGTAGGTTTGCTGTTGTATGCTGATACGCTGTAGAGTGGTAAGAGAGTGTGTGCTTGTTGGACCCGAGTGTTAGTTATAGCAATCAGATAGACAGTGTAACATAGTGTGAGGTAGTATGAGATTATATGAGATAGTGTGAGATAGTATGAGATATTGTGAGATAGTGTTAGATTATGTGAGATTACTACAATAAATACCGGACTTTAATTTATGATATTTCAATACACAGATGATAGTTAAATAGGTATATACAATTGATACATAGGTATGTACAAACATTATCACTGTCTCTGCAGAATAGTCTATCTATTGATACCAGTATGCTGAGCTGATGGAATCTGTCCGTTATGCGCATGTCCTGTTAAAGGCATTGTACCGATGTATACAGGTATTTGTATAAATACATTATTTTATTAAAATATTAAAATTAGTCGTTATATTTAAAATTACGTATAATATATGGTAACTAAAAGTAATTAAATATGCATTCTAAATATAAGACATGATACAGTATTATTATTACGACATATTCTTATGTACTACATATTTCACACAAAATTAAATACAACTTTAGAAGCTTACATCTCGGAATTTTGTTGTAATCTTTCTTATTTTTAAAATTGTATAATTTTTGACTGTGTGACTAATGATGGATCTATATTACATAATTGTATATATTCCAAGTTTGTATTTGCAATTATATTTTGGTATATTTATTAATATAAATATCATGTATTGATACAATTATAAAGTCATCAGAAATCACACAATGTATACTTTTTGTATTCACCATTTTTAAATAAACACATTTACTTTTCATTATCTTATATAAGCTATATGTTGATATCGAATACTGATATATGTATTAATATATATTTATATAGATAATAATTATATCTTAGAATAAATAAAAATCAAAAAAAGTCATTGTTTTATCAATCTCAGACGTTAAACTTGTTAAATAAATGATTAAATCCCTATCTTTTATATGTAAATATGCCAAGGATAGCCAGCTCTTAATAACAAGAGAAAATGGTGACTTTATTATCATTATCATCATCCCCATTACCATCATCACCATTATCATCATCATCATCATCATCATCATCATCATCATCATCATCATCATCATCATCATCATCACCATCATCATCATCACCATATATATGATTAATGGCCTAAACTAGCATATGCAATAGCCTATATTTATATTCTCTACATCATAGAAGAGTTCTCTGAGAATAGTAAGATAGAAAATAACTTATATTATAAATAATGCAATATCTATGTAAAAGCTATCTATGCTAATCTATTATTAGATTATATATCTATAATGGTAGTACTGCTATTTATTTATATATATATATTTATTTATATATATATATATATATATATATATATATATACTAATGTATACAAATATATATACCTAATACAAATATCTGATACAAACTTTTTAGAATTGCACAAGGTAATAATAAATTGCTTCCACATTACACAACAAATATATATATATATATATACATTATTCATTTTTCGGACTGCAACTGTGCTTATAAAGAAATCGTATAATAATTATATTTATATATATATAATAATAATATAATAATATCAGAATTTAGGCATGACCAAGGTAATCGAAGAAGCGCAATGCTTATCTAGTCGTTTACCTGAAACATATTCCCAATTAACAATTATGAGGAGAAAAAAAATAAAAGTAACATTTATATAATATAGAAGTAAAATATGTAATTTTATAAATCTTAATAAAAAATTAATAGTATAAGAAATTAAAAGTATAATTGGAGTATATATATATATGTTAGTTTTGAATGCTGTAGTTAAAGATTACTAATAAATTAGATCCAGAGTTGCCAATATTATGTTGAAATTAATGATGGTATATGATGTATCAACTTCAAGGATATGGGTACGCCAGTTCCAATGCCTTAGGGATCTTAATACCGCCAATAATAAGAACACTGAAAATACTTGCCCACTCCACAAGTATATCCCATCCCCCGACACGTATCATAATCATATCAAGTCCAAACATATTAGCCACTCCGGTCATAGAAAAAATATAATGAAAAAAAAAAAAAAAAAAAAAACTAATATATATATATATATTCCAATAATTAAAAACTCCTCATAATGTCATTCATCATATAATAATAAAATGTAAAGAAGAAAAATAAATTAATATAAAAATCTAGGAATAAAATAATATATATATATATATATATATATATATATTTGTTACTATATTGATACTATAGTTATATCCCATTAAGATAAAATTATTTTCTAAAATTATATTTCCAAGTAAAATAACCATTACTGTATAATGTTAAGATTATACATGTAATCAATGATTACATATATGCATAACTAATGATGTAATCATTGAATTTGTAATCTATAACCATTGCATAATATACATGTTGTGATCTTGTATTCTATTAGGGGATGTTAATTATGAACATATTGCTAATGTTGCTACTTGATCCGGTTTCATATTGAGCTAATGAAACATTCCCATGTTTAAACAATATATCTTTATTTTAAATTATAAATAAAATATCATATCCAGGTGGGTTATAATTATATTATATATTTATCAATGTATGAGGGTATAGCTCTACCACATTAAGAGGTGTATGTTTAATTTCAAATTATAAATATTACAAATAGATAACATTATTTTTAAATATTTATGTTATTTCTATCAAATATAAAATTATAATACTATTTATAATATATACATGTTTTTATTAACTTATATTAACTTATATACCAACATAACACCTGTTATATAAAAAATGAGAAATATAAAGCTAAACTTAAAATATAATAACCAATATTTTTTTTTAATTTGAGATACTATGAAAATATAGTTATATTTAAATTTTATTTTAAAAAATATCTATCTGGAGTAGAAAATTGTTATTTTTTTATTTATAATTGTAACATAATGGTTATAAACAAATGATCATTGCTACATACGATATATACAATTCTAATTATATTCTATATTATGTTGACTATATTATTTGAAGATATAACATACGTATACTATATAAATGTAGACATAATTATAAAGTGTATACAAGAGGGTACAAACATTCAAAGCTTGAAGGTCGAGATTGAAGAGGGCGGTTCCGTTAATGTTCGCCGTCCGGAAATCATTAATGAATATGTAGAGGTTGGAACTGGCGAGCCATTCGGATATTGTTGATATCGTCCAATCAACGATCGGCTGCAATATCACATGAATGAATTATATTTGAATTACATTTTTTTTTTATATTTTTATTTATTTTTTTTATTTTGTACATGTTATATAAGAGTGGAGCGGTAAAGGTAGTTGTGAGGGTGAGGGTGAATATAATGTTGACGGGGTGCTAGTGGTGGAGGAGGAGGGAATGACGCAAGATTTTGAGATTGGGAATAACAAGAGTTAGGGAAAGAGTAGATGTATGATAAGCAGAAGTGATTCTCCTCAAATTGGCAGTGGCCATAATATAATAGTGCGTAAATACATTAATTTTGTATGGTTTTATATATTAATTTTAATTTAATAAGTACATTTATTTGTCTAATATTATATATATGATTGTATATATTTTGTTATAAATATAGAAAAAAAATAACAGGAAAAAAAATAATAGTGAGAAAAATAACAGAAAAAAAATAACATATATAATTTATTCGAATATATCACATATATATATATATATAAATAACTATTTCCGTTTTGGTAGACATTACTAACATAATATTAATAAATTGGTAGACATCATTATTTAGTATACAATTTCATATCCACCAAATATTTATGGTACTATTTAATTTTGGTATACATTGTACTTGTAATAAAATTATTCATGAATATATATGAATTATATTTGCATATTATTTAATATTAATGTTAAAATCTATAGAATAAGAAAAGATATAACACTTACGCGAAATCATGTAATTAGATTTTGTACACAAAAATTAACAGCGCAGCCTATATAGGTTTACATTAACGGAACTAATGTACATTTGTATCACATATACATTTTTTAAATGTAAAATAATATGCTTTAAATTATTATTTATATGATTATCTAAGTTCTCAATACCTAGTGTTCATTACTAATATATAACAAAGAAATATGATATGTTGGTTTTAAATGCTATACACTTATCTATGTGGCGAATATAAGCTAATTTATATTGCAGGTAATTTAATAGAGCGTTGAAAATATTGTTGTAAAGAAACCGCTACAAGCGTAAATCTATTTCAATACTACTGCTATCAGCGGGATGTATGAATCACGGTGCGTAGATAGGGAGTGCTATATCTCTTTGCTTCACAACATCTTTGGAATAAATTAGTTTAAATAATAATTTAATTAACACTCTATATATATTTGATCTATAAATATAACTATTTAGTAAACACACCATTTCAATGAAATATATAGTATTATTGGATATATGTTTATAGGGTGTCGATACATTTTGATGTTATATTACTTATGGGTCATATATATAATATATAAACAAATAAAATATGTTACATTTATAATCAATATATATTTTTAATTAATTAATGTATTTATTAATAAATTTAAAATAATTGCACGTGCGTATTTATTTGTTTATCATTAATTATAGAATATATCTCAGTAAATAGTAAAGTTGAAGCGAATGCTCTATGCATAATAAATACTGATATTTTCAATAAATTCATTAACTTATAAATAATGTATTTTTGATAGACGTTATTTTTATATGTCTTTTATATTATTAAATATTTTGAATAAATAATCAGATTATATCACATAGTATATCATAATTAATAGATAAATGTTAAACTTTATTGTATTATTTTAAAAATTAGTAACCAAGTTATTATTTTTGCTTGTATACCAACTAGTTATAAATTGTGAAATGTATTTAGATAATGTATTTATCAAATCAATGTACTTATATTTGAATATATATATATATATATATACCTAAATATTGTATAGGTTCGGATGTATAGGGGATGAATAGAGGGATAAAGGACATAAAGGTAGGGAGATAAAGGACATAGGGGGTAGGGGAGACTAACGTTCTCTACATCGAAGCACACGATACTAGATTGAGAGGAGCCCCTGCAGATCAGCGACAGAGAACTACAGCGGTCACTGTGGTAGCATCTATTGCAGCCTGTGTAGTGGTGTAGTGTGGTGTAGTGTAGTGTAGTGTGTGGTGTAGTGTTGTGTAGTGTGTAGTGTAGTGTAGTGTGTGGTGTGTAGTGTCACATACATAAGTACAACAGTAATGTAGGGTAGGTTAAGACACTCTGGTTTAGGCCACGCATGTGAAGTATGCGAATATTGCACGTCACTATTAATGAATAATGATCTCTGTGTGTATAGAAGAAACACATCTGAGGAGGAGGAGGAGGAGGAGGTGGTGGAGGGTGAATGTACGCATACGTGGCATCAGCTTTAAATAGGGGGGGGAGAGGGGGGCGGGGTCACATGACCTCTGATGTGACCTCTACACTCTACGTCTACTGACCTGTACACTGCTGAGTTATGGAACCGTTACCGTAGATGTAGTCATTACCTGTGTGTGTGGTGTGTGGTGTGTGGTGTGTGGTGTGTGGTGTGTGTGGGGTAATGGGGTGTGTGTGTGGTGTGTGTGTGTGGTGTGGGGTGTGGGGTAATGGGGTAAGTTAGTAGGGAGTAATGGGGCTTCAGATGGGGTGTACTGCATTTTAAATCATACGAAATTCGATTGTTACATATGGAATAATTATAAACGAGAGATAATATAAAGGACGTGTACGTTATTGCCTTAAACTAAACAAATGACGAGTTTACGAGTGTACTAATATAAGTTGTAGTGGTCGTACGATACTACTGATATGACACGACTCGTATCTGAATTACCGTATTGAATAGTGGTATCGTATATGAATTAATATAGGAATTATTTATTGATTGTACACTTATATATATATATATGTATGTGAATGAAACCAAAATATAATGTATATATAATGTATATACATATATACGATAGACGATAGCACAAACCTTAGCGATTTCCGTAATGTTAAATATTGTCTTAATATAATCCTAGGAAAATTTATATTCTCAGAACAACCGAGTGTCACTGAAATAGGATCGTCTATTTCGGAATGAACAACGCTGAACCGATCTCTGGTTACAATTGCCTTACGTTCGTACATCATCGATGTAAAGAAAGTGGATAAGCAATTGACGAACGTAAAAGATAGATACGCGAATGGCACTTTTATCGATAAATTAATATATTATATATGTCAAATATTAAAACAGTAGGCTTTTCGTCGAAATAGATTTAAGTGACTTCTAGTATGATATCTTCAATTTAATACACAAAATTATGAGGAATGTTGATATAATGTATTTTAAATATATCATTTTATTTTTAGTATAGATAGTACATTAAAATTGGTAGTAATTATCAATATATATGTATAAATAAATAATATTAATTTAAAATTGAGTAGGTATTTAGTAGTAGGCTGCGACTGAAGCGCCTCTATCGCAAAGTGCCATACACTACATTCAATTTTTTAACCACTTTCTCACTACATCGATGGCTCACGTACACCACACGCAAACATAAAGAACACCCGCACTAATAGAGGCGCGTGATTGGCTAACATTGTTCGCATAACACGGGTCCAACTGTGAACACGGACACGAGTTGATGTCTCCGTCTCAGTCCCAGTAGAGGTTGGGTGGTAACTGTGTGTGTGTGGACGTGTGTGTGTGTGTGTGCGTGTGATAGCGGCGGTGAATAGAGTGTGACTTAAGAAGGAATTCAATTGAAAATGCGCGACGATTATCGGCCTAGTATATTTATAAGCCACGCGAGGCTTTGAATTAATTTCTTTATATCGATTTTAAATTAAATTCGACTGAGCGCCGCGAAAACTAGCGAATCGCGGTGGCCCGGTTATTATCAGTCCACTGATCTATTAATAGATTTCGAGGGCGAGGGCGCGGTGACTTAGTAGTAACCCGCGGGTGAATAATATCCGGAATCGTTGCAGTGCGCTGCGGAACCTGCTGCTTCCTGTTGACCTTGACCTAGTTTACCCGGTGGCAGAGAGTCTATATCGTCTAGATCGGGTGGAATGTCTGCGTCTGTTGATGGTCGAGGTCATGCGTGTAATGTGATGTGATGTACGTAGTGTATGACGTGTATTTACTTTTTTCAAGATTATAGTTATATTTAACTCGATGACAACCACAGAAGAGATGCTTATATCTTACGGTGGTGCCATTTAGAACAGTTATTAGTTGTGAATATTTTATTTTAATTCGTTATATTATTAAAAAAACATCTTTGAATTAATGAATATTATTATTATTATTATTATTATTATTATTATTATTATTATTATTATTATTATTATTATTATTATTATTATTATTATATATATTTATATATATATATATATATATATATATATATAAGGAGATATACTCCCTTTAAATAAAAAAATGTGATCTAATACATACGACATACTAATAGATAGGGATTTCTTGCATATTGTGTAGTAAATTATACATAGCTCTAATTATAATGTTAATATATGTAATACTATAATTAGTTTATATAACTTAATAGTAATT
Organism: Osedax fenrisi; assembly: GCA_964019155.1. NCBI lineage: Eukaryota > Metazoa > Annelida > Polychaeta > Sabellida > Siboglinidae > Osedax > Osedax fenrisi. Next base: position 90,963,246 of record OZ025239.1, on the reverse strand, counting down.
ATACTGATCCATAATGTGCCATTTGTATTGTATATTTCATTCATTTAGTATGTAAACAATGAGTTCATTGTGAGAATTATTAATAATGTAATTGTATAGAATATTGTAATCATGATATACTAACAAAAATAAAATTGTTATAAACATAATAGATTAGTAGATTAGTAAACTTTATAGATGAGATATCGAATACTGTAGATTTGTTAACTAGATGTATGTATACTGATATAATAAAGATAAACACAATATTAGTTGTTCCTAGAAATAATGGAATTAATAGCTTAGAAAGTAATATAAATATGAAATTACAGATACAATATACATATATAGATATTTATTATTTTGTTATATACAAATATATACATTTAATATATACTTTTATAATTTTATATATAATCATGGGATATACAATAAATAAATATTAATATTATAGACAAATACAATATATATTTATATAATAATAATATAAATATTTATATTAAATAATTATTTATATAAAATAGTATAAATAATATAAGTTTGTATATGTATTGATAATTTCCGAGAAAAAAAAATATAAGTGAAAATTCTTTGATTTGATTGGCTAGTTTGCATGATAAGTAGAACCATCTACTATTAGTATTAGCAATGTTTACATGTTGTAATAGTTTTGATAGGATTAAAAACATAGAAATAATGAATAGAGAAATCTATTTAATGATATCACTTATTTGACTATCACTTATTTTGTACATACAATGATACAATGATAGATACTTGATTTAATTAATGATTATTTGAATAATACACAATGATATAGAAATAAACTGTCTACAACTGAAGGCAGGTATACATTCTCGCATGTATACGTAAAGAGAGAAGTGTACAATGTGTACATAAAAGTACACATTCTTAAAACACCCACAAATTTAAGAATATTATATGTTTTGAATTAATGTTATCAATTCTGTTAGCCTATTGACATTTGTGTATGTATATATTTGTTAAGATTTGATAGATGAACAAAGTAGTTTTATTTTTTTTCTATTTTTTACAAAGGATATTTGCTGTGACATTTAAATAGTACATACATATATACAATATTGACATGCAGAGTGTAAATATGAATGTTATCAGCATGTGCTTTTCAATAAGAACTCTGCAATAATAACATACATTACGTTCTATTTAGGAGAGTAGAACTAGGTCAAATAAAAATAATGAATAAATCAGGTTAAAAGTATAGTGAAATATTTCAATAGAAATTAATTATAAAACTAAAAGCACAACTAGTATTATATATCACTATAACTTTGTTTACAAAACAAGTGTTAAATAATAAGATTAATATATATATATATACAAATAAATATAAGTATATATTTAGTTATATGTAATAAATACAAATATAACTTATAATATTTTATAATTAATTTGAATATTATGTATTATAAAACATACTGTTTTTATCTAATTATATAACACATTAATATGTGAGATACAATCAAATTATAAATAAATGATTATATGAGTCGATTTTACAAATTATTATTCAATTTTATTTATAATGAAAATTCTGAATATAATCGGGTTATTATACCGCCTCATTATACACCCTCTAAAGTGGGTATAACAAGTGTAGTAGGATACCCCCTCTAAAGTGGGTATAACAAGTGTAGTATGATACACCCCCTAAAGTAGGTATAACAAGTGTTACCCTCAGGTGATACTAGGTGGCGACACTAACCGCTGAAGGGCACCTCGACGGGTACAGAGTTAGTCTCCACGTACTGGATGTAATCGGAACCGGGGAAGTAGCCAGTCTTGCCCGTCCTTGTGTTCAGTCCTTCTACCCATCCTGGTGGTATGGAGGGGGCGTGGTCACTCAGCTATTTGGGGGTGTGGTCACTCAGCTATTTGGGGGCGTGGTCACTCAGCTATTTAGGGGTGTGGTCACTCAGCTATTTGGGGGTGTGGTCACTGAGCTATTTAGGGGTGTGGTCACTCAGCTATTTGGGGGTGTGGTCACTCAGCTATTTGGGGGTGTGGTCACTCAGCTACTTGGGATGTGGTCACTCAGCTACTTGGGGGTGTGGTTACACAGCTACTACTACTACTACTACTACTATAACCTGACTTAACCTGACTACTACTGATGCATTTACGTTAACATGTTTAAGTAGTCTCACTCTCTTCCTCCCTCCATCCCTATCTCCCTCCCTCCTCCATTATCTCACTCCTCTACCTCCCCATACTTCCCATCCTCCTTCCCTCACTCCCTTCCCATCCTCTTTCCAATCCTCTATTGATTTTATAAACATCAATAAAATATAATGAACTAGCCAGTTGTTTATAAACAAACAAAATGAATGTATAATATTGATCTATATCTATATTGATCTATAAATATTCATTCAATAATTTAAGAACCTATACATATATGTATTATACATAATGTATATATATAGAGAATAATAGTATAGATTGTTTAGAATGGTCTACTTGGTGATGTAGATCAGGTTACGACTGACTACCATAAAGGGTAAACTGTTAGGGACGGGATAGAGGGGCGCTTTAGGTTGAGTTTAGGTGTGACCTAGATGAGGGGCGTGGAGGTCTACTATATGGAAGCGGGGCTAGTTGTAAGGGGTCTACTAGGTGGAGGGAGGGCTAGATATATTACAATTTTGTTTTATTTGGTGGAGTCCTTAATCCCAACCAGTACCTTAGATGCAGTTTTCACTTATAACCATATATGTTTCTATTGTCCTTCGAAGCCGCTCTCGTGTTAAGGCATTCATGTTTTAAGGTGAGCCGATCATTTATTTATACACAATTATAATTAAAATCACTTCTAAATATTATTTTAAGACCTATTTTTTATGGTCCGGATGGGGATCGAACCCGCACCCTACGCACACGCGTCCGACTCCTTAGCTGACTGAGCCACGCCGGCAGTTGTGCTATAGCCGGCTAGACTAACCTTTAGGATGTTGCACATCGCCGATATCGAGCAGGTTACGCACGTAGAGGGTGTCGCCCTCTTCGATTGACAGGTACTGACACTCGTCCGATGATCTGTTGTCTTCGTCAGCGTTGTAGATCAGCTTAGCCATGTAGGTCACGCGGGGTTCCATGGCTTGTCTGTGTAACGGGGGCGCGGGGCGGGGGTTATTTAAAACGAAGCAACATTTTATAAAAAACTTTAATAAAGTTTGTAAATTTTATAGATTTTTTTTTTTACAAATTTTACTTTTACATATCAATAGTTTATTTAATATCTATATTTTAGGTTTAATTATGAATAATAATTATTTTTTTTATTTATAAAAAATATATCAAAAGTATAACAAATTATAACAAAATATAATGAATTATTTTGCGGTTTAAAATATTATTAAATAACATAATATTAATAATATTATTAATAAATATGTATATGTATAGGTAGATATACTATTAGCATTTATCAATATAATAATAATTTGTAATTTGTAATACAACTAAGATTGATAAATATAAATATAAAGTTATTTTATAAGGACAAATTAATTTGGGATGACTTTCATAGTAATTTTAGATTATGTTATGTAATAGTTAAATATCATTATAGTAATAATATTATTAATAAACATGTAAAGGTTGATATTGTATCATGGTATATTTGATATAATACATATATTATATTTTATACATAATAATATCAGAGATATATGAGATATATTAATATATACTATAAAGTTTATAATAATATCATGATATACCATATGATACATAATAATATTAATATTAATTTGATTAAGTATAGCAATTACAAAATATTATATAATTATAATTATATAATATTATATAATTATATCATACTTTTAACATTTAATTTTAATATTTTATTGCTATACATAATCGGATTAATATTAGTATGATAATGTATCGTATGGTATTTATTTAGGTCATTGTTTTATTAACAAATATAATATCTTACGAAAGTAAATCGGTCAATAAGAGTAATATCATGGCATTGTATTAATTGTATACGTACTGTATTTTTAAATAATATTTCATATAACTAAAATTTAAAATTTTGTTTAGTCAAATAAAATAAATATATTAAGACATCACACATTACTTTACGATTCACTGTATATTACTTAAGTAATAGTGAATTCACTATTTATCTCATATAGATTATATATATATGTATTATTTTGATATTTACGGATGTAATATATTAAAAATAGTTATTAAAGTTAGTATATTGATAAATATTAATAGTATATCTACCTATACACATTTATTAATAATTGTATTACTATAAACAATGTTATTTAAAGTGTTCCTAAATAATTTGCAAATAATCCCTAATTCAATCATCCCAATTTTCTGTAGTTTTATTTTGTTTTACATTTATTTTATTTTGTTTAATTTTTATTTTAGTGGGCATAAAGTGTATTTGTATTTGAATAAACCATTGCATGAATATTTGTATTTGATATTTTGTGAAAAAGATATTTATATTTGTATTTGAATTTGTAAAATGAATTTGACCCCATCTCTAATATATATATATATATATATATATATATATATAATAAAGAATACATTAGCACATCAGTACTAGCCCAACCCAACCCAAGTTAAAGGTTAAAGGTTATAGTACACATCGCAACACTTATTCTTATCATCAGTCTTTCGACTGGCACGCTACATAGGTAATGCTAAAGGATGTTGCACTAGCCGATAGCACTCAGCTATTCAGTGGGGTGCTAGTAGGTCACTTAGTTATCATGTGACATTGAATCATCTACAACAGGTAGACATGTGCGGCTACAAGCATGTGTGATTAAGTGTAACGGAGAGTTAGTGTAGTGAGGTTTGAGTGTAATTACTCTGTATAATCGATTTGCATATAAATCTGAAATACACTTGAATAATCATATGCGAGTATATGTGTGTGTGTGTATATGTGTATGTGTGGTAAGGAAAAACTATACGATTATTTTTATAAAATATATAATATTTCAAATATTTCAACAAGATTTTTAAATAAATATATGTATTTTATTTATTATAAAACTTATTATTGTTAAATAATTCTCAGCATATAACGTATGTATATATTATAGCTTATGAATATTAAGTATACAATTAATTAACAAAATCACGTATCGTAGATTTATAATAGATTTGAAATCATTATTCGTAATCGATACGCACTAAAGCGTGTATTATATACACATATCTAGTCATCTCTAGTCATTGTAATATTCACTAGAAAACGATGGCATTTCATTGGGTTGAGGATAGCCTGAGGATACCCTGAATATCACGTTGGCGGCTCTTACTACACCGAGTACCGTATGTTTTAGTGTTCATCACACGTATCATCTAACATGGTTAATCTTACACCTTTACACTTTATTGTATACACTTATTGTATACACTTATTGTATATACTTAACAATAGGTATATTGTTTCGATGTAATATATTATATATTGATAAATCATGTGTGTACATTGAGTAACATAAATACTACTATATTAAGGTGTGCCGGTTAATGATCGTAAATTCTATATATATATATATATATATATATATATATATATATATATCTATATATATACACACACACACTAGGTAGTAATACTGACATGTAAACTTAAATACATACAATATATATTTAGAAGTACATTGTGAAACATATACTGAAGCGTGCACCTATGCGTGAATTGTTGAACATATAATCTATCCATTCACAGATAGGTTCATAGACTGCATGAGAATTTAACGTCACTGTATCAGATATAGCGATGCCCGTGGCATATGTCAGATGTCATATGTCAGATGTCATTTCATATAGATTCGTACGTATTAAATGTACCGTCGTTTAAATTAAATATAAATTAGATTATTTGATGTATTATTTACAATATAATTATTATTTAATAATAACTACGTATAATGTATTATGATTATGATAATGATAATGTATTATATAAGCTTATTAAACCACTTCATTAATTCATAATTCGTAATTATTGTTTGACGTCAAAATGGCTATAGGACTAAATAATGGATAATTTCGACGAACAACATACTGAATATATATTATAAAACTAATGCAATTATCGAGACACGCGCGCTACTAAATATATTAACAATTATATAATTTGAATGAAAACAGGTAAACTACAAGGACGACTAGCAAATTTATTTGAGACGACTTAATAACAATATGTAATACGATCAAGTCTATTAATATATATGCAAATTGTGACGACTAGTAGCGCCATCTGATGTCGGTGTATCTAGCTCATTATATATATAGACATTAATTCAGAAATATCAAGATAATTATAAACATATCTACGGGTCAGTACACCTTCAGGTTAGTCATGATATTATATATATATATATATATATATATATTATATATTATATATATATATATATATATTCTAATTAGTATATTAATATATATTAATTAATATTAAATAAATATGGTGACAACGTTTGTATACGTAAAAGCGTTCACATATCACTTTATATATTTATATTACATTATTTAAAATCTCGTTATTACTAATCGTACTATTTATTCGACTATGAATGTATTCATATTTTATTGTTATTGCATTACTATTTGTTTACTAAATTGTATTATATGGAATGATATATTTTTTTTAGATATTTATATATATTAATTATGATTTAATATCAATATTCAACCAATACCTGAGTCTATTGATACAGAAAGAGATAATGTTGCTACAGAAAGGCCAGCATGTCATAACAACTGTAACTATCGATACGTATCAGGCGAGATACTATTAGCTATACAAGGGAAGGAAGCACATCAAATATACGAAAATATGGAATTTGGAGATATAAAAAAGAATATTAAAATGGTATTAAACAAATTTTAATAATACATAGAATATTGCATACAACGATTTATAAAATGTAAATCTTTCACAAAAAAAACATCAAGAAGGACATGAATCTAATGTCTTATCTTTTACAACAGATGTAAGAACATTAAGTAAACATTGCAACTTCAAAGGTATCAAACAGTGAAAGTGAAATAACACCCGATCGATTAATACATGAAATGAGTGATTAAATATGAGAAAGAAACAGATCACAGAGGAACTAGACATAAAGGAACATGACAACCTAACCAGTGGATAACGTAGTACAGTGTACAGCACAAGGTAGCACTAGAGAACACTGTCAAACAACACACACACACATCAACCCGATGTTAACATTTAGAGAACACAACGCCAAGAAAGATCACAACATAACACATTATCCGGTCGAGGAACAACGACTAAAGAAATGTAAATACTGTAGATGAGAACACGTGTAAGGGAACGACACACAAGTGTTCAGTAAGACTGGCTCTGACTGTGCCCAACAACATCACTAGAAATGTGTAGAAATGAGAAATCAATAATAAGTATTGTAAAAGCCGTAACACGTCATGTGATATACACGTCATGTGATATACACGTCATGTGATATACACATCATGTGATATGCACATATCTAAAGACAGAGTGGCAACACATCATGTGATATGCACATAGCTAAAGACAGAGTGGAATTAAGAATAGAATAAATTACAGATCGGTAAGGGTACGAATGTAAATATTCTACCTGCGAATATTTATAAAAGATTATCACATTAAATAAATCTAAAGAATCTTACAGGATCGAATGTAAAAAAGATTACAGTATGTGGGTATTGCTATCATTTGATATGACACCCCCGTGTTCATATTGAATTCAATGGACTATTCCATATATTAATTTGTTTTCTTATATGTGCAAACAACTATTGGAATATGTTAGGCTACTTTATTACAATAGTGTCAAGATGTAATAGAAACATTTTAGTGTAGTGAAGCTTGTGGTAAGAGGCCTAATTAAATGGTATTGAACATTATATTAATCCAATGAATGCATAGTATACGCTTTTAAAGGTTCATTTCGGATATTAATACAGCTAAAAAAATAGACATACAAAACCAAACCAATGAAATCAAAGAAACCCAAAATATCAATCCGTAAATATATATATATGTGTGTGCATATATCAAAAGATTTTGCAAAGTAGATATAATAATCCCTATCTACGCAACGTAATTAATAATGAGCTCATACCGCTGGTAGCTGTAGTATCCCCATTGAAATAGATTTAGGTTTGACACTGTTTTTATACAACAATGTTTTCATTGTTCTATTAAATGAATTGCAATATAAGTAAGCTTATATTCCCCTCATAGATTTGTATATTATTTAAGACTAAAATATCTTATTTCTTGATATATTATAGTACTGAACAATTAGCTTTCATTATTTAAATAAAAATGTAAAACTATTTTTTTTTTACATTTTAAAGTATATAGATTGATACGAATTACATTATACATTGCACATTTGTCGGAAATAATAACCTATATAGGTATTGCATTTCATGTTTTGTATACAAATTCTAATCACACGATTTCGCTTAAGTGTTATCTTTCCTTAGAAAAATATTTGTATTTATGTATCATCATGATAATCATGTAAATATATTAATATAATCTGATGATTCATTAATGCTAAATCCCCCCATCATGATCGCTGTGAATCTAAGAACGCACTAAATATAAAAATAACAACTGAACATGTCCTTGACGTCGAACATATATCCTGATCCTTATATTTTCTTTAATTATTTCAATTTATAATAGTTATTTAATACATAAATTCATGTTATATAATTATTATATAATTTATATTATATTTATTATAATAATAATACTACAATAAATTGTTATAAGAATTTATAAATATATATCATATATATATATTATATATCATATTGTATTATAATTATTATAGGTATACAGTATACCTATACCTATGTATAATAATTATACAATTTGTATATGATAATACACTGTATTATACAGGTACTATTATAGTAACTATTATAGTTAATAGATACCTATTTATATTTAAAGTATAAATATAAATAGGTATATAGTACCTGTATGTATTGTTAATACGAAAATGCAACTGAATTTTAATTAAAAGGAGTGTATATTAGATTTGATCTATTAACAAAGTTGCCTCAAGTTACCCGAGATCAATTATTCCATGTTAAGTTACTTAATAAGTATTCATTCAATATTATATATCGTAGTTTTTAAATTAATAACCCTTACTTTTTAAAGTTTACAAGTCCAAATACTTTTCATAAATTAATATTATTCCTAATTGATTTGAGCAAATTGAATTCATTAATATCGGTTACTTATAAAAGTATAGGTTAGATAATTTAAATAAAATAATTTACATAAACTGGTATTTACAAATAATATACCAAAAATAATAACTGAAATTAATTAATATCTAGTATCCTTGGATATATTTTATTTTAAGCTAGTTTTAATTCTAAAGCATGTAATCATTTTACATAGATTAATTAAATATTATAATATTAATGTATAAAGATTAATTAATAATTTTATATAGTTAGATTTATTTATAACGTTAATTAATAATTATATAATTACTTGATATTTTATTAATTCACAAATCTTAATTATGGATGTATAAATTTAATAAGTAGGTGATTTTTTAAATATTTTTTTCATAAAATCTTTAATTTATCGATCTTTACTTTTTCAATTATTTCTTACAATAATTAAAATACAAAATTAAAATACTTTTACTTATACGTATTGAAATTATGGAAATGCAAATATTCTATACGCTTAATCATTGATTGATAACTAGCTTAATTTAGTAGATAATTAAACTAATTATACTAATTTAATTACATTAAAAATTGTGTCTCTAAATAATTAAGTTAATTGAATTAGTAATTAGTATCTATCATCAGATGCATATAATATATCATATAAAGAGAAACGCATATATTATATATGTATTTCTTTTATATAACCAATTGTAATTCATTAACCGTCAGTTTGATTGTTTATTGAATAATTTATTCAATAAACAATATTTAATAATAAATTATTATAAACTTTATACAATTATTGTAACAATATCATATTGAATATGATAGTGAATATCATATTCAATATGATATTGTATATGACTAATATTAGATATTATATTTCCTACATCATATATATAATATAATATAATCATAATGAGTATAATCATTATATTAATCATTAATTTAATGTCATTAAATATGTGATGTATATTTTATATATTATATATTATTATATTATAAATAGAGTATATAATAATTATATACTCTATTTATATAGTATATATTATACTGAGTCCTACTGACATTATAATATTTGACATTATAATAATTATATACTCTATTTATATAGTATATATTATACTGAGTCCTACTGACATTATAATATTTGACTTTGACATATGCAAACTCAGAATGATATTCACCATATTCATTAAATTATAATTGATAATTAGCAATGCTATAAATATATGTAATTATCACTATTGATTTAGGGCACATCATGTAGTTAGAAGATGTAAGATAATATTATATAGAAAAATGTACGATTACATTATTTTAAAAATACCACTTCCCCAGATTTTAATTACATTATTATTTAATAAGTAAATAATCAGTGATCAGATATACACAATCTGTATCACGTGAAGTATCATATAAGCTACATATTTTAACTTTAAATTCTTTTTATAAATACAATAATATTTTGTTATCAACTTTATTTATATAAATAACATGTATTGAAGATAATAAAAGAAATATGTCGTGAATAGTAGTGTAGTTACATAACCAACAACTCTTCTACGCAGTTCACTAATTACTGTCACTATAGGTCAAGATGGTGAAAAATGCATCGTCCAATGAATGTCCTTTGGTTCTGGATAGTCAATATGATTCTCCTGATGTGATCGACGATTTTAAGAATTGTTTTCAGAATAATGCCCCGTTAAAACATTGTAAGTTAGCCTATCATATTTTATGTTAGCATGAATATAATACATTAATATTATGTATAAATGGGCGATAAAAATAAATTAAATAAAAATTAACCTATCATTACATTTTACAACTTGAATATATTTCACTCGAACTTCACGTCTCATTCTTCATTAAAATAATGACTAATAGATATCACGATTCATCATCAATGACTCATCGATTTCTCGCACTCGATTAGGCGTAAACAAATGTGTAGTAGAGTCTACACTCATTTCACGATTAAACCGCGGCGAAATAATTATTCCAGTGTCATGATTACGTCATTAATCACGGAAGTATCGCTGACAATCACAGTTAACGTAACTAACACATGTAATGGCGATATCGACAGTAATCATAGTAATAACGCCCCCTTTCGTCCCTAAGCCGACGCCCACCTGTTGCACGCCCCCTTCAAGATCTGTGAGATGGAGAACTTCTTCACGGAGCCGAGCGTGTGCGCCACCCTACGCCAGGAACTAGAGGCCTGCACCTACGCCGCTAAGAGCAACGACCTCTACAGATTCAAACAGGTCATCCCCGCGTCTATTTTTCATAAGTTAATTAATTCATTAAAGATAATATTGAATTTTTTTTCTTCGAAATTCAGATGTGTAACCTTAATATTATTTATGAAATTCGATACATGTAAAATATACATTTATATACTATAATATACATTGTATATCAATTAAGTATTGTTAGTTAAACTAATGATTGACTATTTAATATAATCTTATATACATATCAATATTATAATCAACAGACTAAAGAACTAAGCAATATTAATTCTCCATGTATCAAACTCGTAAGGTTAATACTACTGAACTTACATCAATTTAATATATAAATCTATCTTCCTCTAATACTATAATATCCCACCCCTCTTCCTCCTTTTCCTTCACCTACCCAACTCCTTATACTCATCCTCTTCCTCCTTCTCTTTCTTCAACCTCCTTCTCCAACCTCCTTCTCTTTCTTCACTTACCCCTTACCTCACCCTCCTCCTCTTCCTTCACTACCCCTCCTCCTCCCTCTTCACCCCCGCCCCTCATCCATCAGGGAATACCTGAACAAAACATTCTTCAGCTTCATAACGCGGGTCACCGACATCCAGCTCTACAACGAGATGAGCATAATGTCGTCGTCCTATAACACCAACGGTAAGTGTAGCCTGCCTTCTCCCACCGTACAGGAAGTTACTGGCATCCGTACGGGTAGCCCTATACAGACAGTTAGAGGTACTGCGAGTTGTTGTTATCTCGTTGCGTGTTTATCAAGATCTTAAGAAAGTGAAATTTAAACATGAAAAAATAAAAATGTCGTCCTCAGATATTAATATAATTAGACCGTCAATTTATATTCTATATATATATTAGATATTACATCGCAGATACCCAGTTAGTGCTGGCCTTCCTTCTCCCTCCATATCTCCCACTCTACCTCCTCCTTCTCCCACTCTACCCCCTCATTCTCCTTCTCCTACTCTACCTCCTCCTTCTCCCTCCCTATCTCCCACTCGACCTCCTCCTTCTCCCACTCTCACTCATCCTCACCTTCTCTACATATCTTCTGTAGAATACCAGCTCATTAAAATTTAATCAAGCTATGTTTAAACTAGCTATGTGAAACTATCAACAGTGTATTTAATGATTAAATACACTGTTGATAGTTTCACATAGCTAGTCATACTAACACTGCTTCACAGCGGTAGTCCGGTATCGAAACCCCATTTCAATAGCCTGACCAATCAGTGAACAGAAAAATCTGCCATTTTCCATATAAACGGCAATAAGTATAGGCCTATATCGGGCATTGAAACACAGCCCACGACGTTATAGAATATGTTATAGAATGTATTCTAAAATAGTGTATAATATAGCCTACACAATGTTATATAATATATTCACCAACTTAATTTATGTAGACACATGCACGCTGTCTATATATACATTACCTCATAGAATGTGTATCTTAGATATATTCATTATTATCATTATTATTAGAGTGATTTGTATAGTCACATAACAAGAATATTCGACGCGCTCGATATTTAATAAATGTTCTACGAGGAATAATGTGAAGCAGCTGATATAGGGCTATATGTGTTGGTTGGAACGATCTTTATTATTTTCGCAAATAAAATCTAAAAATACATTAATTCATATCACACTCGTCGAAATTCTTTATTATAGTCATGTGATCAATGCAGATACTAAATCAATACATACGGTAACTCATAATGAAATGCTTGATTATACCTAACTAAAAGCAAGAATACATATCATTCAACTATAGAGGGCGTTCTAGTCAATATCAAATTATCATATTATTATATCACTAAAAGCCTAATATTTACTTGATTATACTTTGTATATAAAATCATTCATTACACAATATAAACACGCATGTTTTATATATGATATAAATGTAGATAGTCATACTCTATATTAAAATAAAATTATTTACTATATATTCTGATATTATTGTGTTATTATTAGCGTCCTCTATAGTTGAACCATGGCCTAGTATTGTTTACATATTTGTCCTTTAGTCTAGATAAAATGAAGAATATATATCTTTTTTTTGGAGACATTTACAAGAGTTGGGAATATTTTATTTAAATGTTTTATAAAAGAAAAAAATCTAATAATTGATTGTTATTATATATATGCGTACGTATATATTTCCTTAATTAATGATCACCATTAGCCTACTAACATAAGCCTACTGACATACCCGCACTACCCGCAGACATCCTACTGTGCCACGACGATGAACTAGAGAAGAGAAGAATAGCGTTCGTGCTGTACATCACCCCCGACTGGAAACAAGAGGAGGGCGGGGCGCTCGATGTGTTCGACAGCGATGGTTAGTGTCTACCTAACAATAGTGTGTCTACCTTAGTGTGCGTCTACCTCAGCTTGTGTCTACCTTAAAGTGTGTACGGCGTATGTAGTCGTAGTCGTCGTGGTTACACACCTATACTCGTAGTAGTGACATGTTTACCGATTGTTTCTTGTTCCCGTTAATATTAATATTACATTATCAGTACATTATCAGTACATTATCAGCACACACAACGATTAGTGCATATCACATGACTACTTAGCCAGAGCTAACACCTACTTTAGTTAAGCCCTACCGTATGTAGAATAAAGCTGCACTAGTATAACTTATACTTTATCGTATCCACCAGTTTAATAATAGTAAAACATAATATATGATTCAATTATTCTAATATCTAAACCATAACATATATTTCGTTATGAATTTAGATTGACTAACGATAGCAGCACTTAAGCGTAACATAGCATCACATAGCGTAACACCTCCTCCGTACACAGACAATAGAGATCCTGGCAAGATCTGCAAGTCTTTGTATCCTAAGTTCAATAAGTTGGTCTGGTTCGAAGTGGCTCAAGGTTCCTACCATCAGGTACGTGTACTGTTCTGTAGGTGGCACTCCTATCTCCCTCTATGTATCACTGTTGACCTTATGTTACTCTGAAGGTCATGTATCCAGCCAATATTATTAATTAAATATCATCTATATCATCATATGATTACTCTTACAAATGATTGCATTTACATATGATTACTCTAAAAAACATTTTCTGTACACATCTGAGAATTTTATATATATATATATATATATCTTTATATACTTTTAACATCTTTTGTTACATTCTAGATACTCTACACCTCTCTTTATACACCTTGTATATTGCATTTTACATTATGTACATCTCTGTACAATTTGTATATATCCATATATACTATATACAATATATATATACACTCTACATCTCTGTACAATGTATATACACTCTTTATTATACTGTGTATATTTAACAATGTACATTATATATCACTTATGCATAAGCCCTTACAAACATGTTACCTATTGTGAGATGTATGCTTGTATGCTTAGTGTTGCACAGCAGGTATGACCTTAATACTAATAGATATCTAATTGAGAAATTAATACATAGATGTATTAATAGAATATAATACGTATTGAATTATTGTATTACAATTAATTACTAACACAAAATGTAAGCGATTTCTTAATACGTTACATTTCCACTGCGTTTACCACCCCTCTCCTCGTTATTCATGCTAGAATTACTCTAACCTCTAACCTCCCTGCTATCGATGCTCTAACCTTTAACCCCCTGGTATTAATGATCCCCGCCCCACCCCCAGGTGGCAGAAGTGTTAGGCTCGAGAGCTCGCCAGTCTATACACGGGTGGTTCTACGCAGGCAAGGTGGCGAGACAACCCCGTCACTACGAGCCCCGCATTCCTCGGCTCTACTTCTACGACATCGAGGTCAGTAACCCCACCCCCCACTAGGGGGCAGTACCTAACGTGAGGTTGTACTTTAATCTCAAGATAATTACATGTTATGTGATTGTAATCAGTACATTATTCATATATTATTCTGATTAATAGTGAAACTGATCATGTGAATACAGGTTTACTTGTCTCCATGAGCAGGACTACTTCTATAATTACCCTGGCATCGCATACATCTGATAATGATAATAATAATTGTTGCAATCTAATCTCCCTTATCTGCACTGCCGAAGTCATTCACGGCTCTTTCTTATACTATAACTACATTCATTTAGGTCGAATCATAATTATTCATTTTTCTCTCTTTCAAAAATACAATTATAGATCTTAATCCTAATCAGATTTAGTGTAAACAGGAAGTCAGCTTAGATATATTATAACTTTATACTGTATTAGCTTATTCTAGATAGGGAATTGTTATTCCATTTGTAATTGTATGTTCGGTGTGGACTTGTCACTGTGATTAAAGGGTAACTGTCTCTGTAAGCTCTGGTCGTATGATAGTCCTCTTATTCAAACTAAATCTCATATGAATAATAATGCCCACGCGTTGTTTACCTAGGAGAGAATGGTGTACGACTTCATCAACCCTATGTATCTGAGGGAATCCGTTCAGAACGATATTCGCAGGAAGTTCATCAGCAATTCAGAGATAATGCTCGACTCTTTCCTCAGGGTTAGTGGTGGTAGTATAGGTGTCACTAGTAGTAGTAGTAGTAGTAGTAGTAGTAGTAGTAGTAGTAGTAGTAGTAGTAGTAGTAGTAGTAGTAGTAGTAGTAGTAGTAGTAGTAGCAGTAGTAGCAGTAGTAGTAGTAGTAGTAGTGTCACCTAACAGCTATGACTCGTCACACAGGAAGACAAATACCAAGAGGTGTCCACAGCACTAAAACACAACGTCACATGGAAACAGAGAGGACCACCCAACAAGAGACAATACGAGACAGGCGACGCCCACAACAACAACTGCGATATCATCACCAGACTTATGGCGTTCATGCAGAGTGAGGCAGTCTCCCTGATCCTCTCTAATCTCACCGGTTATCCCACGTTGAGGGTGTATAGTTACCCCTGTGTAAAGTTCTATCGATACCCGTATAACATTCTACATGTTTAATACTATTACTTTATTATAGGGCTCCCGCGCGTATTCCATCTGTATAGTCACTAACAATATATACAGCTCTATTTTCATCCGTTTTCTGATTCAAAATATGTATTACTTGTATTCCCTATAAGTGAATTGTAGATCACAAATTCGTATATTTGTTGTTTACTATTTAAGTGTATGTGCTAAAGGAAGACTAAGACTAAAAACTACATGTAAATAATATCTACTGAATATAAAGAAATGCAAATAATAGGATAAAATGTAAATTGAGAATATATAATTCTAAGTGGCAGATGAGAATATTGTAAATATTTGTTCCGGACTATTTTATTGTTTTATAAGATCTTCTGACATACTAATTATACCAATGATTATATAAAACATTAAAATTAAATATATATACAGTAAAACCTCTCTATAAGAAACCTCTTTATAAGAAAAACCTCTTTATAAGAAAATTGTTCACCCATTTGGTTGGAATTCAACCTTTTCCACATTAAAAAACCTCTATAAGAAAATCTTATTAGCAAAATATAAGAAAAACCTCTTTATAAGAAACTTATTGTATACAAAATAATTAGATATAAATAGAAGTATTGTATATTGATAAAAATTATAGAAATTAATTATTATATAAGATATTTTTTTTTCTTACAAATATTATATTACATACATAGCTCGAAATGAATTAAAATTAATTAATAATTGTTATTGTATATCCATACATTTATTAAAATTAATTAATAAATGTTATTTTTATCCTTGAATTTATTAAAATTAATTAATAAATGTTATTGTATATCCATAAATGTATTAAAATTAATTAATAAATGTTATTATATACTTAAATGTATTGATGATACAATTTATTATATTATACAATTAATTGTTAAATAATAGATTATTATAATATTCATTATATTATATTAATCAATGATGAATTATTGATGATTCATAATTTCCAATGTAAATCTAATACAATTTCATTATGTATTAACATGTCTAAGCGCAAACAATACAGTATACATTTAAAACGTATACAAAATAAATATACTATATATATATAACCTATAGGTTATATCCTCTCTGGGGTTATATAATGCATTTTCAATTATAAATAAATTCTTAAAATCATTGGAAAAGTAAAAACCTCTTTATAAGAAAACCTCTCTATAAGAAAAAAAGTACTGACAAAAAATAGTTTCTTATAGAGAGGTTTTACTGTATATATATTTTTTAAATTTGTAAATCAGTAAAACATTATAAATTAATTTGTATAATTAATTAATATAAATTAATTCACCATAATAAATAATTAATTTTATAATGGGGTATAATAAAAGATTCTTGTTATGATATTTCTAGATACAACAGTAATTTGTTGACAGATAATAATTATCACGTAATAAAGTAATATTATGAATAGAGATTTTCCTAATTTCTTATTAAAACAATGCGCTGGTGCCCCTTAATTAAGTAACCATATAATATATGGATACGACGTAAAAATCACCACTAGAGAAATACCAAATAAACGAAATCGCCCACTCAATTCACCTAACCTCTTCTCCTTTAGATTAACCCTCACCGCGACCCCTCGAACAGGTATAACCTTGAACCGTTTCGCCGACCTCCACGACCTGTCAGACCACAGTTCCGACGAAGACGACGCAGATTTCGATGACAGCGACGACTTCAGCGACGAAGAAAATGATTTCTCCCCGCCTCCCTGCGATTCTCTACCGTCAACATCCGCCGCCGCTGCCTCTCATGAACCCGTAGCATCGACCAGCGCATCGGGACAGGCATCGAGTAGCGCATCGGGTCAGGCATCGGCGAATAGCGTCACCAACCTTAAGAGAAATACATGTCAAGCGGCGAATAGTTCGAGCAGCGATGACGATGATGAGGCAGCAGCAGCAGCAGTGGATGTTAAGAAAGCTAAACTCAACAACAGCGCCTGCAACGGCAGCAAACGGTCGCGCACCACCGAACAACTGGTTAAGAATAACGCCGCAGGAGATGTAGTCAAGAACGGCAAACCTGTCGCTAAACACATCTTACGCCACAGTTCTAGTTAGTAGTAGTAGGACGCCGTGTATATGTTATAAACAAACTCATTTTTATGTTATATATACTTTTACAGTGTATGAATAACAAAAATTTAGAATGTATTTTTATAAATAAGTGAAGAGTATGTATTGTATTATTGATTTGTGTATTTCTCCTCTCTTACAGTTCTCTCTATCTCGGAGTGGGTATAGACAAGTGGGCGGGGGTTGGGTGGTCTAATCTAAACACTCCTATTCCCACTCCTCCTCCTACTACAGATACGACATCAGAGAGTGCCAAGTGCTACGGGGTGATCAGGAAGTGGTCCCACGGTTGTTACACTCTGCTGCACGATGACTCAGCCTCCACCACCGACGCCCTCGACGCCATGTTCTTCGTAGACTGTGAACGTTAGCCTACTTAAGTAGCGGTGATCTGGGCCATAGTACTGCTTAAGTATGCATGATCTGGGCTATAGTACTACTTATACCAGTACTTAATACTGCTTAAGTATACCAAAGCACAAGATACATGGTCAAGCGTTAATTGTCAAACATTTTATTCATGGTCTAATGATTTATTAAGACCATTGATGTAATCATATTTATAAATGTATTTGTTATTTACATACAATTTATTTAAATTTGTCACATAATATACAATTACATATATTATTACTTAATCTAGAGACTAATTTAGTAAATTTAATATTTTCTATTTATAATCAATATTAGATACAATCATTATTTTTAGATTCGTATACTGTTAAATACTTAAAAGGTTATTAAGGTATTATATTATAAATATTTTAATATTAATTTAAAATTATTTTCAAATTAAACATTCAAATACATCATAATTTTATATAAAATATATATAATTATGTGCATAAGTATAAATAGAGTATATAATTTGGTAAATATCAGGTATTGAAATTTGTATATATGATCATCTAATAGCTACGAGAATGACATTTTTTATATTTATTCTATTGTAATAAAATTAGTATCATTGTAGTGCACATTAAATTCTATAATAGTAAAATTTTTATTTATTTTCATTAAAACAAAAGTTATGATTAAAAATGTGTTATAAATTTTATTACTTAAATTTAGTTTGTTATGAGTTATAATTATTATGAATAATAGAATTTATTATAACAAGAAATATGCCTATTAAATGTTTACAAAATTAATAATGCACCTATTTATAAATAAATATATGCATATATTTGATATTTCTATTGTAATACATAAAATAAGAATATGATTTTTAAATTAATTTTATCTGGTTTCTATTTACCAAAGATATTTCATCATATCCACATTATTTCAACACATCGTATTATTAATATCTATGATATAATTAAATACCCATATTTCCTACTCATTGGATGTAGTGACATATTACAATTTACATAGGCTTATAGGCTACCGTGTATCTTAGGCTTTGAGTATACGTGATCTGGGCTATGGTAGTACATTAATACAGTTACTATTACTATTATCATTATACATTTACGCGAACTATCCACCTAGAGCCGCTGTACATAGCCTTAAGTTATAGATTTTATATTTAGATATAACATACTATTGCTATTGCTAATACCGTTGTTCATCATCATCATTAGATTGGGAAGCTGGCATGGGGGGCTTCACGTCTTACATCACTAAAGATGAGGATCAGGAGGTTAGCCTATCTCCTGTAATAGTAGTAACCACAGGCTGTTATATCTTTTTAACTGCCTGTGTGGCTCAGTGGCTAAGGCGTCAGACACACAATCAGTAGGACACGGGTTCGAGCCTCGTCCGGACCATTCATTAATTTTATAAAATGGGTCTTAAAATACTATTTAGAAGTGATCTTAAATAATTATGTATACATAAATGATCGGCTCTCGTTTAAACCATAGATGCCTTAACATATGAGCGGCTTCGAAGGGACATTAGAGCCATATATGGTTATAAGTGAAAAACTTCATCTAAGTTCCTGGATAGGATGAAAGGACTCCATCAAATAAAAATAACAAAATATCATGCAATATTCATACCACTATATTCAGATATTAATGTAGAACTCCCCCAATATTTATACTTTGTTACTACCCCATCAATGTTCATTACATTACTGTACATTGTTTGCGGTCAGTCTACATTTACTGCGGTGCTTACTTAAATATTTCAAGGGGCCTGCAGTGTTGGGCCTCCTGTGTTGGGCCTCCTGTGTTGGGCCTCCTGTGTGTGGCCTCCTGTGTGTGGCCTCCTGTGTGTGGCCTCCTGTGTTGGGCCTCCTGTGTTGGGCCTGCAGTGTGTGGCCTCCTGTGTTGGGCCTGCAGTGTGTGGCCTCCTGTGTTGGGCCTGCAGTGTGTGGCCTCCTGTGTTGGGCCTGCAGTGTGTGGCCTCCTGTGTTGGGCCTCCTGTGTGTGGCCTCCTGTGTTGGGCCTCCTGTGTTGGGCCTCCTGTGTGTGGCCTCCTGTGTTGGGCCTCCTGTGTGTGGCCTCCTGTGTGTGGCCTGCAGTGTTGGGCCTCCTGTGTGGCAATTGTAATACTAACAACATAATCATTATTTACTAGAAGACAATTTATTATTTTATTTTGTAGTTTATATTGTTTATTGTGTTCCTCCTAGAGGGCATCACAATAAGATGCAATCTTTACTATCGTTGTCCTCTCTATATACAATATTACATTATTAATATAGGTTCTAAATTGTATTCCTTTATTACAACTTTATATTCCATGAAAAGTTTGAAGTATTAACCATTGCATTTATCAATGTAATATTTATATCCATAAATATAAAATAATTAATTTTAGTCCATATTTAAATATATTTCTCTATATTTGAATATATCGTATATGTAGATTTTATTTATATATTGATTTACAAATATTTCTATATTCAGAATGTTTAAAGTCTAAATACATACATATATACATATACAATAAATGTATATAAAAATTAATAGATATTCATAAAATAATGTATTGTTTTTTAAAATATATTACATTTTAAACATCATAATAGACACTTCTTGCTATAATAAATAAATAAGATTTTGTTTTTCAAAAAAGACATTAGATGTATATTAATATAAAATTTAATTATTTTTAATCTATTTATAGCAAGCCGTATTGATTGTTCAATTACAATATATTGTGTGTATTATAAGTTGATTAATTGATATATAATATTCTCTATTGCTATTTAATAAACAATATTATTATTTCATCTAAATATTGTATAAATATAAATATTTATATATATACATGTATGACATATACATATACATTGTATGTAAATGATTTTATAATGAAAACATTTATACATTTAAAATGATATACAATTATGTATCTCGTACATCTAGTGTAACTTTTGTGTAATGAAAAGATTATATTTTAATATCAAAAAATTTAAATAATCATTGACAGTTTTTTTGATATATATATATATAGTAAACAGTTGACAACTAATACCAGTTAATGCCCTTGTACAGTTACTGACGATCACCCCTAAAGTGAACAGCCTGTCGCTAGTGTACAGAGACACAGAAACCCTGCGCTTCGTCAAGTACGTCAACGCCACTATGAAACAGCCATTCTACGATATCTACACTCAGTACTTTGAAGTCGGCTGATTGTATTGTTATCATGTATATATATAGCGATATATACACGTGGCCCGAATGCTAACGTAATCGTAATAATAAAAAACACTAATACTAAAATTGAGTTTATTAGAAATCTATAAAGTCGGCAATAAATCGATAACGTACGGGTCGGGTTTAACGGGGTCGGGTTTAGCGGGGTCGGTTATCCAGTTGAGAATGGAGATGTAGTCGGTGTCCTGCAGTACGTTCTGACCGTTGTTCAGAATGTCGTAGTCGCAGTTGTAGCAGTCGAGCCCGCATTCAGAGGTAACGTCGTCGACCCCTAGTGAGAAGATGGTTTACTGAGCTGGCTTTTTAAAGCAAAGATAATAAAAACTAGATTTGTTGCTAATATTTATGAGTTTCCATGTTTTGTGATGTACATAATGTTTAGATTATGTTGCACTATTTTATTTATTAATTAAAAAAAATAATGTGTTATTAAAAGTTATACTTATTACTATATAAATATATATATTAACGATTTATACTATAATAATTCATAATGAAATTAAAAACTGGATATATGAAATTAATTTTTAAAAAACTAGTAAAAACCAAAAATCATATATTTGTGTACAAGTTTGTTGACATCGCTGGCATCGTTTACCTTTGGTGAAGGTGTAGTTACGCGCCTTCCTGACATCCTCTGAAGCGTACACTCTGGCAACGATCACCGTACGCCGGTCGTAGTTGTTCATGAAGTATTCGATGTCAGACTTGCGACGAGCGTCGCTTATTATCCAGACACCCTTCTTGGCCGCCTCTTCTGCGTCGATTACGATCTTTACAAAGTATCCTGCGGGGGGAGTTATAGGTCAACGGGGGGTAGTTGGGTTCGCTCGCTGTATTCGTATACACAAATATAACGTAGAGTAAAACTATAACAGTACAATTACTTCTATGATTCGATGCTTATTAGTAATATAGTAAAACATTATATTAATCTTTGTGTATAAATAAATACTATTACTACTACATATTAATTTTAGGTTAACGAGTTATTACTTTATAGTGAATTAAGGTCAACAACAACATTGCTACCTTATTTATTTACAATTAATTTATAAATTAATAATTTTATATATTAAAAGGACAGGTTCAATTAAAATTTATTTCGTGTATTTACGATAAAATAAATTGCATGATAAAATTTGATATATAAAATTAGGTTTTAAAATATCGACTATATTCTAGTAATAATCTTCGCTGGAATAACTTTATTCAATATATTATTCTTTATCATAATAGATAATAAATATAGTATTAACATTACAGTGATAGTTATTAAAAGTTATTTTTTAATAATGTATACTGTAATATTTAACAAAAAAATTTTATTTTGAGTTACAAGTTATAAAAATGTGGTCAGTATATTAATAAAATGGTATGTATTCTATATGGTGCCTAAATAATTATGTTAATAGCTAAAAGAAAATAGGAGAACTAGTAATATTATATATATATATATATCATACAATGTAAACAAGATACCAGGGGTATTTTCATTAAATATATTTAAATTTAAATCTATAAAATCAATTTATGAAATTAATTATATTAGATGATAGATTATTATTGGCAGGGTTGTTGGTTATTTGGTTTTTTTGTGAAGAATATTGGTTTTTTTATTTATTAAATAATAATTATTAATAAATTGTTATATTGAATGTTATTTGTAATAAATACTTGTAAAGATATATGATTATTATTAGATATTTCGTGTATATTATATTAAAAAGTATAGTAGTATAATTTATACAAGGATTCAGTAAATTCTATCCAAATTATATTTTTCTTTCGACCAGGCTTTTTATTAAATTAATACATATAACCTATACAATTATTAATAATATTGATAGGGTTGTTGATTTTGTTGTTTTGTTTTTTTTTTGGTTTTTTTAAAAACGATAAAAACCAACAACACTGCCTTATATTATTTCAAATTATAAGGTATAATTTATATAATATACATAATATATACTATTATTATTAATATTAATACTAATTTTAAATGATATAATATTAAAATTAATATATGTTATCTCGCGTGTAAAATATGTTATCCACGGAGAATGATAGTTATCGTCAGGTTGTATTTAATTATAGGAAGAACAGATATGTTTGGGATATCTATATAGGGTTTATTTAATTTATTAAAATAATGGAAAGTAAAATAGTATGATCAACCCTAGTCAAGGGTTCTAGTGTAATCACTCTGATTTGTGTAATGACCCAATTGCTTTTATAGCAAGAAACAAATGCACTCTAAAACAAGAATAATACTATTTGTGGATTTTGTATTTGAATTAGATCGATTTAAGGTTAATGTTTAAAATAACAGCCTTCTAACAATGGCATTGATATAAAGAAAGTATTTCTTGGTTAATGGTTAAATTAATGGCATATAAATAGATTTATGTCAAATTGACATTGTCAATATACATTTCTATAGAGATAGTTGACAATAGCAAGTTCATGGAATAAACCAGAGTTTTGGAAATTTAATGATATATGTATATATAATACATATATACATATATTATACATATAATATATATTAAGGTATATGATACCAACGAGTATACAATACTTCGTGCTATCATATATAATAATTAAGTTTTTTATTTTAGTAAATTCAGTTATAAACCAAGCCAACTATTTACAATTACAAAAACATTATATTAAATATTCCACCTCACATTCATACTACATAGTTACCATACTACATATATATATAAATAATTTTATATACAAACATAAAAAAAAAACCAAATAAACCATGGTTTTTTTGATCAAAAAAACCGAACAAACCTGACAAGGATTCAGTAAATTTTATATCAATTATATTTTTCTTTCAGCCAGGCTTGTTTATTAAATGATTTTTTTTAAAATGATAAAAACCAATAACACTGCCTTATATAATTTAAAAGTATAAGGTATAATTTATATAATATACATAATATATACCATTATTATTAATAGTGATACTAATTTTAAATGATATAATATTGAAATTAATATATTTATCAATAATTTTATATTCAAAAATCAAAAAAACCGAACAACCCTGATTATTGGATATCATTAATGGTTTACATTATAAACAAAATATAGATAAATAAAAACAAATAATATAGGTCACGGTAGGCATTACATAAGATTGTGAACTGATAGCATGCACGGGGACCGTACGCAGATATAGAAATAGTGATGACAGGAAGTGGAGGTGGAGGAGGAGGGGACAAACCAACCGGAGTCTTTGTTTCTCTTGTTCTCTCCCCATAGGATCATGTCCTTCCTGAAGCCTTCCTTGTAATCACTGTCGGACAACAACTTCTCATAGTCTAGGTTGTTCTCCTGGTGATGAGGTGTTAGCATGAAACACGTGGTAATGCAAGCGGTTGGGGACATCGAATCAGCAGATTTTAGGAAAACAAGTAATTATAATAAAATAATCGCGATGTGAATTCATTTTTTGAATAATAGAAAGATTAATAAATTTATATACTAAAATAGATTTACATATTAGCTTTACTTCGAATAATAGAATTATCTTACTGTGTTACTTAATGCATACATATATATATATATATATATATATAAATATAATATAAACTGTTTTATTGCAGTAAAGAATAATATTATTTTAATAAAATACATTTTATCATTCTATATTCATTGTATATTATTTAAATATAATATTTAAATATAAATACTACACTTATTAATAACTAGAGATAAATTATCATAATTATGCAACTATTACAGAAATTCATATGAATCACCGATCAAATATATACTGAAAATGATTAATAATGTATTTTAGTAATTCAAGAATTGAATAGTCGGCATAAAAACTATACATACATTGATAAACAACTGTAAACACTAAACTCATTCAGTATTTGTAATAGTGAAATAAATAACTAAATGTCCGACTAGTGAGTGAATAGCTATAAACAATAACATCTCGTGGTGTCGGTGAAGTGAAGACGATGACTTAACATGACATTGTTACATAAGACTCGTAGCTAGTATTACGCTACATACGATTACAACGCGTGTGTGTTTGTAGTACACACACTGCGTATGTACACCGGACATTATTAGTCGTCACTCGTGATTGATACTGGGCTAATTAACGTAAGGAGTACTAGCATGCGACCAGCTTTAAGCTGAGCCGACCATACTTGTGGCCACCTGCCGTATTACCCGTCAACAGTCATCGCTAACATCACTTTCATCTATAAACACTACGATTATTCTTCGCGGTGTTCTAATAATGCGGAGGTCGCGTGGGGGTCACAGTGTCACTAACCTCGGCGTAGGCCTTCTTTAGGGGCGATGAAAGGGTCAGAATAACGCATTCGTCTAAACCAATCCTGTTAGTGGTATACGTTAATAGTTAATATAACTTATCATATATGTCTTGTATATAAAATAATAATAATAATAATAATAATTAGATCGATGCAGATAACTTGTCGAAAGTAAAACGTATTTTCTAACGGTAGCATGCGTTATTGAAATAAACGTGAAGAATAATACGAAATTAAAAAATTAAGAATGTAAACATTTAATAGTTACCGTAAATAAACGTAAAATAAACGAAAATAGTAATAAATTATATTGTATGTAAAAATAAATATAAATTTATTGAAAATATAAATAAAATATAGTTTAAAAATCATAAAAATAATCTAAAATAAAAATGAAATATTGTTTGGTATTAGTTTGCTTTTTACTTTAAATATATTGAATTCTTCTTAACTTTGAAACCTGTTATAGTAATATTAAAAGTTTTTTATTTATAATAATATAATATATATATATAAATAAAAATATACAATACTTTTAAAATTAATATGAAACTCTTTACAATTATTGTCGTTTAGTATATATATGTATGAACTTGATACTATGAAGATTTATTATTTTTTACATTTTTTCTAAATTTTAGAAAATTCACAATAAGATAAATATCATAGACTGTGATTAAAACGTAGACGGCTAATAATTACATAGCATCACATACACTGAAGCCATTACAGATCTACACTTCTATACAACAATATATTCTGGCGGTTAATTCTAGGGTTAGTGCTAAACAATAATCAAGCACGTGAAACATTAAATCTCACTGACTCGTGAATATCAAACCAATAATAAAGCTGTTATTATAGTATTAATAACTGTTTACTTAGTGAATTCGTGAATTGCAAAACACTAATCCTATTATCAGACTAATTGAACGTGCATTCCACGGTGATATACATGATTGGGGAGGGGTATTGAACTTATCATTTATAATAACATCGTTTGAGTTTGATAATTTTTTCAAATTTAAATTATTTATTTTTAATTATTTATATTTTGATTAGTATATATAGTGATACAATAGACACCTGATAATATATCACAAAGGGATTCTAATAACCTCCTATATAGAGCTTCTACAACCTAGCATATAGGGCTCTAAACAACTGAATTAATGCATAAGCCATGATATGATAAGTAGTCCGATATAAATTAATTACGGATGTAATTATATAAAATGAATATGTATATATTTATATAGATATTTTTAAATCAAAGATAATTAAAAAGCGTACAGTTAAGGATTGATATTAAAGTCGAGAGTATGTAAGTATTTCTCACTAGAGATATCGAGTAATAACCTACTTTAATGTATTTCATTGTGAATCTATCACTGAAAATAACTATTAATCGATTTGATACTCAAATATCTGCTAACGATAACACATGTTATCATAACATAACTTATTGAATTAGATAATGAATTGTACGAGATAAAGAAGAAAAAACTTATTTACTGATAATATATAATAAATCTAAAATAGAAATAGCAATGTAATATTTTCTATTTATTAAAAGTAAAGAATATTTATGTTACGATAATTTCTCTCTATTACATAATACAAATATATGAATGAAGTGTATATAGAATAGTAGAATATATATAAACATACATAAAAATAGTGACACATTAGGGCTTATTTTATAAAGATATTTCCATAGAAATTGTATGTTTACAATTATTTCTAATTATATTTATGAATATATCTTTCATTTTATTATTGTTATATATGATCTCTATATATATACCAACAACAATTAGTATTATAACTATAATAGTTTTTCTTAATATTTATTTACACATTCAGTTTGTACGAAATTATTATTTAGACTAAACAGTGTTTGAAATTTTACTTTAAATGAAAATCTATTATATAATTCACGTAATAAAGTTATATAACTCACTCACTTTTTGCTTTTTTATATTATCTAAACGGTTTAAATCGATAATATTTTTAGAACTTATTATAAAGTGGTATTATCATAATAATTATGAAATATTATGAAATAAAAAAACCAAAACTAATTTATTTAACTGAATGTTATTATCAGTGTATACCGATTTCTATATAATGATTAGTAAATAATAGAATATAATGTGACTGTAATTAGTATATATACCATTATAATAATAATTAATGTGAGTAAATAGTTAATCCTCATAAGCTAAATTTGACCAACTTCTATCATATTCTAAAAAATAAAAACGGCGGCAATCACTTGTAGTAACAAATTATTAATAATTTAAATTTCAAAGCTGTTTTACGAATTATTCTCATAATATACGAATTATATAAGTTATTATATAAAAGCGTGCATATATTATTACAATAAGATTACATATTTAAGATATAATAAGTAGTATTTTTTATTAAATTACATTAAAATTGAATTACAAAAATATTTAAATAAAATATCATCACCATTTTTTATGCTATAATAAAATTAATATTTATTATACGAATTACTAACATATTACGAAGAGAATTTGCTATGTAATCCTTTCCGCACTTTCTCTTTCCACATAAGATGATAATACGATTAGGTTGCATATTATACAGACAATATTTGCTAGTAAAATCTACAAACTAAACTAAAATAAAAATAATAATTTTAGACTAGAATGAACAGCGCTCATTGGAGCGCACATAAACAACATTTATATCAAGGACATGCAGTTTTTAAAACTAATTTAAACAAATTTGATCCTGGGGACAAATATTCCGAAGGAAATATATACCACTCCCTATCTCTACGTGAAATCGTTTTTAAACCAACCTGCTTCGCGGAATATTTACTAGGGACAAGGATTTTCCGAAGTGAAATCCTTGCTGGGGATTTTATTTTGCAAGCAATGATAATATATTATTCTATAATTGGATTATTCGAGAATTATGAATTGTGTATAATTAAAGTATCAGTGAATTCCACATTTACAATTTACAATATTCATACAATTATAATATACATTTAACTTTGGTTATATAATACACGGTAATACTTTATAATAAATGTTTATATGCTCCTACTTGTAATCCTATTATGCTTTTAATAAGAATAATATACATTATATTATAGGTATAAATTTAATTAATTTTACTACATCAATTGTAAATTTGATTTTATAGTTCCATGCTCATTACAGGAATTAACCACGACTACTACACGTCGCCCAGTTATACTCCTCGTACTTCCTGATTATGATACTCTTCTTCTTGAATATATGTGTGTGTGCCCAGCTAACAGTAATATCAGTATAATAGCATAACTAATAGCCTCACATGTTTAAACTGTGCTATTTATTCTTCTATTATGTTGATATTAAAAGTCTGATATTATGCTGATATTAATTTGTAATGCTATTATGCGGCTATTATGTTGCCATTAAAAGTTTACTAAAACTATTATTATGCTGCTATTAATTTTAAAAGTATATTATGATTATAATATGTAGCTCTTCTAATAATAGCAACATAATAGCAGCATAGTAGACTTTTAAAATTAATAATAATAATATAATAATAATCAGATTGGTTCCTCATAATAAATGAGAGTGAAAACAGGTAGATATCTATATAGAAGTTCACTGAACTTATCAAGATATCTACCTGTCAGCAAAAGGAATGGAAAAAAAACAAACATATTAAAGTAAAAATAGAATAAAATAACATTAGAAATTTCAAAAGAAAAGTAAAATATAAAGTACAATTTTAAATATTAAAATAGTTATAATATGAATAAATATTAAACATATAAGTATTATATATAAGTAAAAATAAAGTTATAATAATAGATACAAATAAAATGATATGTGTACAAATGAGGATAACAAAATAACATATAGTTAATAAGTCGACCAAAACGAACGAATGGTATAAGGCTACTAACTTTCAATATGGATGTGCCAAGTCCATTATAATAGCAGCATAATAATAGCAACATAATAGACTTTTAATGGCAACATAATAGCACAATGTAAACATTTGAGGCTAATAGTTATGCTATTATTGTTAGCTGGGTGTGTGTGTGTAGTCCTAATATATAAACACAATACACATATGATTAGTTTACAAAACACACAGGGCTTTGGTATGAGTATGGTTTAAATTAATATATATTTACCATTAAAAATATTAACTTTCATGATAATTCTAAAAAATAATATTAACAGTTAATTCGAATTAGTTTCAATTCATTTGGATCCATCTATGAAAATACAACTAGTACATATATATATACTGATATCAGATTCCACATTTTCGCTAGTGACATATTTTACTTGAGAACGTCTTGGCTATACCTACACTAATGTTATCATTTAAATTATATCTAATTACTCTTTTGTTATATTTAAGGTTAAATAATACAATATTAATATCTAGTTGCCAATGTATTAATCACATAATATAAGACTGAATCAATAGTTTATTGATAAATATTTAATAATAAATGCTTATTTAAATTATTTTCATTTTAGTGTATTTTTTCTATAGAAAAAAATAAATGTCTTTACATTAAGAAAAATACATACTAATAAATGCCAATGTAGAATGTGTATCACATATCTAAATAATATAATCGTGTAGATAAACTATAATTGAAATTATATATAAATTATAAAGATAAATTTATTCTTATTAAAATAATGCTAACATCTATGAATTCATGTATATTATATTCTTAATGGTATAAATAGTACTAATAGTAATGATGTGTATGTATATAGAATAAAGGGAAGGAAAACAAATAGGTTACTCATTTATCTACTAAACAAAGATGATAGGACTTATTAAGAGTTAAAATAAACTATTAAATATATTAGATATCATAATGAATCAGAATTAACTTCAATTAGTACAGCAACTAAATAACTATAAAAATATTCTTATAATCTAGTAAGTGATTTAACACTATCTTACAAGATATTATAGTCTATACTATAGACGTTATAGGTCTATAGGTATAAACAATTGACAAAATACTATGCATGCATACTAACTATGAATATAGTAAACATAGAATTAACAAGTTAATGATATACAGTGAGTTCAATAAAATATACACATTTGTGATCAATTATTAAAATTACGATCAAAATACGCTGATCAATAAATATCTTTAAATAGTAAATAAATATTTGTAATCAATAAGTCTATTAATAAGGTGATTATTTTGCCATATTTAAAATTTAAATGCTTGTGTATATACTAAAATATCGTTACGTTATTTT
Organism: Osedax fenrisi; assembly: GCA_964019155.1. NCBI lineage: Eukaryota > Metazoa > Annelida > Polychaeta > Sabellida > Siboglinidae > Osedax > Osedax fenrisi. The sequence goes on along the minus strand of OZ025239.1, from coordinate 90,931,488 downwards.
TTACACGGAAAGAATAGATTAAATCTAGGACCGGAACAATGCAGATAAAGATTTGCTGAGAAGTTGTAAGACTGATTTAGATACAGTGAAGAGCAGAGTTTGAGCCACGCAGGATCGTAACCTTGCTTTATATTGTAATTATATCCCCATTATATATTAAATAATTATTAAAATTATTATATTTGGATTTAATTGTAAAATAATATTGATATCACTTCATTTAGATTAATAAACTATAATATTAACATTGTTGATATTACGCGATATATACACATAGTTTATATACAGCGAACAGTGTACACAATGTATACACAGTGAATAGTGTACACAATGTATACACAGTGAACAGTGTACAAAGTGTACATCATTAGCACACACGTAGCGTAGATAAACGCGCAGTTTAACATTATCGAACACAATAATACTTCTATTTATTATCATCGTGGTTATTATTGTCGGCGGCGGCGTAGGTTCAGCGCCGTCGACCAATCAGCTGTCAGCTTAATAGGTCAGTTCGTTGTCGACCAATCAGCTGTCAGCTTAATAGGTCGGTTCGTTGTCGCCGTCGTCGCCATCATCACCATCGTCCTCGCCGTTATCGAAGTAGGTCACGTTGTAGTCGTTATCCTGAGTGGGGCGAGGGGAATGTGGAAATGTCGTGGAAATGTGTGTGTTTTAAAGAATCGTGTTTGACCTTTCATGCGTATCGTACGCATTTGTAGAATATCGCATAATACTATACGATGCGATATCGTGTGTCTTGTAATAGGGAATAATTCGGTATTCTATTTAAATATTTAATCTAACCGATTACGTAAATATATAAGTGTGAATATGTAAATAAATGATAAGATTTACATCACAATTATTGTAGGTGATTAGTAGGGATTAGATCATAACTCGTAAAACTATGTATACAAATAAATTAGGCTATAGACACGACTAATGTTATTATTCAAAAATAAAAATTACAATTTATTATTTTAATAAAGTTTATAAACATCATTATCATCAACAATTCTATCACTTTACCATCATCATCAGCATTATCATCATCACCACTACCAACGATACCATAAAAACTGTCATCATTATCAATAGCATCATCATCATCATCATCATATAATTAGTTTTATTTTTTTACGGTGTGTAAATAAATAATCAAATCAAATCAAATCATCATCATTTTAATAATTCATAACAAACCTCTTCCATTTCCTCTTCCTCAACTTCTTCTTCTATTTCACCAGTCCTATTTTTGTTTTCATCGTCCTCCTCCTCATCTTCATCAGCCACTTCGTTATCTAAGTTCTGTGTTGAAATAGTGATATCGTATACTTTTACGTATATTTCAATATATATATATATATGTAAATTAATTCATATTATATAATAAGTATATTAGAAGTATATACATTTGAGAGAATACAAATTAATCCACTTAACTCAGTTTTAAAACTTTAAAACTGACTTAAATAGGTTATAATTAAAAATACGTGAACTTCGTTTAATGAATTCGTTCATAGATAAAATCTTAATAGAAATTTTGTTAATAAAAATTAATCTTATTTAATTACCTTAATTTCAGAATTTAATTTAGCATCTATTAACAATTGTCACAGGCAATATAGGATAAGATGACATCGCTATTAGATAAGATATGATAGCTAACATTGACGTGATGAGAGATGTCGATATCGGCATAGCTTACACCCGAGATATCTTTAACTCGAGACTTTTTCCTCAGATTAATGCGCAACTCTTTAGGAATCCTGTTCCACTCTAGAAGCCGGACAATCAAGTCGTTAGTTTAGTTAACGGTAGGATATTTAACTAAATCAACCTTTATAACATATTAACTATGTGATTAACTTTACGGCAGATCATATGTAGTTATATTTAATCGATATACAAATCATATTGTTCATAAACTATGCCATTTGAATAAAAGAAGTTAGATTATTAAATATGATTAACATAATAACTATGTTATAATGGAAATATCCATATATATATATATATATATATATATAACATTTGTCTTAAAACAAACTTCTATTAATTAAATGCCAATAGTTTGTGCAGAGAATGTGTTTTATTTAATTGTAAACTATTTAATGAGAACTACTTTTATGAATCTAAATATTGTACATATTCTTATATAATTCTATGTATGTAAGTATGTGTGTTACACTATTGAATCGATAACACTATCTATATTCAAGAGATGCTATTAACTATGTTATCGAAGCTATATAATACATTGTGTACACTAGTGTTGTTCGATATCACATATTTCACTTCAGTGATTGCTATCGATGTCCAAGAGTGATCGCCATGTTAAAGGAGTTTTACACACCAAACGAAACAGCCCGATTGTTATAGCCGATATCGGACTATTATTTATTCGTTCTAAAACATTTACCCGATATTGTGCAAGTAAAAATTGAATAGGTAATTTATATGTAAACGCGCGCATAAGGTGTACACCGTTGACCTTCCCTATATCAGTATATCCGTTCACACCGACACTGCCCGACTGTCACACTGGACGATATCATGCTGTGTTGTGTCGGTGCGAGGTTACTTACCTGGGTACCACGTCTCACCGCTCTTGATGTTGCAATACTTGTCTGAGTAGCGGTAGATTTCGGTTCTCTCTTCGTTAGGCTACGAGTATTAATGTTCGTATAGAATAGAACCTATGGTATAGGCAACGATTTTGCGAAGAAAAGATATAACACTCCCTATGCATGCGACGTAATTTATAAATACTACCTGCCGCCGCTAGCAGTAGTATCGAATCACTGAAATAGATTTAGGTTCGGCGCGGTTTTCATACAATAATTTGTCATTGCTCTATTAAATTACATGCAATATAACTTAGCTTTTACTCGCCAAATAAGTATTTATAGCATTTAAAACCTACGTATCATATTGGTTTGTTATATATTAGCAATGAACACTTAGTTTTCATAATATAAATATTAATTTAAAGCATATTATTTAATATTTTAAAACAGTTTAGTTTTATATGAATTTACTTAATAAATGACACATAGTTCCTCAAATTAACCCGATATAGGTGGCACTGTAGGTATTTTGTATACAAAATCAAATTATACGTTTTCGCGTGAGTATTATATATTTCCTTAGAAAAATCTTTGGTATATGTATATAAATTGATCGATTGATTGATTTAATAATTTAATTAATAGTAAATCAAATTAATTAAGAATAATAATATAAAAATGGATCGATACAAATAGTTAGAATAAACTCGCGTTATTATCAGGACATAATATGTCCGACATATAGATAATGTTATACGCATAAACTATTTTATTATTATCAGTGCGCTGTTATGAGATCATATTTTAAGATGGATGTTATTTCGGTTGGAAATTTCATAGGATAAATTATTCTATAAAATTCATAATAACCCTATATATATATATATATATATATATTATTTTCTAATATGTAGATGAGGTTACATTTATATGATCTTTTGAATGTGAACTTTTAATTTTAAAATTCTAGATAATTTGCACATCATTAATTATAATTCTATATTCTAGGAATACCAATCGATATATAATAATTCTATATTCTAATACGCCTTATATAATATTACTACACTACCATATATAGTATATTATATTTATTTTAATACTAAAAATAAGGTATAAATTATAATATAGTATTATAATAGGGGATTATAATACACTGAACATAGCCTCATATATATGATATATTATAATTATATATTCTATTATTATTATCAAATATGGTATATACTAATTATATCTAACTCTAAAATATAAGGTATATTATACTTATCTATTCATATACTACGGTATACTATAATTACGTATCGGTATTGGTATATCAGTGTATACGTCAAACTACACTAGTGTATTGTAATGTAGGGGGAGGGGCAAACCTTAATGTAGAATGGGGGGGGGGGGGGGCAAACCCTGATATAGAATGGGGGGGGGGAGAGGTAAACCTTGATATAGAATGGGGGGGGGGAGAGGCAAACCTTGATATAGAATGGGGACGCCTGAATTGAGAGTCTTTGTTCCTGTTTGAGTGCGGTGATGAACTGAATGCGGGCAGTCTTCAACAGTGGGGTACACGTGGAATGTAACGTCTGCATATGGGAGGGGGGGTTATTATGATTATAATTGACTAATAGACCAGTTGACTAATGACGAGTGGTTCCCTACTTATGGGCTATGACCCACATTGTTGTCATTAGGTTTTTGTTTGGGTTATGGGCCAATTTCTAAAAAAAAATTTTAATTTAAAAAAAATGCTCACCTGTTATTCACAGTTCAAAACAAATCTCTCATTTAACTGAAGTTTAATAATAACAAAAGAACAAAATTATTCATCGGGTCATGGTATATTTTAAATTAAGAATTATAAAATAAAAGTCACGATGAAAAAAGGTTGGAAACCACATAGACTATATTAATAGTTAATGTTTTTATCATAATTACTATATTAACAGGAAATATTAAATATATTATATATATATATATACATTACAATACACGACGTAAATGTATTAATATAAATGTTATCATCTGATGGAGGATACACCATTTTAACAAATGTACATCATGTAGTATTTTTATAAGCTAAATTAACGAATAAATGTGCTCTATTGTAAAGATAAGGATACGGTTTTAAAATGAATAATAACATGCGTAGTTAATAATCTGCGAATAACATTATTTATTGAATTATTGAGTTGATAATATCATTCCCCAACTTTCTTATTCGAAACATTACTTTGTATCTTATCGCTTAACTAGTTCGCAATGATAGTAGATCACTATATCTCCTCCATATGTATGCATGTTACCGCTTACCTCTGTGCATATATTTGTTCACTTAATTCACAGTTTAGTCGCGCTATTCTGAAGAGGAAAAATATGATAAAGCTACACGCTATTATGTAATAGCATTTTTTTTTATTGATTAATATTATATTTATTTAAGCAAATATATAGTCGAAGTATATACTCAAAAGTAAAAAGTATAAATATTTGTTAACAAAAATAGATTATTGAAATAAACAAAGATATTTTTACGAATGGAATTTCCATGATTGCCTTGATTATTCGAGTCTATGAATGCATTTCATTTGTCATGCATATCTGCAGTACACTTGTATTACGGCAAATGTGGGGTATATGTGTAAATATATATATATATATATATATATATATATATATGTGTATATGTCAGGGTTCCATTATTTTCGGTAAAAACCTGTTTTTACCGGGCAAAAATGGCAAAAAGCGGTAAAAACCTATCTCTACCATGTTAATTTACGCTAAAAACCGGTAATAACCGGTAATAACCGGTAAAAATCTAGTACTCAAAAATATAATACCTTTAAAAAAAATTGTATATTGAAATTTAAAGTAATATTGATTCATTTATATATATATAAATGTTATGGATAATTAATCTAGCAGCTTTATTTGAAAATTTGTCAAAACATTTTATCACTCTGCTTTAATTATGCCATTTATAGTACAATTATTTTTTTAATCCAACTGGATTTTGAGGTCTACCACCCTTATATTGTAAAATTAACAAGTTGGTGTAATTGGATACATTTTATAAATGAAATAAAATAGTACTGTGTTATATATTCACAAAATTACACAATGAAAATATTACTAAATAGTTATACAGTATTGTACAAAATATTTTTAAAAACTATATTTAATTTCATATATATAAAAATAAATATTCTATTCAGTATTTATATATATATATATATATAATTAACAATATATATAGATATATTTAATATATTTAATTAAATATCATGGTATAAAATCAAATAATGAATACATTCAAATAATTTCTCAATGAAAATATTATTAGTTCTATTATTTAATATATATATATTTTTTTTTTACAATATTAGGCCCCTATCACACCAACAAAGTTGGCCAATTTTTCACCGATATCTTTCCGATTTTCTCTCTCTGTGCCCCTACCGATATATCTCTAATATATCACTGATATCGTGACAGTATCGCTATTCATCATTTGGAGATATCTCTAAATATTTAATGATTATTCGACGATTTCGTTACTGCGCATATCAGTGAAAAATCGGCCGCTTTATTTGGTGTGAATGGGGCTTTACCTTTTACTAATACAAAAATAAACATATTATTATATTCAATATTTTATATATATATTGACTTATTTACTCATTTATTTCAATATCATATTATTTATTTTAAAAAAATGTTCTTTACAGAGTCAAAACTAATAAAGGTTTTTTTTTAAATTTAAAAAATCTTATAATATTGATTTTAATGTAGTATTATTTAACTTTATAATTGTATATTATCTATTACATATAAAATCTATAAATAATATATAATTGTAAATTATATAGACAATAGTAGGTTTAATATAATATAAATAATATTATATTTAATTATATAGACAACACTAGGTTTTTACCATGGTAAAAACCTGTTTTTACCGGACAGGTTATTACCGGTTATTACCGCGGTTATTACCATAGGCGGTAATAACCTATGGAACACTGGTATATGTGTGTGTATGAATACCATAGATGTAAAGAGAGTGGATAAGCAATTACATGTAATATATAGAACTCTACGAGAGGCCTCGCAGTCGAAACCTATTACCTAATGCCTACTACATTTTTAAATATTATTATTTGTTTATATTTATATTGATAATTACGCTCACTTTGAATGTACTATCTATATATTAAAAATAATAATAATATATATAAAATACAACATATCGACATTCCTTATAATTTTGGTATTTAAATATATTTTAATTAAGATATCATTGATTTATATAATCTAAATCCATAGATATAGGTAGAAGTTAATTCTATATATTTCGAAGAAGATTCTACTCTTTTAATATTTGACCTATATAATATGACTACTATCCAATCAAAATCACTAATGTATTTTATTAATTTATCAAGAAGTTCCATTCGAGTATCTATCATTTATATGCAATGTATACGTCAATTGCTTATCTGCTTTCTTTATATCGATGGTGAATACATGTATACATATAATATTATGTATATATATGAATATGCGAATATGAAATAAATGTAAAACAATAAAACGACGCTAATTAATTTATTTTAGAGGCGTAACTAATCACTGAATGTAAGGAAGATTAAAACGAATTACTTATTATTAGCGCGCATAATTGTCAAGTGTATGTCCTTTGCAGTTATACTATTGTGAAGATCCATTTAATTTTAAATTATAATGATTAATAATTATTATTACAATTATTTATAATTTATTATAATAATAAATAAATTATAATCATTATAATAATGTAAACATGCTAATCATGATGATTAATGATTAATGTTATAATAACAGTTATTACAGCATTCCGTAATACATTACCGATGAGAAACCATTGAGTGTATATATAAATGAGTTATTATACATATATTAATCTATGATTGTTATTTTGAGTATCTGTAACAGATGACAGTTGAATTTTAAAATAATATTTGTTTTAAATCATTTAAGCGATATAACCGGGTAATTATGTTTCGGACCAAGCATGGCAGATGGAATCGTATCGCCACGATTAAATCCAAGAGATTCTATATTAAATGAAACACCTCGACCACCTCCTCTGCCCCTTCCTCTTGATCCCATATTATATTAATTAGGAAACTTTACTTTAAAAAAATATAATTTAATAATTCAAATATATTTATTTAAATTTCTGATGGGTTATTATTATTTAATAGTCTTTGAACATAGGTATCAATCAATAGTTGTTTTATTGTTAGTATTTAATTTATTATATTTATTTTAAATACTTCAATTGCTATATAAATATGAAGTCTATACCCTAGGTCTATACGAGATAGATCATATTACTATTATTAAAGGGTATCCCGATACTAGTATTTCCTGAAATAATGTTCGGAAATTCTTGCTAGAAAGTGATTTTCTAGCCACCTCTAGGGGGATACCCCCTATAAAGTATATTTCAGGCAAGTTGCCGTAAAGTAATGTGGTATCCCACTACAATTGTAGTTAACTTAAGTAGAAATTGCTAGAAAATCACTATATCAAACATTTTTCCGGACATTATTTTCGGAAATACTGGTAGTGGCATTTCCACTACCAGTAGTTAAACGATTTGTATAAACGATTTTCTATCAAGTTAACTACAATTTTAGTGGGAAACCCCTTAACTTTCTGGCAACTTGCCTGTAATATACTTTATAGGGGGTATCCCATTACAACTTGATAGAAAATGGTTTTAAAGTTACAATATTTCCGGCATATTACCGGAAAATCTGTAGTGGGATACCCCCTTTAGATAGTTTATATTATAAGTAAGGGACATATCAAGGACATGTCCTTGAACATACTTTGATCCATCATTTGTTATAATCAAGAGTCCCTATAACCTCCTATATATGAGGTATTATTATAATTGAATTAAGATGTTGTATGTTATATTGGGGGTATCCAACTACAAGATTTTAGTGAGAAGAGGATAAAGTTAATTATCAGGATCAGAATGTATACATTCTATACGATATACATACTCTACTATATACAATCTATACGATATATCGTCATGGTCCTATAGGATTATAATGCCATAATCCTGTTCATTGTTTAAGTTGTGTTAAAGAGATTAATATATTTATAAATAGTACAAGATAGTCTGATTGTTATGTATATACTCAAGACCTCCTATAACCTCAAGGTTATAGGAGGTATTGATATAATACGTATTATATTTATTTTAATTCTATTTATGGTTTAATTTTTGTACATGTAAATTTGAAAAATATATTACTATTATAAATGAAAAGTTATGTACATTTTTGAAGAAAAAAAATATTTAATTTATAGAGTTTGTTTTAAGAATATAGCATTATTTTATAATTAGAAAATTGTCCTTAAAAGATACAGCCATATTCGATAAATATAATAAATCAATAGATAATTTTTCAATATAAAAGTGTAGTTATTTGATAACATACTAAAGTATTATGTAACAATACTTTGAAAATTCTCTATTGAAATTATTTAAATATTCGAAAAACCTTTACTATTATACATAGCGCTAGAGAGAACTTCTATCTAAATCATAGATTTAGGTACTCTATGCTCTAGCTCTATGTTATTATACCAGCATACTTCGGAAAATCTTTGATATACACAAATATTCTGCGAAGTATATACATTAGAATTCAAATGTCTATGGTATTTATAATGTAAATAGACGCCCTCGAATGTGAATATAATCATCCAATAGGATTCATATATTCAAATATACTCGCGACGCACGCCATTCTTAGTATATAAGGAAGTCGATTACGTAAACAATTCGTTTATGATTCTTCCTGTTCACTGTTTGATGTCCACCGATAATTTTATAGGTTTGTAGCGGTCTCTCTTGCGACTGACTGGTATCTCGCTCTTCGATCTTCGAGACCAATGTTCGTAGTGAATGAGAGATCATTTATTACGCGCATTCGTCTTGCAGATCGAGGAACGGGATATCGGTCAGCCGCTTGAGAGACTTCTACGAAACTGTAGAATTGTCGGAGGCTTCGACCAGTGATCGGGAGGTTTCATACTCCCGGTTAGTTAGCTTTGCTAGCTAATCGTTAACCAACATAATGAATTATAAACTTATTATATATAATATTATGTACTATTTAAAATTGTGTATTCGCATTAGTTACATATTGATTGGATATAGCTCTGTTTATATATTTATATTGATAATTTCATATACAAATGTTGCCGGTTTTTAATACATATTATCGCTCATTCATTTAAATTGATATTTACTGTATTAATAAAGCAGTAACTAATATTTAATGTAAATAATTAATAAAAAAAAGTTATAATATAAGTTAATTTTGTAATTTGTACTAAAGTAAGTGCAACTTAAATTATATATTATAATTATTATTTAATATAAAAATTCTTTCTAAATTATAAATTTATTATGAATTCACCTAATTTATTGTATTCAATACATCTGTGTAAAGAAAGTTATATATGATTTTTCTTAATATCGATGATTCGATACATTACATTAATATAAATACTTATAATGTGAACATTAATAAAGTAATATTCGTTGTATTCAGCATTAATAATAAATAAATTATATAAAGCGCATATTTAATTTAAAAATAAATAAATATTTTTTAAAATATCACCTAAAATACATTTTACATTACCGAACTTGATAATAATCACATATAATACTAGTTAGATAATATGCATATAATATATGTATATGATATTAAAATTGAGCAATATTAGAGTTTGTTCAAACTTGAATTTGTAACATAAATATATATATATTACTATATATAAATATATATATACTATAGTATTTTGAAAATGGGAGACGATAAAAAAGTTGAGAGACGAGTTGAGGGTTAAAGGTTACATTTGAAATACGAGTTAATAGTATATATATATATATATATATAAATATATATATATTTTGTATAGATATTTGTGGGTTATTTGGTTTGGTTTTGTCCTGTTTGGTTTTTTTTAGCTGCATTACATCAAAAAGTGAGCCTATACAACTTTATTTCGCATTTAAAATTTAACCCTCAAATCGTCCTTTTTGATTGTAACCCTTGAAAATTATTTATATTTATCAGCAATTATTTATTTATTTATTAACCATTTATTTTTGGCTCACCGTGAGTCACGGTCGGTGACATATGTTTTTACTGCATATCAATCTATTCATTCTCAAATAATTGTTAATAAGTGGAATAGTTATGTTATTTAATATATATATATATATATATATATATAAATAATATTATATTATTTTAAATATAAATAATATTATATTAAATATTTCATAGAAAATTTAGATATTTTGTTCTATATTCACATATATATATATATATATATATATATTATAATTTATTTATAGTATTAAATAGTAAAATTGTATTGGCAAATATATTAAAGCAACGATATATATGTTATAATTGTTTATAAAGCGTATTATTTATATATATCTATGTTGTTATTCGGACCAGGTTTTGGACGTTAAGAAATAGTACCACTCGTATACGGTATAGTTTTGGTTATATTCTAACTCACACTGGATTCAGATTATATTTAGGAATTTTTTATTAAATTGTGAGTAAAAATACTTTTTATTCCATTTCTAATGTTTATATCCTCTGGGTTTATATGTATTCACTGTTAATCAATATAGTGTTATTTATAATATATTATCTATATACATAAGTCTATAGGCGTATCTCATTTTTATATTACTCATGAGTGTTATGCAAAACCACAGATTTACACAGTTAATGGTATAGTGAAAAGAAAAGATAAAATATTTAATTTTGTCTATTTTAATATTAATCTTTTTTGTAAATGTGTGTTTTTTCAATTCATTTATTTAAAATTAATTTGTATAATTTCGTAATGTCATGATACTGAATGGATACGAACAAGGCATTCTTTTAAAGGGGCTTATACGCTACTGGTAATTAATGTGTTGATACTGATGAGATATTTGTACTTAATATGTTAATACTGATATGGTACCGATACTTACTTATGTTACCTAAGTGACAGCACTAATATATATCCTATATATAACTAATATATATATGAATGAATGAATACAAATAAAAATACACTATCCAGTAGATAAGTATAATATAACTCTAAAAGTTATTGACCTAGATTAATTTATAATGTAATATGATAATTCAATATATATGCACATATAACTACATATTTCGTACTGTAAGCAAATTTTAATATAAATATTCCATATTGGTGTAAATCATATATATATATTTAATAAATTAATTATTATTCTATTAAATTAATAATATTAATATATAAATATTAAATTAATAACTCATCGAGTGGTCTACTCAACATTCATTTAGGAATCGATACGTTGACATGCCCATTCAAGGTAAGAACCGCTTCACGAGCGATCTCTGTTACTATACGTGCACCATTCTTCACTAGATACTCGCATCTCAATACGATATTGATATGTATATAGTACGTAATAGAATATATACATCATCAGATAACGGTATCTCATAACGAAGTAATTATCTAATGACGCTAGGCCTGCGTTAACGATATCTGATAAGAGTAGTATTGTATTTAATTATATATATATAGTTATTGTTATTTTTATTTGGTGGAGTCCTTTCATCCCATCCAGGAACTTAGAAGAAGTTTTCACTTATAACCATATATGGCTCTAATGTCCCTTCGAAGCCGCTCTCATGTTAAGGCATCCATGGTTTTAACGAGAGCCGATCATTTATTTATATACAATTATATAAGATCACTTCTAAATAATATTTTAAGACCCATTTTATCAAATTAATTAATGGTCCGTATATATATATATTTATATATATATATATATAGTAATAATGCTATAATGGAAATAATATACTTATACATAATATTAACTGTTATCAGGTTATCGGGGGTGAACTACTATTGGAGGAGTCGCGTGATTGAAAAGGCATGACATCGGTTGAAATGAATAAACGTACGAAGTGATTTCGTGGTGAGTAACTTTGCGGATTGGTGATCTCGCGCGCGCAATGATAATTATCCAGTATAATAATACATATTAATATAATTATTTATATATATTAGAATTCTCACTCCCCGCGAGATTACTGGTTACCGTTGAAATACATTGACATATTTGTATGACTCTACTTCTCGTTATTTATAATGTACTTACCTTCGTAGATCGTGCTTCACTCGTTTCTTCCATTCAGTGCTCTCGTTGTTTTATCTAGTGTCATCCATCAGCCAGCCGATGAAGGTATTCCATAAGGTATTTAAGTTAGCTTACTATTTGTGATAATGTGTATATACGATTCGATTGATTTTGATACACTGAAAAACTAGGAGTTGCTTTAATTAATTACGTTTAAATTTAGATATTTATCTATTTTAAAATAATATATATTAATCAATTCTAATACAAATAATTTAATTTAAAATTAAAACAATTATGAATTTTACTTAAATACTAAATTCGGTATTATATATTATAATGAACATATATATATGTGTGTTATTAGTATATTATATATATTGATATTCAAAAATATATGTGTATGTTAACTAAAAGTAACATTTTTTAAATAATTCTATGACCCTATTCACTTATTGGAGGTCTTAATCGAAATAATATCAGAATATTTAGTGAATGATATAGTTTAATATAATAACCTAAATCCAATGCACATTATCTAAATATCTAAATCAATATATCTTCATCCAACATCAATTTATGATATAAATTCTATATTAAAAAATAGTAAATCAAATACTTCTCAATCACGTATTACATAGCTTTTCCAGTTGTTTATAATGTAAATTCGTACCAAATATAAACTTTTAAAATATAAAATAATATGTTATAAATTAATATTTATATTATGAAAACTAAGTGTTCATTACTAATATATAGAAAAGCAATAGGATATGTTGGTTTTAAATGATGAACATATCTATGAGGTAATTAAAAGATAACTTATACTGCATGTAATTTAATAGGACATTGAAAACATTATTATATGAAAATTGCGGCAAACCTAAATATATTTTAGTGATTTCGATAATACTGCTAGTAGCGGAATAGGTTAACATTAATTACATAGGGAGTGTTATATCTTTACTTCAGAAAATCTTTGGTATATAATATATACTATATATATACATACGCGTTGGTTCATATATTATCACTAATGTAGAGGTTAATCCACATCGCTAGATAATCACTGAATAAAGAAAAGTTTACTATTTTCAGTGCGTATATTTCTAAAATTGTATGTCCTTTCCGTAGAACCGAACACCAGATCCAAAAAAAGATTGACTCTCGTTAAAATCATGGATACCTTAACATTAGAGCGGCTTCGAATGAACATTACAGCTATTTGGATATAATTATAAGCTTCATTTAAATTCCTAGAAAGGATACCACCAAATAACAATAACACTAACAATTGAAATCAGCAAGCTTGATTGTAATGATGTTCCATGTGTGATCGCACTCGTATATGCTCAAATATATATACACTCTGTTTGTGAATTTAAATGCGCATATATTGTTAATGATAAATTTAAACCACGAAATATAAACTGCAATGTTATTAATTAATTATGTGTAGATTATATAGTATATAATATATACACACGCACATATATTTATATATATATATATGTGTGTGTGTGTATAATTAGTTAATAACTGACATATGTTCTGCATTAAGGTTCTAATATATCAACTCTATGTTCATTATACACATAATAAGGACAGGACGTCTGCTCACTAGCTCTGCAATTGTAACTTTTTTTATTCCGAAATAAATACTTTTTAGTGGCATATTTCATTATATTTCAATGATTTTAATCTTTGAATCACAGATATCTGAAATATTTATTTATTTGTAAAATAAAATACATTCATATTTTTAATTTATATGTGTATATATTTTAATCAAATTTATGAATTTATTTATAAATTCGTTTTGAATTTAATGTTGTTTTTCTATTGTATTTATTAAGTCATTCTAAATAATATAATTGATATTAAATTATATTAAAATTATATTTAATATAATTATATTGAAATAATTAATTTAGAAACGAGATTTTGAATTGATTTGTGTATAGAATTAAAATTGGTACTCAACTGGACCATAATGAAATATGATAAAATTAAGTGAACGTAAAATATTTTTTTACAAATTATGTATTAGCGGATATCCATGATATAGCTTAGATCAGGATTGTTCAGTTTTTTTATGGTTTTTTTAGATATCTTTTGCTAAAAATAAATTAAATAATTGTAATTATCATATTATAATAGAATTATATTCATATAAAAGTATTTAATTATATGTATTATAAAAGTATATATATATATATATATATATATATATATGTTATCAATGCTATACATATATTATATATCCATTACATAATTTAATATAATCTATTTATAATATTTAAAAATAATGTTTAAAAAATCTATAAAAATATAACATTAATGTTAAATTAATAATGTAAATTGAATTGATAATTTATATACAAAATCAATCTATTTGATATACATATATATATATATTTAATATATATTATATAAATTATATTTCCATGATATCCTATATGGTATATTAGAATTATTATCATATACAATAATATAATATTAAACCAATGCTCTATAATATTTAAATTGTTATTTCTGCCAGGCATGTTCAAGTATAAATCATAAATCAATTGCTTATCATTTATACAGTTTATCCAAGTGTAGCCTTACTCTACTTTTATTAGATGAATTTACAATCTAGTATAGAAATAATAATATGTAAATGTGATGTACATTGTAAAATATATATAGTGGACATTGTACATACATGTAGATAGATTTTATAACAATTTTTTTTTTTAAATATAATTACAAATGTTGTAAATAAATATTAAAGTTACTAATACATTAAATATAAATCAATTCAACCTCTGTTAATTACAAAAGATTTATTATAGAGAATCAATATAATATTATATAATTTTATGATGTTAATAATTTTTGTGATAATATTAATATTGAAATATCATTTATGTATCAGTTCAATTGCTTTTGAAAATAAAAGATATTTCAAATAATTCATTGGATTTTAAAATTATTATCCCAAAAAACCATAAAAATAAAATAAACCAACTAACCAAATAACCAAATGACCAATAACCTTGAAATATATATCCATAAATATCTTATATCAATTAGATATTATTCATAGATTAATGAATTAATAATTAACTATATCTAATAATTTTTATATTTAATTATACTAATATTTTTGTTTAATAATTCTTCCGGCGAAGCTGTTTTGAAAAATATTTTGAATGAATGATAATATCTAATCACATATACCATGTGTGTGTGTATGTGTGTATGTGTGTGTGTATGTGTGTATGATAATAACTATGAATATTACTTATACATTCCACCATGCTGCAAACTAAACACATATATGACTCATAGTCTATGATTCATAATAGCATGATGACCTATTGATCACTAACATAACAGTGTTAGTGATGAGGTCACCAGGTGAAGTCTACTTTAAATAATGTAAATTATGTTTGACTTCAAATAAGTATTTTAAACATGTAAATTTTTGAATTAACAAATATTTGCTTAATAAAATTAATTGTAATCCACTTATCATCATCTTTTACCTATCTAACAAGTTATGGACTATATAGATATGCATGTTATCTACATAATATAAACAATAATTAATATTATTAGATTTATTATTTTAGTAGAGCACTTTTCTCCCCTATGTTTGTCATGTAAACTCTCGTAACTCACCGTTAAGAATTTCACCTTGATTCGTCATATTTCGAACACGAATCCAGTAGATCCTAATAATCCCTAGATTTATTCTAATATAATATAATATATAATGTATTTTTTAGGATTCATTGTTAGATCTGGAGGATGTGAAGCGAATACAGCACGCAATGGAGGAATGTGATATTATACGATGTGCTGTGAAGGATGTACATCACTGTTTGTATTGTAGTCATATATATATATGACTAATAATCTATAGATTATAAGTATATATTGTATATAGAGTATTTATTTCTATGTTATATAAAATAATGTTATAATTCTTATGTATTAGAATTCGGTTTTAATAAAATGTATACTAAATGATAATATAATCCAAGTTTGCTTGGAGCCTATTGCATATTCTATTTAGGCCGATATTCTACTGTTAAATATTATAAATAATCATAGAATATCTACATATGAAGCAGATTCATCCCAATACCAGTGTTTCTACTTGAGCTATGATCATTATAAACTCATTTATTATTGATTTGTTAACTCGTATAGCTAATTAGGCTTCTCATTTAGCTAAATACCTACAACAATTGATCAACTATTTCAAGGCGTGAAATCCAAATCATATTTCAAAATCAAGTGGATAATTAGTTAAACATTCAATAATTGAACGCACTAAAGGTATTACTAGATATTCTAGTTCTAAATAATAACTATTTGTATTTCATAACAACCTGTCCTTTTTAGGACCCTCACATTTTAATAAGTTTGTAATTCCTAAGTCAAGATATATTCTTATAAATTTAATCTAAATAAACATAAACAAGCATATTATATTTATTATTTATAATTATATTATAAACTATTATCGGTATATAATAAATATTATTATAATAAATGAATTGAGGTTAAATCTAAATATATCACTGAATGTATATAACAACAACAATAATTGGATTAAACAATATGTTTATGTCGATGCTGACCGTAACACCTATATTAATATAACTTTGATATGCAGTCGCTGAGATGTTATTCTGGGTAGGAGAATCAACATTTCTGTATCTTTTAGTTTATTAATTGTATTTCATAAATATATTTTATGACATAAAACTGCCTGTGTGGCTCGAGCCTGATCAGTGGTTAAGGCGTCACAAGCAGTAGGGCGCGGGTTCGAGCCTCATCCGGACCATTACAATATGTATTAAAATAATATTTAGAAGTGAACTTATATAATTGTGTCAAAATAAATGATCGGCTCTCGTTAAAACCATGGATGCATTAACATGATAGCGGATTTGAAGAGACATTAGAGCCATATGGTTATAAGTGAAAACTTCATCTAAGTTCCTGGATGGGATGAAAGGACTCCACCAAATAGAAATAACAATTTACAAAATAACATAAACATTTTTTGTTTTTACAGAACTTGTATATTGAAAACAATTTAATAAATAGTAATATAAATTCAATATATATTAATGAGACTTCGGAACTAGAAATCATTAATATCATTAATAAAATAGACTCTAAATGCTCAAAAGATCATGATGGCATTGATTTTAAATTAATAAAATGAGTCATATACCTATATTAAAACCATTACTCCATATATTTGATTTATTTTTAAATAAATCCATATATCCATAGAATATGTAAAAATTAGTAATTATACCTATTCACAAGAATAACAATAAAAATAATATAGAAAACTAGTAGTTTTAAACTACAGACCTATAAGTATAATACCGCAATTCTCAAAAATGATTGAAAAAATAATTAAAAAGAGAATAGATATTTTTTAGAAAAATATAACATCATATCTTCCAATCAATATGGTTTCACCAAAAATCAAACACATTACATACAATATACTCCGTAACAAATAATATAACTAATTCCATTGATAAGCATGATAAAATAGCTGCAGTATTTGTTGACATTAAAAAGGCTTTTGATACAATTGACCATAAAATACTATTCATTAAATTATATAAATACGGAATAAGAGGGCATACCCTTAATTTAATTAAATCCTATTTATATAACAGAAAACAATCTGTCAGATATAATGATAAATTATCACCTCTAATTACTGTATATGATGTGGGGTTACTCCAAGGATCTATACTAGGGCCACTACTATTCATTTTATATATTAATATTTAATTATATATTAATGACATATCAAATTTATTTATTAACTCTATTAATACAAAATTGATATTATATGCTGATGACACTTCTATTACAATACATAATGCGAATAATAGTAAATTATATGATAATTTAAAAATATTGTCAAATTGGTTCGTTAACAATAAATTACATCTAAATAGTATATTGTTCCTCTTTATAAAAAGGAGATCAAACTCATAAATATAGAGCTATATCTAGTACATCAAATATGTCTAAAGAATTTGAATGAATTTCAATAGAAGAAATAAATGTAATTTAAAATAATAATTATCTTATTTCTGACTCCTAAATTGGTTTTCATAGTGGAAAATCATTTTTAATTCAACTACTTAATGTTATACTAGATGAGTCACTTCTGTTGATAATAATCAATTTGTTGATATTATTTATCTTGCTTATTCGAAGGCATTTGATAAAGTTTCACATAATAAACTAGTAGCTAAGAAACATAGATATATGTGGCAATATATTATCATGGATAAAACACTTTCTATCTAACCTTAACATTTATCCCGTGACCGATTGGTCGTAGGGAGAATTTGAATCGCTGCAATTACATATGTTTTTTTCCATTTCTCATGGTCCAATGTATTTTCGAGAAGATCACCGATATAACTTTTTGTCCATTCTATAATATTAGACATCCAGTTTCTTCTCGGTCGTCACTGTCTTCTCTTTCCTTCTACAAAACCTTTCATGATTACTTTATGGAGAGATTCATTTCGTATTGTGTGGCCAAAAGGAACCAATTTCTTTCTTTTTATAGTTGAAAGGAGTGGTTCAACAGAGCCTATTGCTTCAATAATTTTCTTGAAAACATAATCATTTATTTTCCTTTCTCGGTATGAGATTCCTAGGATTCTTCTATATGATTTAGATTCGAATGCATTTATTATTTTTTCTAGGGTTTCATTTAATGTCCATGTTTCACCACCATATAATAGAATAGAGAGTATCAGAGATTTGTATAAGTATATATTGGTACGTAATGAGATGCTTCTGCTTTTCCATATTGTACTTAGGTTTACCAGTGCAAAATTTTCTGTCGCCAATCTTATTTTTATCTCCTTTTCACCTTTTCCGTCTTTTGTCAATGTAGATCCCAGATATTTGAATTTATTGATTTTTTCTAGTATTTCATAGTTATAACGTTTGTATGGCTGTTTGAGAATATATTTACCATGATCTTACTTTTTTCCAGACTCACTTCCATACCATATGCGGCTGAGCAGTTATATAATTTGTCTGTGAGCTGTTTTAAATTCTGAAATTGATCCTGCCATTAAATCTATTTCATCTGCAAACCCTAGGTTACAATATTATATCCTCCTACAGCTATGATTGAAGTGTGATTGTTTAGAGTGTCTTGCATACTTTTTTCCAAGAAAATATTGAATAGAGTTGGTGACAGGAGGCAACCTTGTTGTACTCCTACCGATGTCCGAAAGAAGTCTTCTCTTGTATCGTTAACTATCACTGCACTGCTCGCCTTTTTATATAGGTTTCTATGATTGATATAAGGTGTTCTTCAATATTAAAATTTCTCATTATATTCCATAGTCCATTATACCATACACGGACAAACGCTTTTTGAAGTCAATAACATTATGACATAGTTTCTTTCCATGTTCAATGTGTTTTTCCGCCATAATTCTACAGTTTAAGATGTGTTCCGTCGTGCTTCTTTTTTTCCTAAATACAGCTTGTTCTTCTGCTAGAATACTTCCACCATCTGATTTAAGCGATTTAGAATTATTCTTAATAAGATCTTGCTTGCGTGTGATATCAGACTAACAGTTCGGTAGTTTTCGCATTTCTTAATATTTCCCTTCTTCGGAATTGGTATTATTAGTGATTGTGTCCAAAGATCTGGCCATTCATTTGTATCCCATATTTTTTTTGGCAAAGTTCAGTGATTGTGTCGATCAGTTGGGTTCCACCTTTGATAAACAGTTCCCCCGGAATATTGTCGACTCCTGTAGCTTTACCTTTTTTGAGATATGTAATAGAATTTTCTACTTCTGACTTTAAAATCGGTAAGTTATCATATACTACTTCTTCTCGATTAATAAGTGTGTTTTGGTCAGGATTTATTGAGTGATTATAAAGTTCATTACAGTATTCTGTCCATCTTTTTACCATTTCATTATCCTCCGAGATAATATCGCCATCTTTATTTTCAATCACTCTAGTTTTCTTCTTCGTGCTCGATTTTGTGATAGATTTGAGTGTTTGATAGGCACGTTTGGAATGTAGGTTATAAGGTTAATAGAATGTCCTATACCATTTCGTATATCCTGGTCTATAGATAAACATTCTTTCTGTATCCAATTTTCTTTCGTTTCTTTCATACCTTTTCTTATTATTTAGTTAATATTCCTATACTATTGTGCCGTCGAAGTTCTTTATAGAATTTAGTCTCCTTCTTTCATCGTATAAGTTAAGAAGTTCGTTTGTCATCCAATAATGCTTCTTAGTTCTCACTTTCTCACCAATACTTTTTCAGCTATTTTTTTCATAATTTCTGCAATCTCATTATAACTTGCGTTGGTTGTTAGGTTTTGTATATCCATTTGGGTAAGCTTAACCATAATTTCCTGTTAAAAGCTACCTTTAGTTTGTTCGTTTAAGAGTTTCTCTACATCAAAGTTTGAACTCGTTGATTTTTTTTATGGTTTCGTTTCAGTTTTAGTTTTATATTGCATAAAACCATGTCGTGGTCGCTATATATATCAGCCCCAGGATATATTCTAGTTGTTGCTTTATTTATACTCGAATTGAAACGTTGCGGTGTCAGGATATAATAAAGTTGATTGTGCGTATTGCCATCTGGTGAGTGCCATGTATTTTTCCTCGAGTTTTGTGTGTGGGTGTAACGTATTTGAGAGCAAGAGTTTGTGTTATTGGGCAAATTCTAACAGCCTGTATTCTCTTTGATTAGTATTTCCCAGTCCATATCTTCCCGTTGCCTTAGACTACATTTCATGACCGTCGCTGCCAACTTTTGCATTCCAGTCTCCTTGAATAATCATAAAGTACTATTATAGTTTTATCTTCTATTTGCTCATAAAATTCTTCAATTATGTCATCCTCATAGTCAGCTGTAGGCGCATATACTTGTATGATTGATAGATTCATTGGTGTTACTGCAATCCTTATATATATATTATTCGACTTGATATGTGTTCAACATTAATTACTGATTTCACAATCTCCTTCTTAACTATAAAAGCTACACCTTGTTGGTGCTTATCTTTACGCACACTGTATCATATCACATTACCATTATCAGTTACTTTTTCACTGGTATCTTTCCATCTAACTTCTGCTAGACCTATTATATGCCACCTACTTATCTAGTTTCCGTTCTAGTTCTTATATCTTTCCACATGGTTATAGGGTTCGAACATTCCATGTTCATATTGTTGTAATATTCTTTATTGTTCTTAATTTGCTCTGTTGTTTTATTCCAGTAGCTGTCTTATCACTTACATTCTGAAGATTATCCATATATAGCGCGGACGTTGTTATTATGGGCCACGGAAGTCGTCCGATCCGGCATGTTCTTTGTTTTTGTTGATTCATATTATTTCAGTAGGCTTAGTTAAGCTTAGTGGCGCCTATCTACTCTCCAAGCCCCTCCATGACTTAGCCTGCTTTGAGGCAGTTTTCAGGGCGTGGCACAAGGATTGAATTCACAAGAGTTGGGTGGCTATTTTATTCCAGGGAACTCTATAACACAACACCATTAAACACCTATCTAATATAACTGAATGTATTGAAATAAATAATACAATTTACGATTCCGCCAAAATAATGTTTGATATTCTTCAAAGGTTCCTTATTTATCCTTTACGTTTTTTTAATTTATATTGAAAATATTTAGAGAATTGATTAAGTATATATTATATGTTTGCAGATGATACACAATTGAGTTTAATTTCAAATAATATAAATAATAAATTTAAACTGACATCGATACATTTTACAGTTGGTTATATGATTGTAAATTAGAAAATTTGAAAACAAAATGTCATATACCTTAGATATAGTACAAATTCAAAATGTGTATGTAAATGATATCGGGATCGCCGATCCATAAAAAAGGATCGGTAACATCATTGATTGTACGATACTCTAATATTATTATATTTATTTATAAGAATATTAACAATATTTTAGTATTTTATTATTACATTGATATGATATTGTATTGATTATTATTTTGTAACATTTCCCAACATATTGCAAGACCACGTGGTATTTAAATTACAATTGTTATTTTGACCATAATCGAATTTAATCAATTTAGATCATATAAGTAAACCACCGACACTGACTAACGTACAATCTAGGTTGATTACATATTACAAATTGTACTGTGCATTGTATGTAATACAAATTGTACTGTACATTGTACATTATACAATGAGTAGATATATCTACTCATATATGTTATCCAATTCAATGCATTTATATAAATAAATTATATATTAATTCACTATATCATATATGATACATTCAATAAATGCATTTAATTTAATGGACGTATTATTGAAATATAATATAATATATTAATAATACTTATTATTTACAATTATTAACAATTTATAATACATATATGTATTACACCTATAGGTATTAGGTATATACCTATACCTACATTTGTAGGGGAAAGTAACCTAATACGGACACTTTAACAATAAATGGTATTAACATTTTATGTCTCATTATGTGTATTCAAAAATAACAATATATTAATATTATATGATTATAGATATTATTGTGATTTTAACATTTTATTTAATCTTTTAATTCCATAGATAACGGGGGGTGTCCGTATTCAGTACCCATGTTCGAATATGGACAGTGTTCGGCGGACACCCAGTGTTATAATACGGACACCCTATAGGGTATATATATATACCACTAAATAAACTATAAATTATTAATGAATCAATCGGAAAAATTACAATTACATTATTTATAAATAATTTTATGAACAAATTATTATAATTTAATTATTTTTATTATTTTTAATTAAAAATACAATTTAAGTATTAAATAATAATAAATTTATCTTTATCTTTAATAGGTGGTATTAATATTATAACGCACGCGATTTTTATGAATATCAGAATAGTTCATACGCTGCGCGCTGATTGGATATAGGGTGTCCGTATTAAGAAATATAGGGTGTCCGTATTAGGGACTTATATGACCTCTAGATATATGCTTATAACTAAATGAATATTTGAAAACAAATATAGTAATTATATATATAATTTTTTTGAATGATTTATTTTTTTATAATATAGTTTTATATTGTATATCGATACATTTGTATATTCTTGAGAAGGTTTTAAGTTGAAATTTTTTTTCATAAATTTAAAAACGTAATACAAAAATCAGTTTATTGGATATATCAGCAATATTTTGAATAATAAAAAATAAAAAATACGTTTAGGATTTATGGTTTCTGAGATACCGAGAGTTTCCGTATTCGGTTACTTTCACCTATTGTTTCGAATTATGAAATAAAATCGTATTAATTAAATATATAAATAATATCGGGATCGGGTAAGCTACTTAGGATCGGGATCGGGATCGGGTAACGAATGGGGGATCGGGATTGGAATCGGGAAAAGGATCACATAAGAGAATGAATATAGGATCGGGATCGGGATCGCCGATCCAGGAAAAAAGGAGCAGTACCGATCGGTACCGCACGTGCCCATCACTGTATGTACATAATAGTCCTATAATAAATTGTATTTAATATAGAGATCTTGGGATTCAATTAGATAAATCTCTATATTTTAGTGAGCATATATGTCGTGTCAAAGCTTATAATGTAATTAATCATCTGTTTCGTTGTTGTATAAGTTATACAGTATAACTAATAATATCGCTACTTTAGTTAATTCCTATATTTCATATGTCATATGTCTTAAAGGTATATACCTTATCTTTAAATATTATCTAATATTTGGTATATTGGCATAGAAGCTAGAGGTTATATAATGTGAAACTTTGAAACAGTTCATGGTGATTTCCCTGATCGCCTATTCGCCTTGCTTATGTGACATATAAAAGTTCTCCAATATACTTAAATCCTGTTGGTATATAGATGTATTAGAAATTCTTATAACTTATGATTTTTTATTTGATTATATAAACTTAAGTTAAGTTTATTTGTAATTAAATATGGTTTAATTGATATTAATTCATCATATATCATTAATGTAAGAAAATAAACAGGCATATTCATGCTAAACCATTCTTAATAGATAAATCAAGACTTTATGGGCATTATATTCTTGAAAATATGTGGAATGTATTATATGCACTTATATATAAGTTATACCTATAGGCACCTATAATTAACTCAAAATGGTATCTATAGATAGTCCTATAGGATTTATATTAAAAATTAAAATATCATTAAGTAATATAGTAATACATTAACCTATATATATACACGATGTATATATATATATATATATATATATATATATATATAATGGCATGTTTAGATCTATTAATAAATATATTTATTAATATCAATATTCTTTTTGTTTTTTCATTATTTTGTCTTATATTATTCTAATATTATTTATTTTTTTATTAAAATTACTTATATACATATATTTCAATTATTTCCCTATTATTTATTAAAATTATATTTATATATATAATTATTATATGCA
Organism: Osedax fenrisi; assembly: GCA_964019155.1. Classification (NCBI taxonomy): domain Eukaryota; kingdom Metazoa; phylum Annelida; class Polychaeta; order Sabellida; family Siboglinidae; genus Osedax; species Osedax fenrisi. The sequence goes on along the minus strand of OZ025239.1, from coordinate 90,906,124 downwards.
CAACTGCCTGTGTGACTTAGTTGGCTATGATTATAAGTCGTCAGATTCGCAAGCAGTAGGACCGGGTTCAATCCCCGTCTGGATCATTACAATATATCTACAAAATAATATTTAGAAGTGATCTTATATAATTGTGTATAAATAAATTATCGGCTCTCGTTAAAACCACTGATTTCTTAACATGAGAGAGGCTTCGAAGCAACATTATAATGCTCTATAGAGATATATGGTTATAAGTGAAAACTTCATCTAAGTTTTAGGATGGGATGAAATAGAACAACTCCACCAAAATAAAATAACAAAAAACAATATAATTTATAATAAACTAATTCACTTAAAGTAATCGTTGTTAACCAGTGTTATTTGCTATCTATTATGAAACATTAGCTGATTAGTGTATCGAGATAATATGCACTACAAATAATGTATGCATTGAAGTAGGATCACTTGTGTGAGTGTGTGCAAATGGCGATATCATTTGTTTATATATAGTATAAGTGAAGTCACCTCCAGATATATCACACGTATATAACGATACCAGGTAACAAACACATTTTTATATAGGACCAATAAATGCATGCTTATTTAATTCAATTTACATCATTCATATTAATAGGAATATTAGGAACAATAGGAACCTATATACATTTAATCATTTTTTCTTACCTGTAATATTACATTCAAAATTCAAATATTTGAACCGTGTTACTATAAAAAAACTATTCGTTTAGATTTCATCATTAAAATATTATACTTTTGTCATATTGTTTTGTTGATAGTTTACTTAATTCGGGAGTAGATCTACAATCCTCGACATTTAAGAGTTCACCTATATTCCAGTTCATCTTAAGATCAATTGATCATGAAACCATTAACACAGGTCGTGTATAGTCAACATATTACTAATGTTAAGCGTATTTCTAAAGAGATGTTCATCCTATCAACTTCGTTACATTATTAGTAACTTTAACTCTAGTCCTCGTACTGACAGCAAATCTAAACCATATTTCTCAACTCCTCAAGAATATGAGTCATAGTCCACACAATTTAATATATAATCCTTCTAATATATATGCAGGCCTACAAAATTGAAATAGTCCAAAGGACATTCACTAAAAGGCTTTTCTATAGATTATATAGTGGCATACCATATACAAATTATGAAAATAGGTTATTATTTTTAAACTTAACTTCATTATCTCAACGCAGGTTACGGGCTGATCTGATTCTCGCCTATACAATTATAAATGGTCTAGTTGAGTTTATTGTTCAGGGCTACTTGAAACTTACTCATCAAGAAGTCGAGGTCCTTCCATTAAAGTTCTAAAAGACAAATGCAAGACTAATGTTACTTTGAATTATTTTAGTAATCGTATTTCAACTCCTTGGAATTTTCTATATAATTATAATATAATTATATTCCTACTTGTTTAGCAACTTCGGTTACTCAATTTATTACAAGGTTACTACATGTATTACATTACTTCATTGTATTAATATTTAAATTTTATTTTACTTTATTAATTTGTATTATTAAATTATTATTATTTTATTTTTAGTTTTTGTGGGGTTCTTTTATTCGGTAGCATTCTCTTTATTATTATGTCTCGGGTATTACGGGTGTCAGTACACTATTGTCCATGGACAAACTCTTAGGTCAAGTGTGTAGGCACCTACTCGTAAGGCACAGGGATTGACGACCCCTTCCCTTAAAGTTGATACGATGATGAAGTGTTTGCATCAGAATAAATCCCCTTATTATTATTCTTTTTTTTATCATTTGTTAACCTGATATCTTAACCATTTGTAACATGGCATTTTAAAATAAATATATATATATATATATATATATATATATTAGTTTATATTCGTTATTTTGTTGTTGTTGTTGTATTATTGTGTTATGTCATTTTGTTTGTTTTAAACAATAAACTCCATCTATCTATCTAATTTTATAATTTCTGTTGTGATGATCCACACGTTGATTACAAATAGGATATTCCTGATTCTTATTGATGAAACATGTAACGTGTCTATCTGATCACGACACAAAGTATGATAATTTAAATTTCAATTGAAATCTTTAACATTTTTAAAAGTAATTGCTATCGTGTTCTCTATTTAATAACAAATCTGTTAGAAATCAATCTAAAATTACTTCTTCATTTATTTATTTTATTCATTTTATGTTTTTCTTGTTGTCGTCGAAAACTATTTTTTTACATTTTTGAAGTAATTATACGAATAATAGCATGGCTTTGTAAATAAACCTTTGGTAAATAAAAATATATATTATATGCATATTGTCTTTGATAAATAAATACATTTATAATCATCTCTGTGACATATATAAAATATTTAATAACATTTCCAAAGTAGTAGTTGCCTAGGTATTTGTTTAATACTGAATTAAAATGCATCAAATGAAATTCTATAAATATAATCTCTAGTACTACATCAAGTAAGCAAATAAGAAATAGATAACTAGACAGAAATGAGATAAGTCAACAGCTCATGCTAACAATAATGAATACTATCTAGTTAATATGATATATCATATATATGTATTATATTGATATTGCTTTATATAAACTGTTGTCATATAGTCAATAACTACTTCTAGAAAGTGCACTATGTGATCATCATGACCACTATGACCTTTATTACCTCTGTCCACTATGGAGGTCATCGTGGTAGCTTTGTTAAAGTGTACTTATTACCGGATCTCTATATTATAAGATTATATTATATAAGTATATATATATATATATATATATATATATATATATTACGTACAATTGGCATTATATCAAAATGCAGTATTATAAATAAATATATAATATATATATAGGTATGATTATAAGCATATATATATATACATATACACATACTGAGAGTTAATTCGCTGGTTTAATAAATGAGTGTTTCATAATATTATATATAACAACGAGCTTATAGTTAATACATATTACTAACTTCCGGTATATAAAATATCATAAGTAAATATACAAATATATATATATTTATTTATGTACTCAGAGTGCGGACGTAGGTGTGTGAACCAGTGAGCCTATATGTCTTCTTCTATAGGCCTATAGTACTTCTATAGAAGTGATCAGGCTACTTTGTTAGGAAATCCCGTCATTATTGGAAAAGCTATTAGTATTGCCCTTAATGAACACGTTTTTAATGAACATGTTGTAACTGTATCTCCAATAGGTGTCGTTTAATCAAGATTATTGCATTGTTACGTTATGTATCGTTATGTCATATGTTCACACTTATCGAATTCATTATACACTGTATATTATATATATATAATACTGTGTACACTGTACACGCATACGTCATATATATATATATATATATATATATATATATATATATATATATTCGAATATGTATCATGTATATAGCCATATATAATGTATATATATATATATATATATATATATATATATATATATATATATATATATATAGGTAAGGTAAGGTAAGGTAAGGTCATTATTTATTTAGACACTCGTTATATTTTAAAATCTCACAAGTGTTGAGAATATATAAAAATAAATAATTAAATTAATAAATTAATTAAATAGTTAACAAAAAAATTCGCAATTTCTTCTTGAATTCGGTGTGACTCCTTGTACATCGTAATGACTTGGGAAGAGAATTCCACATGGAAGGAGCAGCCCAGCCGAACGATCTTTTCCCAATTCTCATCAGATTTATTTTCGGCACTGAAAGTAAATTTGAATATTGCAGACGAGTGTTTCTCATTAGCTCTTCATTAAGGAGTTTATTTAAATATATAGGCTTTTTCAAAATAATAGATTTATGAGTTATACTTAGTATTTTAAATTTGCACATATTGTCCATAAGGAACCAATTTAAATCGCCTAATTTTTTTGTAATACTTATTTGGTCACACCTCTTAATATTAAAGATTAATCTTGTAGGTGATTTAATAACCCTATTTAATCCATAAAATAATTTCAGTTTGGAATTAATTAGTAAACTATTGCAATATTGTAATCTAGATAACACAAGAGATTGCACTAACGCAATTGTAGATTCCGTACTCAAGTACTTTCTAATTTTTCTAATATTAAAAAGATTAAAATTAGCGGATCTACATTGCGAAGTGGCGAAAATATATATATATATATATATATATATATATATATATATATATATATATATATATATATATTATATATATATAATATATATAGACTATATAATATAGTATTAACCAACAAATTATATTTAAGAATACAACAAATTTCTTTTTAAAAAAAGAATAAATTGAAAAAAAATGCCAGAAATGCCTGTAATTTATTTTTTTATTTTAATAATATTTTTAGATTATACATGTATATATGCATATATATATAGTATACTTCATTTTTATTTTTATTAGATGTTAGGCAAACTCCATTTTAATATTTCTATTATTTTACATGTTAAGTTGTCTATCTACCAATGATAACATTACAAGACATGGAGTCTTCACAATAATATACAGGTTACATTTTATGTTATGAAAATAAATGAAATGAAAAGGATACATCTAGTATAACAAATAGCAAAATGATATATCTCATAAGACCTATCTCTTACCTATCTTACCTATCTTACCTATCTCTTACCTATCTTACCTCCTAGCAGTATATACACAGGTTCATCACAGGCAATATACTGCCTCCTGTTAGCATGCACACAGTTCCGGATCACAATCAGCTAATTTAACATACCAGCACCTTCGTATTCAAATATAAGTAGCCATTGTTATGTTATGTGCCCGCTTCTACAGCCAGTGATTGGTAGTGCACGTCATGACGTCAGTACTATTGTATTTATAAAGACAAGTAGGAAGACCTACTGAAATAAATGCGACTGAAATTTATCAAATACAATTAAATGTTATCTAAAGGATCCTTGTCGACAAGTGTAGGACAACTGTAATCTATATTTAGATAGTGCTGTTATATTTAGAAAGAAATTACTAATATATATATCTTATTATTTACTATCGAACAAGTTAATATACTACTTAATATTATAATGTACAAAATATCATATATGGTTTAAATTATACATTATAGGTAATGTAAATTTGATAGCCTAATATAATATATACTTATACATAAATTTCATTTATTTTACCGAAACTATTAATTTGTATTTAGGTTTCCTAGTAGTTAATATTTTATTGTTATTTTTATATTTAATTTATTATTTTTATATTTTTAATGATTTAATTATTGTTAACATAATGTATAGTATAGTGTCTATATTAATAATATTCCTAGTGAGTATATAATATATATATATATATAAATATATATATATATACATTATATTCTTATATTAATATATACTCAATTGAGATACCCTATAAACATATATGAGTAGATTATATGTATATATCTGTATAAGGCATGCCTTGTAGAGGTTGTAGTTACTAGTATACTAGTAACTACAGTAACTTACTACTATAATACTAACTGCGATATATCCAGGTCATGTCTAAACATATACGGTATATATGATATATATGATATATATTATGGTATACCATAATATAGAATAGGGTACAATAGACTGGGTACAAGAGATGTTAGTTTGTTCATTGCTGGTATGCGATTAACATTCAACGTTATTATTGTAATTATTATTATTCTTAATTTACAATTTAAAGGGATTAAAGGAATTAAGGAATTAAAATTATTTTAAGGAATTAAAATTATATTATAAATACAGATAAATCAATACAACATTGAAAACCTAGCAATAGTTATCATATATAAAATAGTGCAATATGAATAGAATAGTTAATCCGGGAATTCTGATTGGCTAACCTATAATTTAATTTCCACCACAAATATATTGATATCATATCTTACTAGAATGAAAATAGTCACATTTCATCTCCCAGTTATTCTTATTTCACCCTCAGTTCTGCTCGTTATTTTATGTTCACATATTACCCTATTGATGTTATCAGAATTAAATAAATGCATACCCATTTCATGTATATAACTGCAATCAGGATACATGGATACAATATACTATATATATATATATATATATATATATATATATTATATATTATATATTATATATTTATAATTGTGTTAATAGATAATTAAATATACTAAATTAAATTTAAAAGTTTATACCAAGAATATAATACGTATGGAAATATATGTGTATGATTAAGATATAGTAGATATTAAATCATTCAAAGTTTTCATATAATACACAAATCAAATAAAAAACGCACGTAATTTTATCAATTTATAAAAATATTTATTTCAGATCATATCTTTAATCTGATTGGCTTAAATCATCGTGAAGTGACCAAATTACCCGCTAAAGGTTGGCCACATTAACCGCTTCTATAGAATCATATATACCTATAGGTATCACGCTATATACACGATATAATAATTAATATTACTCACTAAAATAAATGGTATACACACTTTGTTGTAATTAAATAGTTCTTTAACATCCAACTTTAATTTTCAATTCATATTATATATTAGTGATTTAATATATGTTTTACTAAACTTTTATTTCAATTTTTTAAAAAGTAAATCGATGTTCTTGTATTTCTTATATCACTTTTTTATAAATAGTTTTACTAATTATTTTTACTTATTTGAATAATGCTTACCAATGCGCATATTTTATGTATACATTTTTTTGATTGGATTTATAGTTTATGAGATACGCCAAGTGGTCACATAACCCTCCTGCAGGCCATGACCACATTACCCATCTTTCTCCTACAAATTATAATAATTGATGATTAATACTAATATATATTATTATTATTATTATTATTATTATTATTATTATTATTATTATTATTATTATTATTATTATTATTATTATTATTATTATTATTATTATTATTATTATTATTATTATTATTATTATTATTATTATTATTATTATTATTATTATTATTATTATTATTATTATTATTATTATTATTATTATTATTATTATTATTATTATTATTATTATTATTATATATAATATATATATATATATATATATATATCATATATCACATATATATATATGATATATGTAGTTGCCTATTTCTATATACTTTATACAGTGTATAATTAATTAGACAAGTGTGACGTAAATTACGTAATCACAACATTTTGATTACGCAACACACCTAATTAGGTATCTTAAGATATACAGTTACAACCGTTAATAATAATGACGTGTTACTTAAGCTTAATAGCTTAATAGCTTTTCCTATAATTACATGATTTCCTATAATTACAGGACGTCCACCGCAGTCACTTCTAGGTACACGATTCACACAGAATGTGTTAAGAGTTTCAAATAAATAGTTTACCTGCATGTATAAACTACGATACGTGTATACAAATAATCGATATTTTCATAATATAATAATTTAAATAGAATAGAATAGTCCTATATTGATTGAAGATATATTTCTTATTTTCATTCTTTCTTTTTTATTTTATCTTATTTGGTTCCTCAATAGGCTACAAGCAAGTTTCTTTATATTATTTTTAATATCCGTCGTCATTGATATATATGTGATGAAACTAACATGTTGTCCGTATAACATATAGGTTATTGAATTAAAGTAGTATTTGAAAAGAAAGAAAGAAAGATAGAATGAAAGAAAGAAAGACATTTACTCCGGGTCCTATAGGGGCCTATAGGCCATATATATATGGGACTACTAATGTGTTTATTAGTACAAAGACTACGGGAGATATAGTGATTATGAATATCTGCAAGTTATCGTTCAGTTAGGCTGCCCTAAACTTATGCAGTTATCTGTCGCTGCCATTACCTTGCATTGTGTCTCACCTTACGCACGACACCTTACGCCCTATAGGCCTAAGCCTAAGGATTACGTCTAAGAAATATTAAAAAATAGCTGCACTTGTTGACACTTTAATTTTGTTTGTAATATATCCTCGTCACTTATGATATATTAATATATAGGGTACACAAATTATTTTTACTTATTTGTATAATGCTTACCAATGCGTATATTACATGTATACATTTTTTTGATTGTATTTATAGTTTATGAGATACGTCAGAGGGCCACATTACCCATCTTTCCCTATATATTAATATATCATAAGTGTCGAGGATATATTACAAACGAAATTAAAGTGTCAACAATTGCAGCTGTACTTTCTTGTTAGACGTATATATACTAGTGTTTATACTGTAATCTTGTCTTTTCTAATATCAGCATCATCATGCCAACGTGTCACATGTCACCCATACGCATCTATGTCATATTATATATTACGAATACATACTATTGTAAGCACGTTCAAGTAAATGTAATAATATGTATATTAGTATTATTAAATAAAGGACAAATAGGATATCATGGATGGACATCAATAATCTTATTTCTGGACGTTGTGGTCAATTCGATACTTGTGATATAATGCGTACATATTATTCATTATATTTTGTATCAATATACATTTAATAATGATAGAATATATATATATATAAATACATATATATACCTACTTTTACAGAGGATGATGGTGATAAGGAAATTAATGTTATACTATTTTATTTT
>OZ025239.1:90887504-90890004 GCA_964019155.1 Osedax fenrisi | reverse complement strand
CCGTGTATTAGTGTTGGATAATATTCTACAATCAGTGGTGTATTTGGATCACTCGATTACATATATGACACATAACGACAATACTTTATATCAGTGTTTATTTAAATTTAATTAATTTTAAGTAAATATCACATCTGTATATAGTTTTAATATTATAGTTTTGCATATATGCATTTAGTTTTACTTTAATATCATATATATATATATATATATATATATATATTATTGTAAATAAATACAATAGAAATAATACATTATACATGAGAAAGTTACTTATGTATTACTAATAGTCAAATTAATAATATATTTCTCTGTGTGAATCATAGAATGGAGTCAGATTCTAATATATCCTATAGCATTTACTTTGATAAGATGCTAGATAACTATACATATATGTCATAGAAATATCCTTATAACGATACACGAACGCGTATCCTTTAGGCTGAGTGATATATCGATGACCTTGAAGTGTAACATAATCGAGTGACATTACTTCTCGGAGTTTATATCACTACAACTACAACGTTACTAAACCAGCACATTCGTTTACACACAACGTATATACCGCTTACACACATATACGTGTATGTGTGTGTATGTTGTTGTTTGCGTATACGCACTTTACACCTTATAAGGTATTCTATTTAGACACAAATATTCATATTTGTAAACGATCAGGAGTGTTAAAAAAATAATAATATTAATAATAATAATAATATACATTAGTATATCCATATACCATATACGGGGTTGAAACTCGTAGTAAAATTCGGTATACACACACACATATAATTATATATATATATATATATATATATAATGTATACATTGTTACATAGAAATAATAATGGATGGTAACCCTGACTATAAACTGAGCAGTAAATCAACTGTTTATAAGTGAACGAGTCAGTAAAGTTACGTAATAATGTATGGGAGGTTACGTCATAATTCAGGGGAGGTTACGTATGTTGTTTATTGTTAGTAAGTACACGAGTACTCCTTACTCCTTCTTTAACATCTTACCAGGGTTATTACCTCCCTGATATTACCCTGTTCGTTACGAATATCGTTGACTACATACAGAGGGGGTAATTTAGTGCACTGACGGACGATATGGGTAGGTAACAGGTAGGTAACAAGGGTTGCGAGTATCGGGGCAGTGGATGATGTTACTATCGTTCTGTGTACACGTAGGCATACTTCCATATAAGGAGATAAGAGGCATACTTCCATATAAGGAGATAATAGGTATACTTCCATATAAGGAGATAAGAGGTATGTATTCTAGTAGGTTTAATATACAGATGTATTACGTTCACGTTACCGGGTATTACTTTATAGAGAAGATTCGGATTTATAGGAAAGCCATCCAAGTGTGAGTGTGTACTACACGCACCGAGTACACACTGTGCATTTGTGCATGTGTGTGTATGTGTGTGTGCGCGTTTACATGAGTTTGTATGCGTGGGTAGATAATATATTGATGACTCACGCACTAAACTAACTCGTGACTCATGCTATTCTGTTATTAATAATACATTAATTACAGGACATATACATATCATACAAGTATACACACAAGTATAATACACCGATAGCCTTTACCAGCCCTGGCGATTAGTTTATATATTAACTCCGCTACTGGTATACCACGTGGGTTATTGGGGTATACCACGTGGGTTATTGGGGTTTACCACGTGGGTATACCACGTGGGTGATGACTCGTCGCAGATGACTCATAAGTGTATTATAAATTAGCATACATACATGTATAGGTACATGTAAAGTATACCTAGAACTTAATAAATAACGTAAACACACACACCCACACACACCTACACCTACACACTTATATATATATATATATATATATATATATATATATATATGTTGTTATTAGTATAATCGCTATTGTTATGTAACTATTCTGCGATTAATATCGAGATGCTACTCGGGGTGGGGGGTGCTTGAAGACAATATACCCTATTAAGTCAAGTTAACAATTGCAACACCGCCCGAAACACGTAAATAAACATATGTGGGGTGGAGGGGCGCCTCATTGTTAATAAGGACACCCATATATGGACTAGATATCTAAGGGGCGAAGCTGTATTAAGTTGTATATATATAATGTATTTTGTAATAACACCAAGGACAATGTCCTTGATAACTGTCCTTGATAACACTATCTCGTCCCCTGGCGTGTGTGTATATTCAAAAATTGTAATTGCGTAAATAAACAAATAAAGATTATATATATATATATAATATATATATATACATATTAATGGTAGGTTATTATTTTATATATTTATGTGATTTTTATCTATATATATATAATATATATAATATATATATATATAAATATATATGTACTATAATTATTTCAGTATATATAAATAAATAAAAGCACATAAATATACAAAATAATACCCATCAATAATCGGCACATCGGACCTCGCAGTACCCCATTGCACCTACCCTATAGTACGTCGTGCAT